>JAVSCE010004179.1:0-180000 GCA_032199065.1 Smutsia gigantea | reverse complement strand
TTTGTTTTTAACTTTTAGGCCAAATTCGAATGGTCTTTTCCAAAAAATTGAGACAAGAAAAGGAAATGGTTACAAATTTTAATTTATTGCTTTGGTCTGAGACATCTTGCCATCTTTATCTTTAACCATGTGTTTCTTTGAATTTTGTTTTACAGCCAGACTCTAGACAGCAAGCATTCAAGAACAGGTTAAATTGTCAGAAGAATACATTAAAGAGCAAGAGCTGTGAGGTAGCACATGTGTTATCGTGTCATGAGTGTTATGCTGAATTTGAAGTCAGAAGCTCTCTGCTCGGGCCCAGGTCCACGCTTGGCCACTTCTTAGCTTTGTAACCTTGGGCAAGTCACCTAAGCTCTCGTGGTCTCCGTGTCCTCCCTGTGATGGGTATATTGCATCTCATGAAGTCTCTGTGATGATTAAATAAGAAAATGGTATCATTTACCAAAAGTCTCCAAAACACTGGTTGTACAAGGCATTGGGAAGCTATGTAATGGCATGGTAACCGTTAACAAATGTGAGAGTTACTGCAGTCATAAAAAATAAAGCAGCATAGTTCTGTGTGTTACCCAAATAGCATTGCCAAGCAATATAATAGTAGCTAAAATGTATTTACATCTTATTATATTCCAGAAAGTGTACTCAGCTTTTTACATCATTATTTTATCCAATATACAACCTTCTGAGGTAGGTGCTATTATTGTTCCCACTGTATAGATAAGGCAACAGAGGTTTATAATAGGTAGAGTAACTTTTCAAAGAATCTCTAAGTGCCAGAAGCCACATTAGAATACAGGCCTATTTGACTCTTAATATACCCAGACTTGGGCCAAATCCTTGTCACGTCCCCATCCACCACTGCCAATGTCTGCAAGACTTTAAAATATAATGCTTAAATGTTTTAGATGTTATTTGATATGCTCTCTTTCTCAGTCCCTGGGCTTCTCCTTTGCTCACTTGTAAACAATACTCGAGGCTCCATGCTGATGTGACGGGAAGCACCGGCATAAGACATTTTTCTGTTCCAGGTTCTTTCCTTTGCCACACGACCAGCCTCACTATATTCCAGGGCGTCATCGGTGTTCCCTTTTACAGATGGGGAATTCAGGTGCAGGCCAGTAGAAGGACTTGCTCAAGGTCTCCCTGCTTATTGGTGCTAGAACCAGGACAAGCAACCAGACCTCTCAACTCCCACATCAGGTGTTTCCACAGTTACTCTGTGAAAGAAGACATAATCATTCCAGTCCTGCATATAAAAGACAAAGGATGGATAATTGAGATTTATTGAGCATGGAACAATACTAGAGATTTGGGGGGTTTTCATAAGTTTTAACTTATTTAATAAAGATATTTTGAACAAATAAAATAGTCCATTAATGTTCATCATACATGCCTGCCACATGCCTAGCACATAGTAGGTGCTCATTATATTTGTTCAGTGAAGTAAAGTCCCAGGCTTGCAGAGGAAAACTGTTGTCCTTTATTTTTTCAGGAAAAAAAAGAGCATCCAAGATGTTGTCCCACATCTGTATGAAAATATTACTATGTGATGCAGGTGGAAGAGAGTCTGTATTAACCTAGACCCATACTGGTTTGCCAACCCTGAAGTAAATTCAGCTGGGAGAAATGGGCAACAGGGAGGAACACACACTCATAAGTTAAGAATGGCAAGTCCTAGCAAAAATGCTGCTCATGCTCCCATCTTCCATCCCTTTACCATAGCAGGCATTGCTAATAGATTGTGGCATGATTTCCTGCTGACCTTGGACAGGCATGGAGTCCTCAAACACCTTGCTCCAGGCAACTACCACTAATCCATCAGAACTGACACTCATGCTGAAATCTATTTGTCCTCCTGATAGACTTGAAGCCTTTTTCTCTGTAGCCTAAAGGGATCAGAGAACTAGCTCAAGCTGTTTGTACATCTTTTTGACTTTGCCAAGGGAACAGGAGGGGCTCAATCTACAAAGCTGTTCTTTGGGACCATTCTGATTTGGTTTAAACTTTATTAAAGAATTACTGATCTAGATTATAGAATCTCTGAATGGGTTTCTACGTGAGGCTGTGAAACCTTTTAGATACCTTTGAAAATGAACTAGATCCCTATTGGTCCAGAATTATTGTGCATAGATAGCTCCTGCTAGGGAAAGGATTGAAAGAAAATAACCTCTAGAGATCATCTCTGGTCCTATTATTCAATTTTTTTCCCCAGCTACAGTTAATAATGACATCTCTGAAACAAATTTATGTATGTTCAAAGGTTCAAAGAAACTTCTAACTCAAAAATGTTTCAAGAGAAATTGGAAAATTTCTTTTGCTTGCAATTAAGGCATGTCATATGTGCATTTAAAAATATTTTCTAAAATAATACACTTGTAGCATATTAAAAACTTTATAGTAGAACCTTTGTAGTAATCATAAACTGTATGACACTTGATATGATCCTACATGTTTAACCCTTAGAAAACACCATAACAGTTTACCCCTCGAACTGATCAGCTGACGAAAATTAAATCAAAATCTTATCTTTTCATTAATACATATTCTAAAGGAAGACAGTTACAAGTACAGTAAAATTATATGATGGTTAAACCATGTTCCTTCTTATGAGGAAAAGCATCCTAGAAGTTCTTGTCCAAAAGAGAGGCTTGAAGAATTTAACTGATTCTCACCAATCAGCACACTGTTATTCCATTCCTAGTTAAGTGCCACCTTAAGCAGCACAAATATCAAAATCAGATGAAAACATGTGCTCTTGTGATAGAACCTAATCATAAGACACAAAACCTTCATTGGGGAAAAAAGAAAAGGAGTTAACAAAGAAATGTGTTGTTTTTTAAATATCATACATATCCAAAAAATCTCCCTATGATGTTAATAGTCCTTTTCAACCCTGAGAAAGAAAAAAAAAATTGTACTAGATGTAAATTAGATCAGGCATAAATCCAAAGTTTATGAGGCCAAATATGTATCCGTAGTATCACCACTTTTGAATGCTTACTCTGTGCCAGGCACTTTTCTGGGCAGTTTTTACACATTAATCCCAACAGTAATCCTGTGAGGTCAATACTCCATTTTTACAAAGGAAGAAACTGAAGCACAGGGAGGTTGCATCACTTGCCCAAAGTCAGTAAGTGGCAGAGTAGGGATTCGAACTCAAAGCCCATGGTCTTGTCACAATGCTCTACTACTCTTAACATGTTCATAGATTCTTGTTATGTTCTTTTTTGAAATAGAGAAGGAAGGGAACCGCCATCCATTCCTCCGCCTTTAGGCTGGGATGGAAGGAAACTATCACAGTTTTCTAAAATCAGACTAAACAATTGGGTAATTCCGGTTTTCACTGATTTAGAGCAAAGATGGAACTGAGCCATCCAGATGTCATTTTGGAAACTGTATAAATAGAACCTAGTTTTTTAAGAAATCTATCTCATTTTTTAAAAGTCTGCCGTGAGGCATGCTAGTAACGCAGGTGATGAGGAGCCTTATGTAATTATTGTGAGGTTGGCTCAAAAAACATACAGTCGAATTATAGGAAGAGACACAAAACACAAACGATGCCAAAAGCCTAGAAGGTCAAGGGCAAGGATCTGGGCTGTTCCTCCTTCCCTGTATGTTTGCAGATTCATTTTAGGATGGATCTGAATGTCTGTTCACTGCATTTTTGTTCCCTTGTCTACATTGTACCTGCTGTTTTTTTCTTTTGTCAAAACCAATGCATTAATATTTGACTGAATATGTCTCTGTAAAGTTTCCATAATGAAAATTCACACACATACACACCCAGACAGGTATGGACCTCTACCATGAGAATTATCTGTTTCCGTGGTTGCTTTACATATTATTAACCCACCCACCTGATCTCTAATGGCAGCCCTGCTGACACTGTCTGACCCAGTTTGACAATCCGGATAGAAATTGTAGGGTTGGCTGTTCAATGGCTGTGACTTCTAACAGCACTGCTTTTGGGCCTCAAATCAATTCTCTCTGTTTACAGACCATTTCACAGCCCTTTACCTGCAACATCACTTGTGTCAGTCCCATAAATACTTTGGTGTATATAATGCTTGAATTAGCATAATGGTTTAGGCACCAAGCGCTTAGCCCAAAGAAGGACACGTCAACATGTTCTCTTCACTTAAGCAATTAAGAGCCATTATGCTGCTTCAGTGGAAATATCATCAAGGTTAAAGACAATCCCAAACAGCCCTCTCACCTTTTTATTCTAAGTCTAATAAATGAGGCATAGAAATTGAAATGTTAGTAAACAGTCCTACTTGCAAGCTCTTTTTGTATCACGCTTAATCAGATCGCTATTCACCAGACGTTTGCAATGGACTTAGGAATTTGTACGTTGAATTGTTCATTTAGTGGAAGAAAATAGAGCTCGCCAATTTAATTTCAAAGTCAGAGCAAGTGCTAATCTATTTTTGCCAGATTAAAAAAATTTTAGCATCAAGTTACAAAAAAATATTTAATACAGTTTTTATTTGAGATGACAAAAGTTACATGTTTAGAGGTGATAATGTTGCTGTGACTTTTAAACAAAGGGCTATTTCCAAGGTCCTATTTCTTTTTTAGATTTTTTAAAGCTTTATAGAGGTGTCATTTGCCTAGAATGAATTTCAGTTTTGAGCATACGTTCTGATGCATTTTGGTAACTGTAGATAGTTGTAATTGTACAATTTTACCATCATATCAAGACCGGATGTAATTGCCGTGACCATTACAGTGGAGAGAGAGACTATCCCCATCACCCAAAGAAGTTCCCTCACACCCTTTGCAGCTAGTCCTTTCCCCAAACCCTGTAACCAATGATCTGCTTTTGAGCACTACTTTTACCTTTTCTAGAATTTCGTATAAATAGAATCTAACAGCATGTAGTCTTTTGTGTCTGGCTTCCCGTATTTCTTTATCTTTTCTTGTATTAACAGTGAGAAGGTAATGGTGTGGGAAACTTGGGTGGAACCCTGGCTTCTGCCACTTCTTGCTCAATGACCTGGAACAAGTTATTTAAATTCCCTGGGCCTTAGTTTTCTCTTCTGTAGAATGGCAATAATACCTGCAACAGGGCCTAGAGAGGCTGTAAAGAAATCTACGCACATACTTAAGTATGGCATCTAGAAAGTGCTCAATAAATGTGGGATCCTTAGATTGGTCATGCTTTCTCCAGGGTTTAACTTCTTAAATGCCTGTTCACTGGAGCTCTCACTGTGACCGATGCCAGGGACTGCAAAAAGGCACAAGGGAACCTTTCCAGGTTTTGGAAATCTTCTATATCTTCATTGTAATGGTAATTTAATTACACAGTTAGATTCATTTGTCAAAACTCATCAAACTGTACACTTAAAATTGAATTTTATTATATGTAAATTATAGAGCTAAATTTTAAAATCTAAAAATAATTTTTAATAAAACATGGAAAGAGTCCTGAAATATCTCATTTTAAAGTCCCATGTGATGGGAGATCCCCTCGATTCAGTGCTTCCCCAGCTGAGCTTGCTGCTTGGGGCAGACGAGGGATGCATTCAAGGCCCCTCCTAAGAATGGCACATTGATATGACCAGCAAAAGCCCTACGGCAGCCAATGCTGTCTTCACAAACCACTGATTTTATGTTGATTTTTTAAGTTAAAGAAAGCAGTTGCACAGTGAGAGAACAAAAGTAGTGTGAGAGAAACTGTATGTGTGAGAGAGAAATGCACTTAGGTGACATTGTATTGACCATATTGATAACAGCTTCAAACTGTCATACACAGTTCATTGGATATAGAAAACATACAAGAAAATCTGAGCTCAAAAACAGTTAATCCAAGTGACACTTCTTTCTTTCCCCAATTCCCACCAACATCCTCATCCCCACTCTGAGTTGGGTGGCTCTTCTCCGTGTTAGGATAGCACCGTGTCCCTACCTCTGTCACATTAGTTATCACACTGCATTTTACTTACTGCTCTATGTGTCTCACCTCTTCACAAGACTGCAATCCTTGAAGATAAGCACTTTGGGAGAGGGTATCTTTATATTCGCAGCCTCTGAACAGTCCGTCCTTAGTAGGGGCTCAATAAAAGCTTGATGGATAAATGATAACCTCGATCACAATATCTCCATTTATAACATTACAACAAACATTGACCCATGCTTTCTTTCCATAGTAATTTGGGTACATTGTATATGAGGATCTGAAATAAGAGGGAAGCCACTAAAGACTTGAAAAAATAACCACCAAGGAGAAAACAAATACAACGGAAGGAGAGGGTACAGGTGAGGGAATTGTTGTTTGTCCTTCATCCCAGAACCTGGGGTTTGGGCAGGCGACATACCATAGTTCTGAGTGCAGGTTCCAGAACCAGAGGACCTGGGTTAGATTCCGGCCCACCAAACTGTGTGACTCTGGACTAGTCACTAAGCCATGCTGAGCTTCAGTTCCCCTGTGACTTCACTTCTCATCTGTAAATAGGGGAAATAATAACTGCATCTCCTTCATAGGGTTTCTGGGGAATTAAATGAGATGATGCATATAAAGCATTCGGCACAGTACCTGACACACTGTGAACACTCACAAAATGCTAATTTTCTAGCATGTTCTGAGAGTGCAGACTCTGGAGTAAAACACATTAGATTTGAATTTCAATTAATTCCAATTCAGCCATCCACTGTCTGTGTGAACCTAGACAGATGACTTATAACCTCAGGTTCCCTGAGTACAAAATGAGGATAATATAACCCGTTTATTGGGTTATTCTGAGGGTTAAATTAGATAAAACAGTTTAGCATCATGACTGGTACATAGTAAGTGATTATTAACAAAAGTTAGTTAGTGATTATTCTGTTACCCCTGCTCCTCAACAAGAAGACTTCACTTCAGTCAACTATATTCCCTCTCTCATCTGTGTGTGCCATGCTCATTCCTTTTTGTTACTTTATGTTCCAGCAACTGTAGGGTAGTGGGAAAAAAAGAACAAAGGTTTTGAGGTCAGATGACCTGGGTTCTAAATCTAGCTTTCCCAATCTCCTAATTGTATACAAGTCATCTCACCTTCCTGAATCTGTTTTACCTGTAAATAGACATGATAATCCTCACTACACTGGCTTGTTGTGAAGATTAAATGAGGTCATACATAGTTGGGTAAGTAGTGTATAATATGTGTTCTGTTAAATAAATGTTAGTTTCTAAACCACTGTATTCTGCCACAATTGTCCTCTCCTTTCCACCTATCCAGACATCTTCTCTGCTTCAAGACACACCCAAAAATCCCACTTCATTCTGGAAGCTGTCTCATGCTGACCCACCTGATCTCACATATGCATTATATACTGTTCTTATTTTGCTGATTCTATAAATTAGTCTTGTCTCTCCAACTGGACCAATTAACCTTAACTTCTTCTGAGTCATGATCTCTTCTGATAATCCGATATTTCATTGACTCTTCTCTCAAAGATATCCTCATATACATGAAAATTTGCAAATGATTTCAAGATATTAATTTTCCCTGAAACCTCTGGAACAGATTATGATCTCCCTGAGGGCAGTGGCCCTGTGATCCTTTGTAGCTTTTGGGGCTGAGGCTGCAGGTGTCAGTAAAGAACAGGTGATGGGCTGATTAACCTTCTGTCTCAGAAGACAGGTGATGGCAGCACCTGCACAGGAAGGGGTAGGATGCTGCCCAAGGCAGAGATGAGAAACTCCTCAGCAGCATCTCAGTCTTTAATTTTTCCGAAGCAAAGTCACTTGAAGCTTCATTCTGATACCTAAGGATGGGATACAAATATTGGAGCAATACACAGAAAGATGGAAGGTAACCATGAAAATATTCCATTCCTGCAACATAGATGTGTCCAGCCCACAGAGGCCAAAAGACTGCCCTCTGCTTTAATCTGCAGACCCATATGAATTTTTGCCTTCGGCTTTGCAGCTTTTCATTCCACCTCAAAGGGCTGGGTGCTTGGTTTGACTGATTTTTTCATTGAATGGCCTTTAGGCTTGCAGTAAAACAGTTTTCTTTCGTCTCTGCTGATGCAAAACTCTTTGATTTTGGTTTCCCTGTCATCCCGAATCTATCAAGAGAGTGGCCACACACAGACGTAAGCAGGAAGAGCATTGATCTGAATTCTAGTCATGGTTCTGAGTAACTGGCTGTGCGACCTTGGGTAAATCACCTGTCTTTATGGTCTCAGTTTCCTTCTTCATGCAACTCAGTGATCTCTTCCAGCCCTCACATTCCATGATTCTGAGACATTGCAATGATTCAGGGTTGAAATGAAAGGATTTTCTAAAAGCTTCACTGTCAGACGCAATAAATGTCTGCAGAATGGCTAAAAGAGATGGGTTTTAATGGTTCAATTGCTAGAGTGAATAAGAGTTGCCATATTTACCATATAAAGTTTTCTAAAGCATCCTACAACTCATACTTAACACCAGAAAAATGACCACAGACTTTATTTCTTTGATGATTCATAAACCTTAAAAATCCACTGTTCAGAGCTACAAAAGGGAAAAGCAATTTTTCATGCTTGTGGTCATCTGGAAAAATAGGAGTAGCAGGTCTAACCAAAGTGAAATATATATTTTAGGTCATCTGTTGTACCTCTTTGTACGTCACTTGTGTAAGATTGTTAATAAGAAAGTAAATATCATAATACAAAAGGCCTTCCTTGTGATGAGTGTTCTTTTGGCAGAAAATCGTCATCAAAATATCTTAACATTCTGATATTTTAGTAACCATATCAGCCTACAACAAAAACCGAATGCATGTGAATTGCCAGTTTCTAATTTTATTCTTCTCACTTGGCCTATGCAAGAGGAGAAAAGATGATATATAACCAGAGAGATTTTCTTGACATCATGCTTAACTGAAATTTCAAAATAAATCAGTTGGACTCATTTTTTAAAGACCTACAACTAAATTATCATTGGGTCGTTTTGTTCCACCCCCAACTGGGTTTCTGAGGGACTAGTGGTGAGATACAACGAGACCTGAAAATGGGCCACAGTGCGCAAACATTGCAGTTTGGTTTGATTTAGTCGAACTCTTGTGTAATAACTTTCTTTGAAGTGTGGGTCGAGGAGCAGGTTAGAAGCCCGAGGCCACAAGCTCATCTTGTTCTTGTCACAACTCAGATGCCCGGCAGTCCCCGCGCTATATATTAGAGGCTTGGCACTGGAGTCCCCGGCTGGTCAGGACTGGAGCCTCGTTCCCAGCACAGCAGAGCAACCGGGGGACAAACAACAGCATGGTTGTATTTGCTTGGGAAATCCACTTGACCAAAGGACACAGGTGGGTCTTCAAGGAGCCTGTGAGCCACAGGAAGCCCAACATGGCTCTCAACTTAAGGACAGAGGTTAAAAATCACCCGCCTGCTAGGAAGGTCCATAGTTGCCCTGACCTAGGGAGAGGGCAGGGCGCATTTTATGCTTGCCAGCCGGCCGCTCACATTCTCCAGCTTTGGCATTGCTACCCCTCCACAGATCCTCCGACCCAAGCAAACCTCAAGGCAAGTCTCCTGCTCCTCTCTGGTCTGTTGTTTCATCAGCAAAATGAAGGGGCTGGACCGAGTGATCTCTTAGGCCGCAACCTACTCTGAATTGGTGATCGTGACCCTGTGACAGTCTTGTAGCCCCCAAGGGACTAACTTTCTTCCTTCCCTTGGTCACAAATTTTCCAGCAGCCAGAGTTAGGCCCTAACAGCTGAATTGGACCATGGATGGTTCTAGTAAATAATAATACCTTCAAACTTGTAAAATGATTTTACACATAGTATTTTATTGGATCCTTAAAAAAATGTTTTGAGGAAGGAAAGGGTATTATTTTCCTCATTTTATAGAGGAGGAAAGCCAAGCTAAGGGAGGTTTTAACTCCCAAGGTGCAAAGGGCTCTGCAGACTAAGGCCAGATCTGAAAGAAAAACTCCAAACGCAAGCGTCTGAGGCTGGAGGAAGCGCACGCATTCAGTCAAAGAGACGGGATGAATACCCAGATGGGAGCGGTGAGCTTTCTTGGAATCTGTCTGAAATGCAGGCATATTACAGCTGCCTATGTAAATTCTGTTCATGTGGCAAGACAATACTCCACAAGGAAAGCATGGAGGCTGGCACCGATCTTCGCCTCTGTGACAAAGGCTCTTGGCCATGGCTGGGGGACAGGGGGTCTCCCACTCCTCCTACCGTGCTCTGAAAGGAGAGAACAGGCAGGACTGGAATTCGTAATAGGTAGCTAGTGGAAGGTCACCGGTTCAAGCCAGGGGCACTGGTGCCGGGCTGGTGTGGGCACTATGGACCAACTATATGCTAAACCCTTCACAGGGTTTATGGCTGTTGCTTGCAACTTATATTGCCTTTTGTCCCAGCGTGAAGGAATCCTGTGGAGAGTTAGGGAGCCTGTGAAAGCCTAAAGATAAGAGTGAAATCAGTAGGGTCTGTAACACCGAGAGGGTATTAAACATACACACGTGCACACACACACACACACACACACACACACACACACACACACACACAGAAGGTAAGGTCTTCCTTTGTGGCCTATAACTAAAGAAACGCAATGTGCCAGGGAGGAGAGCTTTCTCGTCTGGGTGCAGGGCCGGCTGCAGCGGAGGGACTCCTCGGGTGAGAACAGCGCCGGCAGCCATGTGGGAGGGAGAGGCGAGCACACGGGTGCTGGACCCTCAGGACACACCCGAGGCGGGCCCTGTCGCCAGGAGTGACAGCAGGGCAGGGGCAGCGGCCACAGAGGCCAAGGGCAGCGGGGCGTGGGGCCGCGTTAGCTGCCGCCGCAGGACAAGCCATCAGGTAAAGCTCCCGAGCCACTCCGGGATGTGGAAAAGGCCCGGGCAAGAGAGGAATATAAACAGGTGAGGGGGAGGAGAGACACTATTAGAGGTAAGCCTCAAGGAAAGCCGATCAAGTTCGCGATGACACAAAACTAAAAGCTTGGCCAATATGATCACTTTGAGTCTTGGATCAGTAAACTATCACCACAGACCAACTCAGGGTCTGCAGACCCCACACAGGCGACATGAGCACATGTAACGTCCTGCACATAGAGTCTTAAAATCAGCCGACCTGGTTAGGGTTGACAGGGTAACAATACGACCTGACAGGGAAAGAAAGACTCCGCTTGGGGGTTTGGTGACCAGAGACTCAGCAGGTGCCAGTGACTTGGCTGCTAGAACACCCCTAAAAACCTCAGGCCACACTGATGAAAATACATATCCGGGCCACAGGGCTTCTGTGGTCAGGCCGCATAGGCAGGGTGGTGGTGCTGCGTCTTAACAGGGACGTTGATATTTCACGCTTGCCATAGGAGTGTGACCGAGATGATAAGGAGTCCAGAAACCACGTCCCACAAGGGGCAGCTGGGACGGAGGAAACCTGGGGGAACCCAAAAGTCATCTTTAATTCCTGAGTGAGACCTAGAATTGCACGTGTGTGACCTCATGGGATACCACCAGAACCGAAGAGTAGGAGGCCAATTTTGGCTCAGTGCCAAGTCAGACTTTCTAATAGAGCTGTTCAAGGGTAAAGGGCGCTGCTGTAGGGGGCAAGATCCCCATCACTGGAAGTGGATTTCAAGCCGAGGGTAGGTGACCTTCTGTCTGGGATATTACAGAAATTGTCCCCGCACTGGGTGGAAGCTTGGACTAACTGACCTCGGAGACTCCCTCCAGCTCTCAGAGACCAGGTTAGGGTTCTTTGCCTTAGAAACCAGCCATTCAGTTCTGAAGGTGAAAGCCCAAAGGGACCTTGCTCTGCCACGGCCCTGTGGCGTGCAGAGTCCTGCTACAGCTTCTGCCCTCAGCGAATGATGAGGTTCCATTTTATTTAGAATCTGGGGAAAGGAAATGTACTTTTATGAAGCAAGTAGATGGCCTGTCTTCCTCATGCCCCCTAATGCAATCGAATTGGTTTTGCCTAGGTCTAAAAATGTCTCAGAAGCCCTTTCTTCTTCCCCATCTCCAATGAGCCTATTTTAGTCCAGGCCATCATCATCTTACCCCAGGACTTTTCAACAGCCTCCTAAGCAGACACCTTACCTCCACTCACACCATCATCAATACACCCTCCATAGAGCAGTTTTTAGAGCCACACTTCTCTTTTGCAAGCTCCGCCCTGACTACATGGCATAGTACTTGTCTTAATGTTGCATGGAAAGCCCTACACCCTCATGTTCTGTGACTTCCCACACTTACCACCACCCCTTACACACACACACACACACACACACACACACACACACACACACACAAGCATTTTGAGCTTCAATAATACCAAACTATTTATAATTTTCTGCACACATTATGCTGTTACACATCTTTGTGCCTTTGCATATGCTGTTCCCTCTATCTGAAGAGCCTCCAGTCCCCATCTGACTTACCAGAGTAACTCCTATCTATTACACCTTTTCATAAATAAGATCTTCGCATGGGTATAACCCTTTATGAAGTCTTGTTTTAACCTCTTCCCCAACTCACCCCATCCCCCAGAGTTAATCATTCCTTCCTATTTGCTACCTTTGTACAGAGTTATATTACAGCATTTATTACACTGTACTGAAATGCAATTATTTACATGTTTGTCTTCTCCACTGTTCTTGGGCTTCTCAAGGCAGAACCAAGAAATATACATTTATAAATCCCTAGCACATAGTAGATCTATTTGTTGAACTGCAAAGGTATCTTCACGAGCATGTCTATCATTCACTGTGATACTGACTTTGTATTACAGTATACATGAACACCAAGTTGTGCAGTGGAAAATACAGTCAAGCTTTTGAAATGGTACAGCAATTTTAAGTTCCATAAAAAGGACCCAGGACTAAGAACAAAGCCTTAGAATTGAAGAAGGAGAAATTTTAGCCTATACATTTCTACCACCCTGTTGCTTTTGTTATGAAAAGCATTAATCAGGGAGTGCGTCCCAAAGAACCTTGGGTTTCTCGTCTGGCATTCCAAAAGGGAGATTCTCAGTTCAGAAACTGAACCACTCATTTTATTCAACAGACATTTACTGAGGGTGTACAAAGCATGGTGCTAAGCACTGGGGTAATCCAAAAGGGACATTTTGAGGCTAAAGTGAAGTAATAAAAGAGCTTTACTATATATAGAGTTATAGGACTGTTAATATGCCTAAGGAGACTCTTTGCTTAGAGTTATCCTGTACTATGCACAATAACTTTACAATTAGAATAAAATAATAGTTTACATTTATTGAGTTCTCATTATGTGCTAGGAACTGCTCTAAGCATTTCATTCACTCATTCAAAAATATTTATTGGGATCTAATATGTTGTAGGAATTGTTCTAGGGGTTACGAGTCCAATGATAAACAAAACACACAAAAACCCTGCTCTCTAGAAGTTTACATTCTGTCAGAGAAGACACAACGAACAAACAGACCGAACATATAGAATGCCAGATGGTGCTTAGCGCCAGGAGAAATGTAAAACAGAATGAAGAAGAGCTGGTAAGGATGGTGCTTTTCAATGAAGTGGTCAGAGAAGACATCAAGGAGAAGGTGACATGTAAACAAATGCCTGAAGAAGGCAAGGGAACAAGCCATGAGAGTGTCCTGGGGAAGGCAGAGCTGCACAGAGGGTAAAGCACGTGAATAGACCTAAGACAGGAGGCTGTCTGGCATGTCTGAGGAACAAGGAGGCCAGCATGGCTGAGGAAGAGTGAGCGATGGGCAGATGGAAGAGATGAAATCAGTGGGACAGCTGGAGACCAAAGCACCATGGGCCTTGTGAGCCAATGGGGGGACTTCAGCTTCTGTACTGAGTGACATGGGACATCATGTGAGGGTTCTGACATGAGTTTTGAAAGATCACTCTGCTGTGTTGAGGCTAGACTGTAGGAGGCAAGGACAGAAGTATAGAAGCTGCTGCAATAATCTAAGTGAGAAGGGACAAGGCTTGGAGCAGGATGGTAGTAGCAGAGTGTTGAGGAGAGGTTGGTTTCTAGATACGTATTTAAGTAGAGATGACAGGATTTGTGGATGGAATTGATACAAGGCCTGAGAGACAGAGAGTAGTCAAGCATGGCTTTAAGGTTTTTGGCCTAGTCAGCTGAACAGACAGAATTGCCGTTTATTGAGACAGAAGACTGGAAGAAGCAGCTTTTTGTGGGTGGGGTACAGAGGAAGGATCAAGGGCTTAACTTTGTGTTAAACTAGATATCCAAATGGAGACATAAAGCCATTAGCTAAAATTGAGGTTCAAGCTGGCATTACAAATCTGGGAGTAGCCGCCATGGAGATATTTGAAGTCATGCACCTGGAGGATATCGCAAGGAGTGTAAATACAGAAAAGAAGAGAAAAGGTCCAAGAACTCCAGGGCACCCCCACATTTACAGACTAGAGAGGTGGGAGGGCTTCAGGAGGAGTAGTGAAGAAGAAGAAAAATAAGGGCAGCATTATTACATAATAAGTAATTATCTTGCCGGTCAAGTGAAGAGTATTTCAAGGAAGAGAAAGTGATAACCTGTGCTGAATAGTGCTGCTGGTTAAAGGAAAAGAAAACTACGAAATGATCATTGCATTTAACACCATGGACATAAAAGAAGTAGGTGGACACCAGCGGTATTGATTCATCTGAGACTCCCAACAACTCTCCATGATAGGAATCACTATTATTTCTCACAGATGGAAACGGAGGCACAGGAAGATTAGGTAAAATTAAATAACAGAGCTTTTTGTTACAAGGAAAAAGGTGTTGATTGACTTTAAAAGCCCGTCTTTATGGAGGCTTTCTGGGTACTTATTTAATAACCATGACTAGCCTGGTTAGCTCAGTTGGTTAGATCACAATGATTGACACCAAGGGTGCAAATGACATGAACCAGTCAGGTTTATCAGAACAACTATGTCTCTTGGACACGGACTAAATTTTTTTCCCTGGATAAGTTTCTTGTCTGCAGGTCAGGGTGGCGTTCATCTCCCGGAAACATCATTGTCGTATGTGTTCTATCGCCAAGGTATTAGCAGAACCTCTTTCCTGTTCAAATGGCATCTTATTTTCTTCTTTAGTCCTGAGAAGAGGGGTAGTTTATTATGCCCACATCTTCACAATATGATAACATCCTCAGTAGTTCAGATTTCTAAACTAATATGTCTGTGTTTTGGAGACCAAAAGCTGTTTTTTATAAAAATGGGATAGACTATATTCTGGAACCAGTCAGATGGAAGCCAAACCTGAATAAAGCCTTAACAAGGATTAAAGCCTACTACTCAGGGATATCTTTGAATAAATCTGGGCAAAGGAAAATTTAACTGAGTGTTTTATGTAATTTAAAAAATCAACTCCACTTTTTGAGGGAGCATTACCTGGTTAGTAATCCACAGCTTTGGGCAGCTCATACTGGTTGATAAAAACTTCCAGGCGTCAATCATGATTTAAACTTCATGGTCTTCACCCAATATATTCATTGCTCAGGTAATCATGCCCTGGCATCTGCCCTGTTTATTAGATCTGGTGGCCAAACTCATTTATGCCCACACGATTTATTGTATCTACATTTTTGGAGGTAATGAGAAATTTATAGTAAACTTTATATTTGATATAATTGCAGGTAGTCACTTTTAACTTTCATTCTCCAGGTTGACTCACTGCCTAAGATAAAGTGTTTTGATCACTTGGCAATCTTTATCAAAGCTGGTTACATTTGAGATAATGCTGATCAGTAGTCCGAAATCCCCATGCAAATATATGGCTAGAAAGTATCTGTAGCTCACTTTTCCACTCCCTTAAATCCCAAATTTCCCAAGACTCTCACGGTTTAAAAAATTTTGTTTATTTTTGCTGTGAACATACTACCAGACTCCTTCCAATTCGTGGGCCACACCACTGTGGTACTATTGAAATCTCCCTTCTTTCTAGGTCATATTTAAGGCTCGCCTCAGTGTTGCCATCTGTGATATGTAATGACTACCAACAGAGATAAGTGTGAATTCAGGCATTAGAGAAGCCATGTAGACACAGAAAAAAGATTCTTTCAGGATCTGGCTACCTTATAACTACTGTCAACCAATAGCCAAGTCAGATTAAGTCCAGGTCACTGGCACATTCTTCTCTTCCTGTTCTGGAGCGGTACATTATGGGGCCGTTTGGCCTGCCCACACAATTCTTGCTGGGTCATTCTCCTCACTGTTTCACCAGGCCAGCCATCTGACTGTAAGGGGAAAAAAATACCAACAAACAAAAATTATTATTGCAATATTTATGTACACTCAGTTTTTCTTTATTTCTTTTTAGCCAGCCTGTGTGGTAGTGGGAAGACACTAAGCAAAAAGCATGATCCTAAAGATGTAACAACAGCTCAATTTTTCCAGACGGATCCAAGGTTGGTTCTTATAAACTGGAAAGAAATTTTGCCCAACAAAAGAAGGGTTCTAATAAGAAGACTGTGAACATAAGACTATTTCCCACTGATTGGGCTCTGGTTAATTTGGTAGAAAGGCTTAGAACAGCTTATGGAATATTTCAAAATGATGTCATAAGCATTTTGTCCCTTTTAAAACATCACACATAGCCCTTAGATATGATGAGCAAACAGGCTGGGTGGTTTTGTTTTTTTTGTTTTGTTTTGTTTTGTTTTGCTATTATTAATGTACAGTTACATGAGCAATATTTTTTTATAGTTTATTTTGGTATCATTAATCTACAATTACATATGCAATAATATGGTGATTAAACTACCCCCTTCATCAGGTCCCCCCCATCAACCCCATTACAGTCACTGTCCATCAGCATAGTGAGATGCTATACAGTCACTACTTGTCTTTTCTGAGTTGTACAGCCCTCTCCGTGCCCCCCCAACACTATATCTGCTAATGCGTAATGCCCCTTTTTCCCCCTTGTCTACATGAGCAATATTATAGCTACTAGCCTCCCCCTATTATTAAGTCCCCACCACATACCCCATTACAGTCACTGTCCATCACCATAGTAAGATACTATAGAATCACTACTTGTCTTCTCTGTGTTATACTGCCTTCCCTTAATCCGCCCCACTGCAAGATTATGTGTGCTAATCGTAATACCCCATTTTCCCCCTTATCCTTCCCTTCCCTCCTACCTTTTCCAGTTCCTTTCCCTCTGGTAACTGTTAGTCCATTCTTGGGTTCTGTGAGCCTGCTGCTGTTTTGTTCCTTCAGTGTTTTCTTTGTTTTTATACTCCACAGATGAGTGAAATCATTTGATACTTGTCTTTCTCTGCCTGGCTTATTTCACTGAGAATAATACCCACTAGCTCCATCCATGTTGTTGCAAATGGTAGGATTTGTTTTCTTCTTATGGCTGAATAATATTCTATTGTGCATATGTACCACATCTTCTTTATCCATTCATCTACTGACGGACACTTAGGTTGCTTCCATTTCTTGGCTATTGTAAATAGTGCTGCGTAAACATAGGGGTGCATATGTTTTTTTCAAACTGGGCTGCTGCATTCTTAGGGTAAATTCCTAGGAGTGGAATTCCTGGGTCAAATGGTATTTCTATTTTGAGTTTTTTGAGGAACCTCCATACTGCTTTCCACAATGGTTGAACTAATTTGCAGTCCCACCAGCAGTGTAGGAGGGTTCCCCTTTCTCCACATCCTAGCCAACATTTGTTGTTGTTTGTCTTTTGGATTTTGGCCATCCTTACTTGCGTGAGGTGATATCTCATTGTGGCTTTAATTTGCATTTCTCTGATGATTAGGGATGTGGAGCATCTTTTCATGTGCCTGTTGGCCATCTGAATTGCTTCTTTGGAAAAGTGTCTGTTCAGGTCCTCTGCCCATTTTTTAATTGGCTTATTTGCTTTTTGTTTGTTGAGGTGTATAAGCTCTTTATATAATTTGGATGTCAACCCTTTATCGGATATGTCATTTATGAATATATTCTCCCATACTGTAGGATGTCTTTTTGTTCTATTGATGATGTCTTTCTGTACAGAAGCTTTTTAGTTTGATATAGTCCCACTTGTTCATTTTTGCTTTTGTTTCCCTTGCCTGGGGAGGTATGTTCATGAAGAAGTTGATTATATTTATGTTCAAGAGATTTTTGCCTATGTTTTTTTCTAAGAGTTTTATGGTTTCATGACTTACATTCAGGTCTTTGATCCATTTTGAATTTACTTTTGTGAATGGGGTTAGACAGTAGTCCAGTTTCATTCTCTTACATGTAGCTGTCCAGTTTTGCCAACACCAGCTGTTGAAGAGGCTGTCATCTCCCCATTGTATATCCATGGCTCCTTTATCATATATTAATTGACCATATATGCTTGGGTTTATATCTGGGCTCTCTATTCTGTTCCACTGGTCTATGCATCTGTTCTTGTGCCAGTACCAAATTGTCTTGATTACTGTGGCTTTGTAGTAGAGCTTGAAGTCAGGGAGTGTAATTCCCTCCACTTTATTCTTCCTTCTCAGGATTGCTTTGGCTATTTGGGGTCTTTTGTGGTTCCATACGAATTTTAGAACTATTTGCTCTAGTTCATTGAAGAATGCTGTAGGTATTTTGATAGGGATTGCATGGAACCTGTAGATTGCTCTCGGCAGGATGGCCATTTTGACAATATTAATTCTTCCTATCCATGAGCATGGCATGTGTGTCCATTTATTGGTATCTTCTTTAATTTCTCTCATGAGTGTCTTATAGTTTTCAGAGTATAAGTCTTTCACTTCCTTGGTTAGGTTTATTCCTACGTATTTTTTTTTTTTGATGCAATTGTGAATGGAATTGTTTTCCTGGTTCCTCTTTCTGCTAGTTCATGGTTGGTGTATAGAAATGCAATAGATTTCTGTGTGTTAATTTTATATCTCGCAACTTTACTGAACTCAGATATTATATCTAGTAGTTTTGGAGTGGATTCTTCAGGGTTTTTTAGGTACAATGTCATGTCATCTGCAAAGAGGGACAGTTTGACTTCTTCCTTGCCAATATGGATGCCTTTTATTTCTTTGTGTTGTCTGATTGCCATGGCTAGGACCTCTAGAACTATGTTGAATAAAAGTGGGGAGAGTGGGCATCCTTGTCTTATTCCCGATCTTAAAGGAAAAGCTTTCAGCTTCTCGCTGTTAAGTATAATGTTGGCTGTGGGTTTCTCATATATGGCCTTTATGATGTTGAGGTACTTGCCCTCTATATCCATTTTGTTGAGAGTTTTTATCATGAATGGATGCTGAATTTTATTGAATGCTTTTTCAGCATCTATGGAGATGATCATGTGGTTTTTGTCCTTCTTTTTATTGATGTGGTGGATAATGTTGATGGATTTTCGAAAGTTGTACCATCCTTGCATCACTGGGATGAATGCCACTTGATCATGATGGATGATCTTTTTGATGTGTTTTTGAATTCGGTTTGCTAATATTTTGTTGAGTATTTTTGCATCTATGTTCATCAGGGATATTGGTCTGTAATTTTCTTTTTTGTGGTTTCTTTGCCTGGTTTTGGTATTAGAGTGATGTTGGCCTCGTAGAATGAGTTTGGGAGTATTCCCTCCTCTTCTACTTTTTGGAAAACTTTAAGGAGGGTGGGTATTAAGTCTTCACTAAATGTTTGATAAAATTCAGCAGTGAAACCATCTGGTCCAGCCGTTTTGTTCTTAGGTAGTATTTGGATTACCAATTCAATTTCTTTGCTAGTAATAGGTCTATTCAGATTTTCTGTTTCTTCCTGGGTCAGCCTTGGAAAGTTGTGTTTTTCTAGAAAGTTGACCATTTCTTCTAGGTTATCCAGTTTGTTACCATATAATTTTTCATAGTATTCTCTAATAATTCTTTGTATTTCTGTGGTGTCCGTAGTTTTGTCCTTTCTCATTTCAGATTCTGTTCATGTGTGTAGACTCTGTTTTTTTTCTTGATAAGTCTGGCTAGGGGTTTACCTATTTTGTTTATTTTCTCTAAGAACCAGCTCTTGCTTTCATTGATTCTTTCTATTGTTTTATTCTTCTCAATTTCATTTATTTCTGCTTTAATCTTTATTATGTCCCTCCTTCTACTGACTTTGGGCCTCATTTGTTCTTCCTTTTCTAGTTTCATTAATTGTGAGTGTAGACTCTTCATTTGGGATTATTCTTCTTTCCTGCCATAGGCCTGCCTGTATTGCAATATATTTCCCTCTTAGCACGGCCTTCACTGCATCCCTCCGATTTTTTGGTGTTGAATTATTGTTATTGTTCTCCATATATTGCTTGAGATGTCCTTATTTGGTCATTGATCCATTGATTATTTAGTAGCATGTTATTAAGCCTCCATGTGTTTGTGGGCTTTTTCATTTTCTTTGAGTAATTTATTTCTAGTTTCATACCTTTGTGATCTGAGAAACTGGTTGGTACAATTTCAATTTTGAATTTACTGAGACTCTTTTTGTGACCTGGTATATGATCTATTCTTGAAAATGTTCCATGTGCACTTTAGATGAATGTGTATCCTGTTGCTTTCGGATGGAGTGTTCTATGGATGTTTGTTAGGTCCATCTGTTCTAATACATTGTTCAGTGCCTCTGACTCTTTATTTTCTGTCTGGTTGATCTGTCCTTTGGAGTGAGTGGTGTGTTGAAGTCTCCCAAAATGAATGCATTGCAGTCTATTTCCCCCTTTAATTCTGCTAGTATTTGTTTCACATATGTAGGGGATCCTGTGTTGGGTACATAGGTATTTATAATAGTTATATCCTCTTGTTGGACTGACCCTTTTATCATTATGTAATGTCCTTCTTTGTCTCTTCTTACTTTCTTTGTTTTGAAGTCTATTTTGTCTGATACAAGTTCTGCAACCTCTGCTTTTTTCTCCCTATTAGTTGCATGAAATATCTTTTTCCATGCCTTTCCTTTCAGTCTGTGTATGTCTTTGAGTTTGAAGTGAGTCTCTTGTAGGCAGCACATAGATGGGTCTTGTTTTTTTATCCATTCAGTGACTCTGCATCTCTTGGTTGGTGCATTCAGACCATTTACATTTAGGGTGATTATCGATAGGTATGTACTTATCGCCATTGCAAGCTTTAGATTCGTGGTTACCAAAGGTTCAAAGGTAATTCCTTTGCTATCTTACAGTCTAATTAAACTCACTTTGTATGCTATTACAAACACAAACTAAATATTCTTTTTTTTCTCCCCCTTTTTCTTCCTCCTCCATTCTTTGTATGTTATGAATCATATTCTGTGGACCTCCATGGCTTCAGAGACTATCTTCTTCCCAAGATTGGGGAAGTTTTCAGCAATTACCTCCTCAGTGACACTTTCTATCCCTTTTTCTCTCTTCTTCTTCTTCTGGTACTCCTATTATGTGAATATTGTTCTGTTTGGATTGGTCATGCAGTTCTCTCAGTATTCTTTCATTCTTAGAGATTCTTTTTTCTCTGTGTGCCTCATTTTCTTTGTATTCCTCTTCTCTAATTTCTATTCCATTTACCATCTCTTCTACTACAACTAATCTGCTTTGAAATCCCACCATTGTATGTTTCATTTCAGATATGGAATTTCTTAATGATTGAATCTCCGTCTTAAATTCGTTCCTGAGTTCTTGAATATTTTTCTGTACCTCCATAAGCATGTTTATTATTTTTATTTTCAACTCTCTGGCAGGAAGATTGTTGAGTTTAGTTTCATTTGGTCCTTTTTCTGGGGTTTGTGAGATTTTGGTCTGACCCGTTTTCTTTTGATGTTTCATATTTCTATGTGGTACCCACTAGTGCACTGAAACTCCAGTCTCTGGAGCTGCTCAGCCCCTAGAGTGATGTTGCGGGTCATAGAGGAGCGGAGCTTGTGCCTGGGGGGAAGAAACATCTGTTTCCTGATTCCCGTCTGCGGTGCCTGTCTCCAGTATCACAGCCAGTGAGCTGAGCACACAGGTATAAGCAAGCCTCTGTGCATGGCATCTCTAGCTGTTGTATGGGGAGCCTCCCTCTGGCTGGCCTGATGTCAGAGCAGTGACTTCTGGTTTGCGAGCTGGTGCTGTCAGGCCAGGAGGAAGGCTTGGCAGGCTGCACATCGTAGTAGGGGACCTTGGAGCTGAGTAGCCAGCCAGGGTGGGTGGAGTGCCTGAAGCTCCCCAAAGTTCCTAATCTGCTAGGCAGAGCAAGCCCAGACAATCTTGTCCCCCATCCCTTCTTCTGTGCAGCAAGCTCAGTGTGAACCCCACCCCTTCAGCAGCCCTCTTGCTGCTGGGAAGCCTGTCAGACCACCTGTCTTTCACTTGTCCCAGAGCTTCCAGGTGTAGATCCCGTTCTCCACAAATGGCAGGAATGTTTCTCAAGCACTCCGCCTGTCCCAGTTCCCCATCCTCCAGAGCACCACACAATGTAGGTTTCTGCTCACAAAGCAGATCTCCAGGGCTATGTGTTCAGCAGTCCCAGGCTTCCACCCCCTCCCCCTCTCCATTTCTCTTCCTCCATCCAGTGAGCTGGGGTGGGGGAAGGGCTCAGGTCCCGTAGGATCAAGGCTTTCGTACATTACCCTGTTTCGTGAGGTCTGCTCTGTTAGGAGGTCTGTATGCAGTCTGTTGCACCCTTCTTTCCTGTTGCTGTTTTAGGGTTAGTTGTATTAACTATATTTTCACACTATCTGTGGTTTTGGGAGTAGTTCTCTGTCTCACCTCTCATGCTGCCATCTTGAATCAATCAGCTGGGTGGTTTTAAGTCCATCTACATTTGGGTAGAAACATGGTGCATTTGGCCATAGCCACCAACACAGAGTTTGGTTCCTTCATAAACCTCTCCAGAAGTACACGGATGCAAATGTGGATTTTTTTTTTCCAGCGGAGAAGTTTATACATAATCCTATTACTATCCTAGGCACCTATTAAATATGATTGAAACAATGCCCATTGGAAGTCTTAAAACCTTAACCACCAGTTTTACTTCTAAAATAAAGTAAACTGCCAAAAGTTCTGATAAAAGTGACAATTTATATTTTTAAGTAGTACAACTGGAATTTTCCTATAGCTGTAGACAAAGGAATCCTTACTCAGATAAGTAGAAGAGCACCAATAAATTTAAGGTAGCTTATGCAAGTTAGGCACTAATGAATGTCATCTTCTGTTTTGTCATGAAAAAAGATCTTTCTGCTGCTAAAGGAGACTGATTTAGATTATGAATAGCTGTAGTGATTTGCAAAAATGGCTCCAGAGAGATAGAATGAGACTCCATATACTCATGGCACTTGAGGTTTCTGCCCTTTTTGTTGAAAATTAATTTGTCCTGTGGGTTATTGGATTCTAGCTCAGCCAATGTATATTGCTCAGTCATCACAAATTTACTTAAAATTTAGTGTAGCTGAAGTTCATTCAACAAGACAAAAGTCTATAGTTGAAAGCTTCTAAAAATCTTTTTTAAAAACTGGCTAACAGTATAATTGAAAGTGCTGGTGTCTAAGTAGATTCACGTAATGTTTTGCAGGCATCGATATGGACTATATTACTATGTGAGAAATAGGTTTTTCTCTTGTTTCCCAAGAAAAAGCAGATAGGGAGGATTTATCATTCTTTGGTAAGAGGACATTTTGGTTCAGAGTTCCATATGCCAAAAAAACATAAATCCCTAAATCCAGGTTAGGTTCTGTCATGCATACCATCCATTTCACTCATTTACTTAGTTACGCAATTTCAAAACAAATATTTTAAAAAGCAAACAAATTAAATACACACAAATTCTGTCTCCCTGTTTCAGCAACTCTTACCACAAGCCACTCACTTCCTACTTAGGACGCTGCACATGGAGGCTTATGGACTAGGAGGGTCAGAGTAAAGAGGGTCACACCTCAGACGGAGCATCAGGGGACAAATCACTTCGTCTTGACAAAAGGAACACTAGTTCAATGGCCATGCTCCTTTTCCCAACAATAATGAGAGAGGAAAAAAGAGTATCCTTCAAGAGAGGCTATTGTGAGAAGATATAAAGGGGACATTAAAAAAGAACGAACAGCTCATTGTGGGAAACAGAGCACTTTTTAATTACTCCTTCCCTTAAAGTGAGTTTCCTTAATATAATCCGTATTTTTCATTTTTATACATTTAAATATGTACATTTAATACATTTACCTATGCGTGTGTTTGCTAATCTTTTTTCCTTTTGAAGATCTAGATGAATCTCAAGACTTACTTAACAGTTAAAAAAAAATCACACTAGAGAACCTCAACTGTGATTAGGGCCATTGGGGTAGCTCTTAATTAAATTGATACACAGGAGGCAACAAACATTATTCGTTCATTTCATTTATACTTGAAGGATTACTAGATAATAAGACTGCTTTCTACTGCAATATTATAAAGTAATTGAGAGCTAAACCTAAATGGGTAAAAACATTAAGACGTGTCATCTCATTAAGAAGAGAAAGCACATACTATTTAGAATGACCTAGACTATAGTCCTGGACTTTTTTGGGTATCAGCTTTTGTTGTATCCTTGCACTTAGATGACAATGGAACTACACAACTAATAAAGTTCAAACTCTGAAGCCATCAGCTCTTTGCCTGAGGTACAACTGCACTAAATGAGATAGAGTACTAACTAAATCACGGCACAACAGACTGGAAATTTTAGATTAATAAACTTGTTCTAGTACAGAACTAAATAACTTTTACAGTTTTATCTATGGTTATTTGTTTCTCTGAAGATTTATGGTCCTCACAACAGAGAAGCATTTTACCTTTCACTTTCCAGATTAAAGAGAGATGATTTTAAATAGGCTTTTGACTGGCATAATCTGGAATTGCAGATGATCTCAATTTTTTAAAAAATGCTAAAAGTGAACTTGCAAGTCAAATGAAAATGACTTTGTGCATGTCGGGTGCCCAGGGAAGAAAATCTGCATACAGCTAAACAAGCCTGATCTTCTATTACCAATACTGATCCCCTCGCCCTGCCCTGAATCAGCCAGGTGCAATCTGTACATGCTAGTCAGAAATTAAAACTCTTCCTGCTGCTGCTGCTTTAATTGATTGATGCTAAAAGTTTAGAAAATAAAACCTAAGCTATTACAAAGCACCTTTAACCAAGCCTTCTCCTTTGAAAGTAGGATCCTCAATTGAAACTGGCAGAGCACATTTTTAGGTTTCAAGCAGCTCTGTCATTCTACAAGGAATGTGTCTGCCACTTCACACGATAGCTTGTGCTGAAAGACATGTACTTTGAATCAGAGAATCAATAGAACACTTAATGGACAATTAGGAGAACAGCTGTAGGACTGTCAGAGACCCATCTGTACACAGCTCAAACAGCAAGCCTGGACAGGGCCTGGAAAACAAAGTACACTGCTCCGGGGCACTGGCCCCAGTACAAAACCTCCCTTTCATTTCTCATTTAGTGTTAATATAGTGTTCTTTTTCATTACAAATTTTAACACGTGTAGAAAATTATGGAAATTGCTTAAGCCATTTGTCAACTTATATCATGTGAATTGATCAATAAATTTCACTACTTTGTTGTTAATGTAGATAAATTTTGGCATTTAATTAAGCTCCGGTGAAAATGTGGCCACTTTTAATTTCAGCAGACGCTGTCGTTCCATTTGTAATACATGAGTACAGGGGCAAATACAACCCAATCATGAATTATCACTAAATATTTATAGACAACACAGCAATTCTGAAAATAGACACAAAAGATTTTTACAATGAAACCATCACTGTGCAAAATCTGGACTAGGTGGCGATGAGCTCCAGTAGGGAGCTGCGAACAGAATCATAGCATTGCAGCTCAGCAAAAGGATTATATTTGCATATTTTTCTCTCACCATCCTGCCTCCACAGACTATGTCCCTTATCACACAGAAATCATTTCAAATTCTTTTCACAGATTTGTTTCAGATGTTGAAAGATAGTTCTGTGGAAGCATATGAAAACTTAAAAAATAAAACAAAAATCTTATTCTTTTATTTACTTTTTTTTCTTTTTACTAAATGTATTTGGGTACACTCGGGAGGCTTCTCTGAACGGGTGGGAGGAAAACCTGATGATGCTTATTTCACGCATGATTTGGATTTGGGATGTAAGGTTGGTCAAGAGGCTGGGACGGGGAAAGGAAACAAGATTCCAGACAATGGAAAGAGCAGAATGAACTTTTTGAGCTTCTTCCGTATGGCCTGCAGGGCCCCAAGATGAAATCCTGCTTCTGACAGCCAGAAGCCCTATAGCCTTAAGCCTCCGTGGCACAGTCTGACATGATAAACTGCTGTGTCTCATTTGAGGGGGACAGGCTGCCTCGTGGTGATTCTGCTGGAGCCTTCAGGGAAAAGGGGATTCGAAATCCCATCACTGTCTGTACAGTGTGATCCACTCCATAACGCCCATTCTCACCATTGTCTAAATGCTTCAGTAGGAGGACTCTGCTGGCTGTGCCATTACTGCATTTGCAGCAGAAGAGCAGGTCTGAGTGCCTGTGTGTGGTGCCTTTGTAAGGATTTTAAAAAAATAAAGTTTAGGGAAATCAAAGCTGATCCCTCATTCCTATTTTTGCAACGTCTCCACGTCAAATTGGCCAACCCTGCTGAGGCAGTTTGGCACTTTCTGCTGTTCTGGCAGAGAAGTACCTGGTCAGAGAAGATGATTCTCTAAATTCAGACTCTATCAGAGAAATTAGAATTAAGCAGCCAAAGGGAAAATGGATTGGGTCTTCTTGCTGAACCAAATCACACATTTACATTCCCAGCCAAAAGTCTCTCTCTAGCTCACTCTCACATGTTCATATTTCTTTTCATTCCAAAATTTTGATTTCCTAGGACTTGAGACCTTGTTTTTATACCCCTAAAAAGTAGAAGGGGCTGGAAAATCCACCTCAGCTCTAATGTGTAAAATTAGGGATCTTTTTGTAATCTCTGAAATCTAGGATTTCACAAAATCATAATCCTAGCATTTTTCTGAGTCTGTGAATTTCTTCAGGTGAAACTGAGGAAAGATATAGGTTAGTGCGTGGGCTAGGGAAATACTGACATTTGTTGGATAACTGAGGTGGGCATTAAGAAGGTGGGAAAGTTGAGAAAATTTGAGATTGCAGTGGATGAAAGGTGGCACAAAATTCTTTGCCATTTCTCCCAACAGTTAATGGAGTGTGTTTCCACAACCCCTGAGTCTAGGCCGGCCATATGAGTTGCTTTGCCCAATAGAACTTAGCATAAGTGACACTGTGTGAGACCCAAGACATGCCTTGAGAAGGCCTGGAAGCTACTACTCTCTTAGGACTTAGCTGTCATGCTGTAAAAAAAGTTTGGGTTACACTACCGAATGGTGATGGGTCACTTGGAGAGTGGTCCTGGAAGAGGACAGACATCCTGCATGCTCCCACCTTGGGCGAACTCCCAGATGAAAGCAGCTACCGAAGTGACAGCAGCTTTACCACGTGGAGCAGAAGAACCTTGTAGCTGAGCTCAGTCAGCCCACAGAATGATCACGAATAACAAATCCTTACTAGGTTAATCCCTGAACTTTTCAGGTGATATGTTACCTGGCAACAGATAACTGAAACAGATTTTGTAATAAAAATCTCCATTCCTTGTCTACTCATATCCTACCCGATTTTTGGAGTTATGCCCACTGGCAATCAACACCTATTTTCCTATGCCTCTTGTAGAAGTTACTCCGAAATAATAAAACAAAAAGCCAAAATATGAATTGAGGAGGAGTGGAGAATTCTTTTGAAGAGAGCTCAGACCGATGCTCTCTGCTATTAGCTTTTCATTTTCTCTCACCCAGTTTTACTCAAAATACCCCAAGTCTACATCAGTTCTCAAATTGAACAACCAAAGGAAAGGCAGCTTCTGAAACAGTAACTCCACCCCTTTTCAGGCTCTAGTCTCGAGAGTGAACTGAACAACCCAATTTTCTTAAGAGTTGACTTTTTAAAGACATCAGTAGATGTTCTGCTATTTATATTAAAGTCGCCAAACATTAACTCTTTAAAATAAAAATTCTCTCAACTAAAAGAACAAACTAGATTCTAATCATAGATTAGATTCTAATCTCTCATATGTAGCTGTGTAACTTGAGCAAGTAATTTTATGTTTTTTGGGCCTCCATTTCTTCATCTGTAAAAAGAAGAAAATGGACTAGATGATCTTTAAGGTCTCTTAAAATTTTGTCACCTTTCAAAGATATGTGTCATTTTTCCGGTGATGCCAGTCCAGCTCCCTTTATTGTGATCATGTTAGTGTCCATCAGAAAGCCTTTCTCTATTGCCCAAGGCAGGAATGAATATATCCTTAATCTAATATTCTACCCCTGAATAATTGAGGTGATTGTATAATTAACTTTCTCTCAGAAAGCATAATCCTAATTTTTTTACTCCATCATTCTATAAGAACAAAGAAGTATGGCAATTTATCTTTACCATGCAGATCTCAAAACGGATGGATATCTATTCTTCATAAAGCTCATAAGAAGTTAGTACATGTTTTGCTTGTGGAAAAGATCTAAGAGGAACTGAGATAGGGTAATAACTTCAGCATGGGAAGCAACAGCTTCAAAATTCATTGGTTCTTGTATTATTCCTGACATTGAAAATTCTGACACTGAAAACTGTTGTATTTCAGGGGGTCTTCATGAAACTTGCTAACTTCATGAAACTTGCTAACAAAGATAAACTTGTATCCTTCAGAATCAGGATATTAATGTGTCATATAAGTCCAATTAAAAACAAATAAGCAAAAGTCGAAACTTAGGGCTCTCTACCTATTGCGTTATTATAGTAAAACATGATAAATATTTGATATGGTAAAATTTGTTTTCTTTTATAATAGGAACAAATGGTTCAATATGGCTGAAAAGGAACAATATGGTTCATTAATTCCACAAATAATTCAAAAATCTAGTGGTTTCAACCATTTGTGGAATCAAATAGATCTGGGGTGGAATCCTGAATGAATCGTTTACCAGCTGGGTAGCCTTGGGCAGTTTGATTAATCTCTGAATCTCAGTTTTCTTCCCTATAAAGCACAGATTTCTGTTCATGGCATAAAAATGAGATAAGTGCCTAGAATAGTAACCACTCAGTAAATAGAAGTCACAATTACTGTGAGTGCCACAAGAGCAGAGATCTTGCCTGTTTTGTTCACCTTTCTATCTCAAGTGCACCAAAAGCTTTAAAAGGAAAAGATTGTTACTCTGGCCAACAGTTCCAGATTCTTTCCATAGTCTTGTTACATTCTTTATCAAATAGCAAACACTTGGTTTGAGTTTCATGCCCTTTAAGATGGAATGAACCATCTTAAAGACAAAAATTAGAGGGATAAACCCTATATAGACCACTGATCCCTGGTAAATTAAAGGTCATGAACATGAACTAAAGACGACCACAGCTCACATGGAATAGGAGAGTCCCTGATCACAAAATAGATAAGTACCACTACAAAGGCCACTACTTTGGGAAGTTTCTGCTTTGGTGACTAATAAACAAACAAATTGGGTCTTAGGAATCCTCGTGGAGTAGTTGTAATTTATTCTGTAGAGGAATAAAGCAGAAAGGTTTTAGACAATTTGCCCTAGGTCAGTCAGCCAGTGGCCAAATCAAAATTAGAATTCACATTACTTAATTTCCTGATTATTATTCAATTATTGACCATATTTATTTGCCTCCTATGTTGAGAGAGAATTTGGTTAGTGATACGAGGCAACATAAGTGAACAAGGTATATAATGTGTGTTCTCAATCTCCCTTAAGGGAATCCAGGCTGAATTTGCAACACACCAGAAGAAATCTTATAAAGATCCCTGATCAAAATTTGCCCAGGGGTCCTGCTGCCCTGGTTGGATAATGAATTCGGGTTCACTTTCATTTGGACATACTGCTAGTGTGGTGAATATTGGTTGAGAATGAAATCCCCAAACGATACCCAAATCTATGCCTAATCTGTGAAATGAGCCAGTTCCATTGGGTCTCTGCATATGACAAGCACAAAACCATACAAAAAGATTCACATTCCAAAATGAAACTACTGCAGTCCAATCTTTCTAATTACAGAGAGTTAATAAGGCTATTGGTAAAGCTAAAGCCAATGAAGATACAAGTGTAAGACTTAAAAGCAGGAAAAAAGAGGGTAATCTGCCAGAGAAGGGGCCAAATCATGAGTATGGAACTCGGTATGACGTGTTCTAGGTCCCTGATAATACATAGCATGAACTCATGAAAACCATCCTAACTACTTTCATCTTTCTCCACTCCCACTCCCGTGAGAAGGAAGAGAGTGGGCAACAGGAAATGGAAGGAGACATCTTGTAAGAAGTAGTCCACAGACAGAATTCGGGATGAATTTGAGAAGAACTTGGGTGTCTTGTTCTTTTTACTCACGGTTGGATATACCAAATTATGTAAGGGCCCTCAGATGATTCCAAATCTTCACCTTCGTATCAGCTTGCTTTGTAGTTTTGGATGAGATCTTTAGATTCTAAGAGCTGGTCTATCTAAATGTAAAACAATGATAATAACTTTAGTGCTTTGTTTTGTTTTTTTACATGTTAATATTAAGAAAGTACCCTTCTTCATGTTGTGCAAGTCACGTAAACCACAGTCAAGGTCTGTCTGTGGTTGAGGAGAAACTGATTTGAATCAGAGATGTAGGTCTGGTTCAATTTCCAGAGCATATCAAACAACTTTAATGGATCACAGAGAACCTATGCTAGCTCTTCTTGAGAAGTCGATGTGTACATGTGCATAAAATGTATATTAGAAGTATATTAATACAATTCTATCTCAACAGATTTAATTCTTAAATGCTACATATACTTGTTTAATCTCCCATTTTAAAAGTAGAAAAGGTTAGATTATAACATCAGGTTAGCTCTCTTTGAAGCAGGTAATAATTAAGTTGATTCACTGTTGCAATTACTGTCAAATCCCCCTTAATTACCACAGATTTTATAGCAGCTTCATTATATGTCTGCTGTAATGCATTGTGGCCCTAAGGAGAAGTGTTGCAGGAAATTCTGCATAGCATGGATAATTCTAACCTGCAGTTACAGCTTCCAGCAAAGGTGCCTGCACTAAATTTATCTTTTTTTGACATTTCTCCCTGTTATTCAAGCAGTTAGATGAGGTAACATTACTGAAATACCTACCTAACTTTGAAAGTTAGAATTGATTTCTCCATAGATACTAAAAAAAAAAAAAAAATGAAAAAGGTATAAACTAGCCTTTTATAATTCCTGGAAAAGCATGAAATTACATCAAGAATGAATTTAGATTATGACATTCAAATAGGTGTGAGATCTCTAAAATCACAAATATATCTCACATTTCTACTTCTCATGGATATTTCTATGATCAGCAAAATAAAAATTATCACTGAATCCCTAATAGATAATTTTGAGGAAGATAATCAACTGCTTATTTATCAATGATGTTCAGCTAATTTCTGAGGAAAAAATAATCCTTTAAAAAAGGTCATTTTTAAGTTCCTGTATCACTGCTTATTTTCATTGGAACAATCTTTACAGATCGAGAGCCTGTAAATTGAGTAAAGTTCAAAACAGATAACTGAATGTCTCTCACAGATCCCTTTTTGACCATGGAATTTACTCCATAGAATATATTAGATTTAGAAAGGGTTACAGTGTCAATGACACTATTGGCAGCTGTGTTAACAGTTAAGGGCCTGGCTTTGTACAGCAATACAGTTATTAAATTTCTCCAGAGACCATGACTCATTAATCAAATATTCATACATCTCTGTAAATACACACTGAACAGAGAATACCCTTAGAGCTGATCATCCCAACACAAGTGCTCTTTCATGTAACACTGACAAAATCCTGAGAACATGCGGTCATGTTTTGCATTTCTAATGCACTATGTACTCTTTAATACTCCATTTCCTAAAAACAGAACACAAATGCTCTTACTGATGGCAAGTGTTAGAGGGTTACAATTAAAATTATTCCACTATTGCTTCATACCATCTTTTTTTAAAATGAGGACAGTGAATCAATTCTTCTGTTCTTTGTTTACCATCAAACAAGTAATTTTTTCCCAGGCGGATGAAGAGACCCAGGGCCATGCTCCTATTAATACAAGAATTTGTATTAGCATGAAAACAACAAATCACTACTTAAACTAGGGAGGCCAAATAACTTAACATATTAGCCGACATGAACTTGCTATATTTTGCAAAGTCCTCAGTCTGTTTTATACCACTGGGAGTTTTCCCCCTATTGCACAGAGACAAAAGCGCTTTCACAATCGCGATCTCTGGAAAATTGGGGTCTGAAGGCCAGGCAAAGAAGAGAAGGCTGAAAATGTCAACTCATAAGGCTCCTCAGACAGACTCTTCACCTCAGGGTGGGCAGGATGTACTGTTGGGAGAGAGAGAGGACAGGGACATCTTATTATAAGCTTCCCAACAATTTAGCAGTTTCTGAAACAAGAACAAGATTCTCAGTGCCAATAAAATATAAGCAAGTCTGTCAAGTGCCAACTCAGCTCTTCTTCAACCTTTCCTCTCTACTAACCAAACTGCCTAAGTCTTTTTTTTAATATAATTTATTTTATCATCATTAATCTACAATTACATGTGCAAGATTACGGTTATTAAACTACCCCTTCATCAGGTCCCCCCCACCAACCCCATTACAGTCACTGTCCATCAGCGTAGTGAGATGCTACAGAATCACTACTTGTCTTCTCTGAGTTGTACTGCCCTCCCCGTGCCCCCCCAACATTACATCTGCTAATCGTAATGCCCCTTTTTCCCTCTTATCCCTCCCTTCCCGCCCATTTTCCCCAGTCCCTTTCCCTTTGGTAACTATTAGTCCGTTCTTGGGTTCTGTGAGTCTGCTGCTGTTTTGTTCCTTCAGTATTTTTTCTTTGTTCTTATACTCCACATATGAGTGAAATCATTTGATACTTGTCTTTTTCGGCTTGGCTTATTTCACTGAGCATAATACCCTCTAGCTCCATCCATGTTGTTGCAAATGGTAGGATTTGTTTTCTTCTTATGCCTGAATAATATTCCATTGTGTTTATGTACCACATCTTCTTTATCCATTCATCTACTGATGGACACGTAGGTTGCTTCCATTTCTTGGCTATTGTAAATAGTGTTGCAATAAACATAGGGGTCAAACTGCCTATGTCTTTAATCCTGGTTTTCCAAAATTCTGGCCACATTAAGTCAAAGACTTCCCTTCCACAGTCACCCTGCTTTTACCCTTTCCCTCCACCCTAGTGCTATTTTCACTAATGCCTTTCCTTAGGTCCTCTGAAATCTCTATCTCAATCCGGTGTTGGGAAAACTAGAATAAGCTTTGGAATCAGGCAAGGTTTAAATCCCAAAATCTGCAAATGATTAACTGTGCAAACTTGGCAAGCTACCTTACCATAGCTGACCCTCAGTTTCCTCATCTCTAAAATGGAGATGATGAAAATACCTAATTTCCCAGGCTTTCTGTAAAGTGTAAACTAAAGGGTAAGTGTTTTATAAAAATACTTCATAAGTGCCCAGGAAGTGAAAGTTGTTGCCATTGGTATCATCACTGCAGTCATTAATCTTCTAACTCTTCACACTGACTCAAACTTTGCTTTTCCTGACAATACTAATTCCTTTCTAAACTCAACCAGCAAAGCAACTCGCCCTTCTATTGAAAAAAGCAGCTCCTTCTGGGAGTAGCTTAGCAGTCCCACTTCCAGCTGCTGGCTCTATTATCGTTTCATGCCCTCTCCTACAGATGCTCAACCCATCTACTTTAAACACTCAAATGTTCAAACTCCTGATTTCAGCCTGAACTTGCCTTGCCCATCCATGTCATAACCTGTCATTCTATGCCTCCGGCTTCCCCACTTTAAATCCTTCGGTAGTCTGGTCAAGTCCATGGAGCCTTTCTCAGTAAAATATTTTTAAATGCAAATGAATTACATACATGGTTATAAAGGGAAGACTTACTGAAATATTTTTAAATTTGTGATATATAGTAATACATTTGCTTTTTTAAAATTTATTTTGCTATTATTAATGTACAATTACATGAGCAATATTATGGTTACTAGACTCCCCCTATTATCAAGTCCCCACCACATACCCCCTTACAGTCACTGTCCATCAGAGTAGTAAGATGCTACAGAATGACTACTTCTCTTCTCTGTGTTATACTGCCTTCCCTGTATCCCCCTACCCCACTACATTATGTGTGCTAATCATAATGCACCTTTTTTCCCCCTTATCCCACTCTTCCCACCCATCCTCCCCAGTCCCTTTCCCTTTGGTAACTGTTAGTCCATTCTTGGGCTCTGTGAGTCTGCTGCTGTGTCGTTCCTTCAGTTTTTTCTTTGTTCTTATACTCCACAGATGAGTAAAATCATTTGATACTTGTCTTTCTCCGCCTGGCTTATTTCACTGAGAATAATACCCTCTAGCTCCACCCATGTTGTTGCAAATGGTAGGATTTGTTTTCTTCTTATGGCTGAATAATATTCCATTGTGTATATGTACCACTTCTTCTTTATCCATTCATCTAATGATGGACAATTAGGTTCCGTCCATTTCTTGGCTATTGTAAATAGTGATGTGATAAACATAGGGTTGCATCTTTCTTTTTCAAACTGGGCTGCTGCATTCTTAGGGTAAATTCCCAGGAGTGGAATTCCTGGGTCAAATGGTAGTTCTATTTTGAGTTTTTTGAGGAACATCCATACTGCTTTCCACAGTGTTTGAACTAATTTACATTCCCATCAGCAGTGTAGGAGGGTTCCCCTTTCTCCACATCCTCGCCAACATTTGTCTTTTGGATAGCCACCATCCTAACTGGTGTCAAGTGATAACTCATTGTGGGGTTTTTTTAATATATAATTTATTTAGGTATCATTATTCTACAATAACATGTGCAATATTATGATTATTAAACTACCCCCTTCATCAGGTCCCCCCCACCAACCCCATTACAGTCACTGTCCATCAGCATGGTGAGATGCTATAGATTCATTACTTCTCTTCTCTGAGTTGTACAGCCCTCCCCGCGCCCCCCCAACATCACGTCTGCTAATCATAATGCCCCTTTATCGCCCTTATCCCTCCCTTGCCACCCATCTTCCCCAGTCCCTTTCCCTTTGGTTACTATTAGTCCATTCTTGGGTTCTGAGAGTCTGCTGCTGTTTTGTTCCTTTAGTTTTTCCTTTGTTCTTATACTCCACATATGAGTGAAATCATTTGGTACTTGTCTTTTTCCACTTGGCTTATTTCATTGAGCATAATACCCTCTAGCTCCATCCATGTTGTTGCAAATGGTAGGATTTGTTTTCTTCTTATGGCTGAATAATATTCCATTCTGTATATGTACCACTTCTTCTTATCCATTCATCTAATGATGGACACTTAGGTTGCTTCCATTTCTTGGCTATTATACATAGTGCTGCAATAAACATAGGGGTACATATGTCTTTTTCAAACTGGGCTGCTGCATTCTTAGGGTAAATTCCTAGGAGTGGAATTCCTGGATCAAATGGTATTTCTATTTTGAGTTTTTTGAGGAACCTCCATACTGCTTTCCACAATGGTTGAACTATTTTGCAGTCTCACCAGCAGTGTAGGAAGGTACCCTTTTCTCCACATCCTCGCCAACATTTGTTGTTGTTTGTATTTTGGATGTTGGCCATCCTCACTGGTGTGAGGTGATATCTCATTGTGGTTTTAATTTGCATTTCTCTGATGATTAGTGATGTGGAGCATCTTTTCATGTGCCTGTTGGCCATCTGAATTTCTTCTTTGGAGAAGTGTCTATTCACCTCTGCCCATTTCTTAATTGGATTATTTGCTTTTTGTTTGTTGAGGTGTGTGAGTTCTTTATATATTTTGGATGTCAACTCCTTATCGGATATATCATTTATGAATATGTTCTGCCATACTGTAGGATGTCTTTTTGTTCTATTGATGGTGTCCTTTGCTGTACAGAAGCTTTTCAACTTGATATAGATCCACTTGCTCATTTTTGCTCTTGTTTCCCTTGCCCGGGGAGATATGTTCTTGAAGAAGTCACTCATGTTTATGTCCAAGAGATTTTGCCTATGTTTTTTTCTAAGAGTTTTATGGTTTCATGACTTACATTCAGGTCTTTGATTCATTTTGAGTTGACTTTTGTGTATGGGGTTAGACAGTAGTCCAGTTTCATTCTCTTACATGTAGCTGTCCAGTTTTGCCAACACCAGCTGCTGAAGAGACTGTCATCTCCCCATTGTATATCCAAGGCTCCTTTATCAAATATTAATTGACTGTACATCTTTGGGTTAATGTTTGGATTTTCTATTCTGTTCCACTGGTCTGTGGGTCTGTTTTTGTGCCAATACCAAATTGTCCTTCTCAGGATTGCTTTGGCTATTCGGGGTCTTTTGTGGTTCCATATGAATTTTAGAATTATTTGTTCCAGTTCATTGAAGAAAGCTGTTGGTATTTTGATAGGGATTGCATTGAATCTGTAGATTGCTTTAGATAGTATAGCCATTTTGACAATATTTATTCTTCCTAGCCAAGAGCATGGGATGAATTTCCATTTGTTAGTGTCCTCTTTAATTTCTCTTAGGAGTGTCTTGTAGTTTTCAGGGTATAGGTCTTTCACTTCCTTCGTTAGGTTTATTCCTAGGTATTTTATTCTTTTTGATGCAATTGTGAATGGAATTGTTTTTCTGATTTCTCTTTCAGTTAGTTTATCGTTAGTGTATAGGAAAGCAACAGATTTCTGTGTGTTAATTTTGTATCCTGCAACTTTGCTGAATTCAGATATTAGTTCTAGTCTTCAGAGTTTTTTATGTAGAATATCATGTCATCTGCAAGTAGTGACAATTTGACTTCTTCTTTACCAATCTGGATGCCTTGTATTTCTTTGTTTTGTCTGATTGCTGTGGCTAGGACCTCCAGTACTATGTTGAATAACAGTGGAGAGAGTGGGCATCCCTGACTTATTCCCAATCTTAGATGAAAAGCTTTCAGCTTCTCACCGTTAAGTATCATGTGAGCTGTGGGTTTGTCATATATGGCCTTTATGATGTTGAGGTACTTGCCCTCTATACCCATTTTGTTGAGAGTTTTAATCATGAATTGGTGCTGAATTTTGTGAAATGCTTTTTCAGCATCTATGGAGATGATCATGTGGTTTTTGTTCTTCTTTTTGTTGATGTGGTGGATGATGTTGATGGATTTTCTAATGTTGTACCATCCTTGCATGCCTGGGATGAATCCCACTTGATCATGGTATATGATCCTCTTGATTTATTTTTGAATTTGGTTTGATAATATTTTGTTGAGTATTTTTGCATCTACGTTCATCAGGGATATTGCTCTGTAATTTTCTTTTTTGGTGAGGTCTTTGCCCGGTTTTGGTATTAGAGTGATGCTGGCTTCATAGAATGAGTTTGGAAGTATTCCCTCCTCTTCTATTTTTTGGAAAACTTTAAGGAGAATGGATGTTATTTCTTCTCTATATGTCTGGTAGAATTCAGACGTGAATCCGTCTGGTCCAGGGGTTTTGTTCTTGGGTAGTTTTTCGATTACCGATTCAATTTTGTTGCTGGTGATCGGTCTGCTTCTTGCTTGGTCGGTCTTAGAAGGTTGTATTTTTGTAAGAAGTTGTCCATTTCTTCTAGATTTTCCAGCTTGTTAGCATACAGATTCTCATAATATTCTCTTATAATTCTTTGTATTTATGTGGGGTCCGTCGTTATTTTTCCTTTCTCATTTCTGATTCTATTTATGTGTGTAGATTCTCTTTTTCTCTTAATGAGTCTGGCTAGGGGTTTATCTACTTTGTTTATTTTTTCAAAGAACCAGCTCTTGGTTTTATTGTTTTTTTGTATTGTTTTATTCTTCTCAATTTTATTTTTTCTTCTCTGATCTTTATTATGTCCCTCCTTCTGGTGACTTTGGGCCTCATTTGTTCTTTTTTGATTTCAGTAATTGTGTCTTTAGACTATTCATTTGGGAATTTTCTTCCTTCTTTAAATAGGCCTGGATTGCAATATACTTTCCTCTTAGAACTGCCTTTGCTGCGTCCCACAGAAGTTGTGGCTTTGTGTTGTTATTGTCATTAGTCCCCATATATTCTTTGATTTCTGTTTTAATTTCGTCATTAACCCATTGATTAATTAGGAGAATGTTGTTAAGTCTCCATGTATTTGTGAGCCTTTTTGTTTTCTTTCTACAATTTATTTCTAGTTTTATACCTTTGTGATCTGAGAAGTTGGTTGGTAGGATTTCAATCTTTTTGAATTTACTGAGGTTCTTTTTGTGGCCTAGTATGTGGTCTATTGTGGAAAATGTTCCATGTGCACTTGAGAAGAATGTGTATGCTGTTGGTTTTGGGTGTAGAGTTCTGTAGATGTCTGTCACGTCCATCTGTTCTAGGGTGTTGTTCAGTGTCTCTGTGTCTTTACTTATTTTCTGTGTGGTTGATCTGTCCTTTGGAGTGAGTCGTGTGTTGAAGTCTCCTAAAATGAATGCATTGCTTTCTATTTCCTCCTTTAATTCTGTTAGTATTTGTTTCACATATGCCGGCGCTCCTGTGTTGGGTGCATATATATTTTAAATGGTTATATCTTCTTGTTGGACTGACCCCTTTATCATTATGTAATGTCCTTCTTTATCTCTTGCTACTTTCTTCGTTTTGAAGTCTATTTTGTGTGATACAAGTACTGCAATACCTGCTTTTTTCTCTTTGTTGTTTGCATGAAATATCTTTTTCCATCCCTTCACCTTTAGTCTGCGTATATCTTTGGGTTTGAGGTGAGTCTCCTGTAAGCAGCATATAGATGGGTCTTGCTTTTTTTATCCATTCTATTACTCTGTGTGTTTTGATTGGTGCATTCAGTCCATTTACATTTAGGGTGATTATCGATAGACATGTACTTATAGCCATTGCTGGCTTTAGATTCGCGGTTACCAAAGGTTCAAGGGTAGCTTCTCTACTATCTAACAGTCTAACTTAACTCTCTTGTTAACTTATTGTAAACACAGTCTGATGATTCTTTATTTCTCTCCCTTCTTATTCTTCCTCCTCCATTCTTTATATACTAGGTGTTTTATTCTTTGCCTGTAGTTAGTATTTGGATGGTCTGCTTTCTTTGCTATGATTTTATTTTCTCTGGTGACATACTTTTAGCCTTAGGTGTGCTTCCATCTAGAGCAGTCCCTTTAAGATATCCTGAAGAGGTAGTTTATGGGACGCAAATTCCCTCAGTTTTCGCTTGTCTGGAAATTGTTTAATCCCACCCTCAAATTTAAATGATAATTGTGCTGGATACAATATTCTTGGTTCGAGGCCCTTCTGTTTCATTACGTTAAATATATCATGCCATTCCCTTCTGGCCTGTAAGGTTTCTGTTGAGAAGTGTGATGAGAGTCTGATGAATTTTCCTTTGTAGGTGATATTTTTTCTCTCTCTATCTGCCTTTAATACTCTGTCCTTATCTTTGATCTTTGCCATTTTAACTATTATGTGTCTTGATGTTGTCTTCCTTGGTTCCCTTGTGTTGGGAGATCTGTAGGCTTCCATGGTTTGAGAGACTATTTCCTTCCCCAGCTTGGGGAAGTTTTCAGCAATTATTTCTTCAAAGACACTTTCTATCCCTTTTTCTCTCTCTTCTTCCTCTGGTATTCCTATAATGCGAATATTGTTCCGTTTGGATTGGTCACACAGTTCTCCTAAAATTCTTTCATTCCTAGAAATCCTTTTATCTCTCTCTGCCTCAGCTTCTGTGTATTCCTGTTCTCTAGTTTCTATTCCATTAACAGTCTCTTGCATCTCGTCCAGTCTGCTGCTAAGCCCCTCGATCGCTTGTCTCATCTCTGCATTGTCTTTCCTCACTTCGTCCCTCAGCTCTTGCATATTTCTTTGTAGATCCATCAGTATGGTTATGACGTTTATTCTGAATTCTTTTTCAGGAAGATTGTTCATGTCCATCCCATCAGGCTCCCTCTGGGGTAGTCTGCTCTGGGGTTGTCTGGGTAAGCTTTGCTTGTACCATATTTCTCAGTCTTTTCATGGCGATAGAAGTGGTCAGAAAAAGAAAAATAGAAGAAAGAGGAAATAGAAAAAAAACCAAAAATGCCTGCCGGGTGTAGTTTCTGTGACGATCCTGTAGGTGGCGCTGCTGCTCCACTATTCCGCCACCACGCCGCTCTGCCGGGCCCATTGTGACTCTAGGTGCGGAGAGAATGAATGGGAGGCTGCTGATTTCTGTGGGAAGTCTCCATCAGACTGCTTTTCCCAGCCACAGTCCAAGGGGACCGAAATTCCCCAGGACTCCCAGCCTACTTGGCTGAGTGCGCTGGAACAATCCTGCTCCTCTGTTGGGCCACTGTCTCTTTAAGACCCCTAAAAAAGCGTATTCTTTTCCTTTGTCCCAGGGAACCGGATGGGGGACCTGCCATATTGGAATCTGCACCTCTGTCTCTCCAATCTCTGATACACCGCGTGAAGTGTGTCAGTGCTCCCGGCGCAGATCACCAGGACTGGTTATTCAGCGGGCCTGTGCTTCCACTCCCTCCCCACTCTGAATCCTCTCCTCCCCCCAGTGCACTGGGGTGGGGGAGTGCTCGGGTCCCACAGGGTCGCGGCTCCATATCTTACCTGCCTTGCGGGGTGCTGAGTCCTCTCAGGCATAGCTGCACGCTGGTGTCGTCCTGTATCTTCTAGTATCTCTTTTAGGAATAGTTGTATTTGCTGTACTTTCATAAATATATTTGGTTTGGGGAGGAGATTTCCGCCACCTTGCTCACACCGCCATCTTCCCAGAAGTGCTCATTGTGGTTTTAATTTGCATTTCTCTGATAATTAGTGATGTGGAGCATCTTTTCATGTGCCTGTTGGCCATCTGAATTTCTTCTTTGGAGAAGTGTCTGTTCAGCTCCTCTGCTCATTTTTTAATTGGCTTATTTGCTTTTCATTTGTTGAGGTGCATGAGCTCTTTATATATTTTGGATGTCAACCCCTTATCAGATATGTCATTTATGAATATATTCTCTCATACTGTAGGATGTCTTTTGTTCTATTGATGGTGTCCTTTGCTGTACAGAAGCTTTTTAGTTTGATATAGTCCCACTTGTTCATTTTTGCTTTTGTTTCCCTTGCCCGGGGAGATATGTTCATGAAGAAGTTGCTCATATTTATGTCCAAGAAATTTTTACCTATGTTTTTTTCTAAGAGTTTTATGGTTTCATGACTTACATTCAGGGCTTTGATCCATTTTGAGTTACTTTTGTGTATAGGGTTAGACAATAATACAGTTTCATTCTCTTACATTTAGCTGTACAGTTTTGCCAACACCAGCTGTTGAAGAGGCTGTCATTTCCCCATTGTATATCCATGGCTCTTTTATCGTATATTAATTGACCACATATGGTTGGGTTTATATCTGGGCTCTCTAGTCTGTTCCATTGGTCTATGGGTCTGTTCTTGTGCCAGTACCAAATTGTCTTGATTACTGTGGCTTTGTAGTAGAGCTTGAAGCCAGGGAGCATAATTCCCCCTGCTTTATTCTTCCTTCTCAGGATTGCTTTGTCTTTTCAGGGTCTTTTATGGTTCCACATGAATTTTATACATTTGTTTCTTTATCAACACATTAATAACTCCTACCAGCAAGTCCCACCATAATTTTGAAGCAGTGTAAATATTTCAAGATAACTGCATTAAGCTATGAAATGGAAATGTTTATGATTCTATTAGTGACAGAGTTGTAGGTGCTCCTGACACTACTGTACTTTGCTCCCTACACTCTTAGTGGAAGGAAATACTACGTTTCTGTTATATTTTAGTGAAAATAAAATGTAGTATTTTTCATATTGAAGTTCACAGACCCTTGAACTCCATTCATGGGCTCATCAGGTTAAGAACCTCTGCATTAAATGACTTACTATTCCTTAGCACCATCTAAATTTACTAAGTTTATCCACAGACTTCATCCAGTTGTATCTAGATAAAACACACACTAACAGTAGGGCTTGAGAAGTCATCTCCCAATTTTAAATCTTCGTGTTTTGAAGTATTTGAACTAAACCCTAGTTTTCTGACATCTGTACCCTTTGTTTCTTCCTTCACAGCATCCTTTCTCTTATGTCTCCTCCCAGGCACCTACCCACATTAAGTACCAACTTCAACCTGATATTCAAGGCTGTCAGCAATATAGCTTCAATATACGTTTCATTCTTATTACTCATTCCTCTATCCACATCATTGTATGACCTTTGTCATTGTTTCCTCACTAAACGCCAGTTGTACTCCCTTGGAAGTAGAATAAACCGGACACATGCACTTCAAATGCGCCCTATGGGGAGAGCCATCAATCCAGCCCCAGTGTGATTTAGGGAACATGTTCGCAAACCCTGTCTCTGGGTCTTTGTGCTGTATCCTTCTTATCAACCCAAATACATACTTCACCGCTGCCTGTATATATATCATAGCAAACTTTTAAGATTCATCTCAAATGCCACCTCCTCCATGAGGAATTTCCTAATCCCCATAACAAGATGGGAGCTTTTGAAACCAAACTTTCCTTTGTAGAACTTCGATTATATAACTCTTCCCTACCAAGTGTGGCCGTTTTTTTTGTGTATTTTCTCCATCCTTAAGGAAATTTCTAAGCTCCCTGACAGAAGAAATAATCACTTTTTAATCTCAGTGTATGCCATAGTGGCTTATAGATATTTAGCATTCAAGTGGAATGAAGGGGCTTTAGGAGTTTTGTTTTTTTTCTTTTCTCTTCTAACTTTTGTCCTCCAATGCCAGTTACAAAGAAAAAAAAAACATGCTTTTGAAGCTTTTTCAAATCTGAGGCAGAAATGAGTAAAATCTTGACAACAGCTTCAAAAGCCAACACTTACTGAGTACTCACTATGTGCCAGGCATTTTTAAAGTGTTTTTGTTTCCTCACTTAATCCTCATAACAGCCTGATATGAGAGTTACTGTTACCCATATTTTATGGATGAGGTTAAGTAACTTGCTCAAGGCCATACAGCCAGTAAGTGTTTAAGTCCCAAGTTGAGCAGAGTCAGTCTGACTCTATAGTTTAACCAGGCCATTAATGCCTTCTTCACTCTGTAACACTGCAGCTTGACAGAGAAATTAAATATGTTTTTCCCTAAACATAAGGAGTTACAATTTTCTCCAAACCAGTGGTAGTAAGTGAATATGTAAAGTATTACTCTTGATGCACTTGTGTTGGCTGATGCTATGGTATAATGTAATCTACTATGATTTTATTATCTTCTTACACAATATGAACACAGCTATCAGACCTATGTTTTACCTGTTTTATTCTTTTCCAAACACATATCTTTGGTGTTTGGGCCCAACTTTACACTATGTAAAAATTCAATAACACTTCATGTTTTCAAATTGAAGACTAAAAAATAGAAGGAAAATTCTGTACAAATTGACAAGCTAATCCTAAAATTCATACAAAAACACAAGGGATTCAGAATTGCTAAAATTATTTTGAGAAAGAACAAAGTTGGAGGATTCATACTTCCCAATTTCAAATTTTACTACAAAGCTATAGTAACTAAGATCGTGTGGTACTGCAGCACAGAGAAGACAAGTAATGACAATAGCATCTTATGGCACTGACGGACAGTGACTGCGATGGGGGGCTGAGGACTTGATAATATGGGTGAATACTGAAACCACAATGTTGTTCATGTGAAACCTTCATAAAATTGTATATCAGTGATACTTAAAAAAAAAAGATAGTGTGGTACTGGGATAAGGGTAGACTTACAGATAAATGGACTAGAATGGGGAGCCCAGACATAAACCCTTACATTTATGATCAATTGATTTTGACAAGAATTCCAAGACCGTTCAGTGGGGGAAATAACAGTCTTTTCAAAAAATGGTGCTGGACACCGGGAAAGATTCAAGATGGCAGCATGAGAGGTGACACGGAAAACTCCTCCCAAAACCACAAATAGTACAGAAATATAGTTAATTAATACAACTAACCCTAAAACAGCAACAAGAAAGAAGGTTGAACCAGACTGCATAGAGACCTCACAAACAGAGCAGACCTCACGAGACAGGGTAACGGGAAAGCCTTAATCCGGCGGGATCCAGACACTTATCCCACCCCAGCTCACGGGTGGGAGGAGGAGAAATGGAGTGGGGAGGAGGTGGAAGCTTGGGACTGCTGAGCACCTAGCCCTGGAGATCTGCTTTGTGAGCGGGAGCCTAGTGTGGTGCTCTGGACACTGGGGAGCTCAGACGGGTGGAGTGCTTGGGAGACTGACATTTGAGCCGTTTGTGGAGGACGGGATTCACACCTGGCCACTCTGTGTCAGAGGAAAGGCAGGCAGTCTGAGAGGCTTCCAAGCAGTAAGAGGGCTGCCGAAGGGGTGGGGTTCGCATGGAGCCTGCTGCACGGAAGAAGGGAGAGCTGGACAAGGTTGTCTGGGTGCGCTCTACCCAGCTGGTTGGGAACTTTGAGGAGCTTCAGGTGAACCACCACCCTGGCGGCCGACTCAGCTCTGACGCTCCCCACTGTGACATCCAGCCTGCTTCACCTTCCTCCTAGCCTACTGGCACTGGTAAGCAAACTGGCAGTCACTGTGCTGGCATCAGGGCAGCCAGAGGGAGGCCCCGCCTACAACAGCTAGAGACACAAAGCACAGAGGCTTACATGTGTGTGCTTGGCCCATTGGCTCAGACACTGGAGATAGGCACCACAGAAGGGAATCAGGAAACAGACTTTTCCTCCGCCCAGGCACAGGCTCTGCTCCCCTACGACCCCCAACCTCACTCTAGGGGCTGAGCAGCTCCAGAGACTGGAGTTTCAGTGCACTAGTGGGTACCACACAGAAATATGAAACGTCATAGGAGCACGGTTCAGACCAAAATCTCACAAACCCCAGAAAAAGGGCCAGATGAAACTGAACTCACCAATCTTCCTGAAAGAGAGTTCAACGTAAAAATTATAAACATGCTTATGGAGGTACAGAAAAATATTCAAGAACTCAGGAACAAATTTAAGTCAGAGATTCAATCATTAAGAAATTCCATATCTCAAATGAAACATACAATGAAGGGATTTTAAAGCAGACTAAATGTAGTAGAAGAGACGGTACATGGAATAGAAATTAGAGAAGAGGAATACAAAGAAGCTGAGGCACACAGAGAAAAAAGAATCTCTAAGAATGAAAGAGTATTGAGAGAACTGTGTGACCAATCCAAATGGAACAATATTCGCATTATAGGGGTACCAGAAGAAGAAGAAGAGAGAAAAAGGGATAGAAAGTGTCATTGAGGAGGTAATTGCTGAAAATTTCCCCCATCTGGGGAAGGAGATAGTCTCTCAAGCCATGGAGATGCACAGATCTCCCAACACAAGGAACTCAAGGAAGACAACATCAAGACATATAATAATTAAAATGGCAAAGATCAAGGATAAAGACAGACTTTTAAAAGCAGCTAGAGAGAGAAAAAAGATCACATACAAAGGAAAACCCATCAGGCTATCATCAGACTTCTCAACAGAAACCTTATAGGCCAGAAGGGAGTGGCATGATATATTTAATGCAATAAAGCAAAAGGGCCTTGAATCAAGAATATTCTACCCGGCAAGGCTATCATTTAAATATGAAGGAAGGATTAAACAATTTTCAGATAAGCAAAAGCTAAGAAAATTTACCTCCCACAAACCACCTCTACAGTGCATTGTGGAGGGAGTCCTATAGATGGAAGTATTCCTAAGGCTAAATAGATGACACCCAAGGGATAGACAAAGAGTACAGAATATGATTCATAACATACAAAGAATGGAGGAGGAAGAAAAAGGAGGAAAAAAAATAAAGAACCTTTAGGTTGTGTTTGTAATTGCATAGGAAGTGAGTTAAATTAGACTGTAAGATAGCAAGGGAATTACTCTTGAACCTTTGGTAACCACGAACCTAAAGCCTGCAATGGCAATAACTACATACCTATCAATAATCACCCTAAATGTAAATAGTCTGAATGCACCAATCAAAAGACACAGAGTTACTGAATGGATAAAAAAACAAGACCCATCTCTATACTGCCAACAAGAGACTCATTTCAAACCCAAAGACATACACAGACTGAAAGTAAAGGGATGGAAAAAGATATTTCATGCAACTAATAGTGAGAAAAAGCAGGAGTTGCAGTACATGTATCAGACAAAATAGACTTCAAAACAAAGAAAGTCACAAGAAGGACACTACATAATGATAAAAGGGTCAGTCCAACAAGAGGATATAACTATTATAAATATCTATGCACCCAACACAGGATCACCTAAATATGTGAAACAAATACTAACAGAATTAAAGGGGGAAATAGACTGCAATGCATTCATTTTAGGAGACTTCAACACACCCTTCACTCCAAAGGACAGACCAACCAGACAGAAAATAAATAAACAGACAGAGGCACTGAACAACGTATTACAACAGATGGACCTAATGGACATCTACAGAACACTCCATCCAAAAGCAACAGGATACACATTCTTCTCAAGTGCACATGGAACATTTTCAAGAATAGATCATATACTAAGTCACAGAAAGAACCTCAGTAAATTAAAAAACATTGAAATGGTACCAACCAGCTTCTCAGATCACAAAGGTATGAAACTAGAAATTAATTACACAAAGAAAACAAAAAAGCCCACAAACACATGGATGCTTAATAACATGCTCCTAAATAAATAATTAATGGATCAATGACCAAATAAAAACAGAGATCAAGCAATATATGGAGACAAATGACAACAATAATTCAACACCGCAAAATGTGTGGGACGCAGTGAAGGCCGTGCTAAGAGGGAATATATTGCAATACAGGCCTACCTCAGGAAAGAAGAATAATCCCAAATGAACGGTCTAAACTCACAATTAATGAAACTAGAAAAGGAAGAACATATGAGGCCCAAAGTCAGGAGAAGGAGGGACATAATAAAGATTAAAGCAGAAAGAAATGAAATTGAGAAGAATAAAACAATAGAAAGAATCAATGAAAGCAGGAGCTGGTTCGTAGAGAAAATAAAGAAAATAGATAAACCCCTAGCCAGACTTATCAAGAAAAAAAGACATTCTACACACATAAAAAGAATCAGAAATGAGAAAGGAAAAATCACTATGGACATGACAGAAATACAAAGAATTATTAGAGAATACTATGAAAATTCATATGCTAACAAACGGGATAACCTAGAAGAAATGGACAACTTTCTAGAAAAATACAACCTTCCAAGGCTGACCCAGGAAGAAACAGAAAATCTGAATAGACCAATTACCAGCAAAGAAATTGAATTGGTAATCCAAACACTACCTAAGAACAAAACACCTGGACCAGATGGTTTCACTGCTGAATTTTATCAAACATTTAGTGAAGACCTAATACCCATCTCCTTAAAGTTTTCCAAAAAGTAGAAGAGGAGGGAATACTCCCAAACTCTACTACGAGACCAACATCACTCTAATACCAAAACGAGGCAAAGACACCACAAAAAAAGAAAATTACAGACCAATATCGCTGATGAACATAGATGCAAAAATACTCAACAAATATTAGTAAACCAAGTTCAAAAACACATCAAAAAGATCATCCATCATGATCAAGTGGGATTCATCCCAGGGGTGCAAGGATGGTACAACATTCGAAAATCCATCAACATCCTCCACTACATCAACAAAAAGGACAAAAACCACATGATCATCTCCATAGATGCTGAAAAAGCGTTTGACAAAATTCAGCATCCATTCATGATAAAAACTCAACAAAATGGGTATAGAGGGCAAGTACCTCAACATAATAAAGACCATATATGACAAACCCACAGCCAACATTATACTTAACAGTGAGAAGCTGAAAGCTTTTCCTTTAAGATGAGGAACAAGACCAGGATGCCCACTCTCCCCTCTTTTATTCAACATAGTGCTGGAGGTCCTAGCCACGGCAATCAGACAACACAAAGAAATAAAAGGCATCCATATTGGCAAGGAAAAAGTCAAACTGTCCCTGTTTGCCGATGACATGATATTGTAAATTAAAAACCCTAAATAATCCACTCCAAAACTACTAGATCTAATATCTGAATTCAGCAAAGTTGCAGGATACAAAATTAATATACAGAAATCTGTTCCATTCCAATACACTAACAGTGAACTAGCAGAAAGAGAAATCAGGAAAATAATTCCATTCACAATTGCATCAAAAAGAATAAAATACCTAGGAATAAACCTAACCAAGGAAGTGTAAGACCCACACCCTGAAAACGACAAAACACTCTTAAGAGAAATTCAAGAGGACACTAATAAATGGAAATTCATCCCATGCTCTTGGCTATGAAGAACTAATATTGTCAAAATGGCCATCCTGCCTAAAGCAATCTACAGATTCAATGCAATCCCTATCAAAATAACTACAGCATTCTTCAATGAACTAGAGCAAATACTTCTAAAATTCATATGGAACCACAAAAGACCCTGAATAGCCAAAGCTATCCTGAGAAGGAAGAACAAAATAGGGGGAATTACGTTCCTTGACTTCAAGCTCTACTACAAAGCCACAGTAATCAAGACAGTTTGGTACTGACACAAGAACTGGAAGCAACCTAAGTGTCCACCAGTAGATGAATGGATAAAGAAGACCAGTGGAACAGAATAGAGAGCCCAGATATAAACCCAAGCATATATGGTCAATTAATATACAATAAAGGAGCCATGGATATACAATGGGGAAATGATAGCCTCTTCAATAGCTGGTGTTGGTAAAACTGGACAGCTACATGTAAGAGAATGAAACTGGATTACTGTCTAACCCCATACATAAAAGTAACTCAAAATGGATCAAAGCCCTGAAGGTAAGTCATGAAACCATAAAACTCTTAGAAAAAAACAGGCAAAAATTTCTTGGACATAGACATGAGCAGCTTCTTCATGAACATATCTCCCCGGGCAAGGGAAACAAAAGCAAAAATGAACAAGTGGGACTTTATCAAACTAAAAAGCTTCTGTACAGCAAAGGACACCATCAGTAGAAAAAAAAGATATCCTACAGTATGGGAGAATATATTCATAAATGACATATCCGATAAGGTGTTGACATCCAAATTATATAAAGAGCTCACACACCCCAACAAACAAAAAGCAAATAAGCCAATTAAAAAATGGGCAGAGGACATGAATAGACACTTCTCTAAAGAAGAAATTCATATGGCCAACAGGCACATGAAAAGATGCTCCACATCACTAATCATCAGAGAAATGCAAATTAAAACCACAATGAGATATCACCTCACACCAGTGAGGATGGCCGACATCCAAAACACAAAGAACAACAAATGTTGGCAAGGATGTGGAGAAAAGGGAACCCTCCTAAACTGCTGGTGGGAATATAAACTAGTTCAACCATTGTGGAAAGCAGTATGGAGGTTCCTCAAAAAACTAAAAATAGAAATACCTTTTGCCCCGGAATTCCACTTGTAGGAATTTACCCTAAGAATGCAGCAGCGTAGTTTGAAAAAGACATATGCACCCCTATGTTTATCGCAGCACTATTTACAATAGCCAAGAAATGGAAGCAACCTAAGTGTCCATCAGTAGATGAATGGATAAAGAGATGTGGTACATATACACAATGGAATATTATTCAGCCATAAGAAGAAAACAAATCCTACCATTTGCAACAACATGGATGGAGCTAGAGGGTATTATGCTCAGTAAAATAAGCCAGGTGGAGAAAAACAAGTATCAAATGATTTCACTCATCTGTGGAGTATAAGGACAAAGAAAAAACTGAAGGAACAAAACAGCAGTGGACTCACAGAACCCAAGAATGGACTAACAGTTACCAAAGGGAAAGGGACTGGGGAGGATGGGTGGAAGGGAGGGTTGAGGGGGGAAAGGGGAATTACGATTAGCAGACATAATGTAGGGGGGGAGGGGGACACGTGAAAGGCTGTATTTACAGAGAAGACCGGTAATGATTCTATGGCATCTTACTACACTGATGGACAGTGACTGTAATGGGGTATGTGGGGGGTACTTGGTAATAGAGGGTCTAGTAACCATAATGTTGTTCAAGTGATTGAACATTAATGATATCAAAATAAATTTTTTTAAAATGGTGCTTGATAGCTGAATATCCACATGCAAAAGAAGAATGTGGACACCTATCTCAGAGCATATACAAAAACCAACTCACAATGGATAAAAGAAAAAAAAAGAATTAAAACTACAAGACTGAGAAATTACAGGTGTAAAACTTTGTGACCTTGGATTAAGAAACTGTTTCTCAAATATGACACCAGAAGCACAAGCAACAAAATAAAAAGAAAATAGATAAATTAGACTTTAAAAAACCACTTGTGTTTCAAAGTACATCATCAAGAAAGAAAAAAGACAACACACAGAATAAGAGAAAATGTTTGTAAACCATGTATGTCATAAAGGACTTGGATCCACAACTCTAACAACTAAATAATATAAAGCCAACCCAATTTAAAATTAGCAAAGTATGTGAATACACATTTCTCCAAAGAAAGTATACAAATGGCTAACACACACAAAAAGATGCACAACACCATTAGTTACCAGGAAAATGCAAATAAGCACCACAGTAAGGTACCACTTTACACACTAAGTAGCTAAAGTAGAAAAGATAGACAGTAACAAGGGTTGGTGAGGAATTCGAAAATTGGAACCCTCACACATTGCTGGTGGGATTGTAAAATGGTACAGCTACTTTGGAAAACAGTTTGGCAGTTCCTTAAATAGCTAAACATAGAGCAGCCATATGACCAGAAATTCCACTCTTAGGCATAAACCCAGGAGAAATTAAAACAAACGTCCACACAAAATCATGTACCGTAATGTTTATAGCAGCATTAGTCACCGTAAGTGGGAACAACCCAGAAGTCCATCAACTGATAAACAAAATGTAGCACACCCACTGGAATATTATTCAGTCACAAAAAAGAATGAAGTGCTGATATATGCTACATACCTTGAAAATATTATACTAAGTGAAAGGAGTTGGACGCAAAAAAAGGCCACATTTGTATGATCCCATTTATATGAAATGTCTGGAATTGGCAAATCCATACAAACAGAAAGTAGATTAGTTAATAGGTACAGTTCTTTTTGGGGTAATAAAAATGTTCTGGAATTTGGTAGTGGTGATCACTGCACAACTTTGAATATATTAAAAACCACTGAACTGCACAGTTTAAAGGGCTAATTACATCTCAATAAAGCTATTACTTAAAACAAAAAACATAAGATACCACTTCACACCCACTAGGATGGCTATAAAAAAAGACATTAGACTTTCATATGTAATCTGATACCCCTAAATCACCTTAAATATAAAATTTGGACTTTCAAACATCAGCTGACAAAGAAGCACTTAGAGCTCTGAGTTGATGCTAACTGCCAGCTAACATTGCAATCTTTGTACAACTTATACAGTTCTGGGTTTTATATTTCACTTCGCCTTAATTTGTAAACATAACAAGGAAATCAAAAAATTAAAGTGCTAAAACTCATGGTTAGATATAAAGTTCTCAGTTCTCACTGCACTAGTGGGGGTAAGGATTTAATAATAGGGATAACTGTTGAACCACTGTGTTGTATATTTGAAACCAATGTAAGATTGTATATCAATGATACTTCAATAAAAAAAGTCTCATAAATTTAATATAAAGATAGAAACAATTACTAGCTTCAATGAAATGCTGACTTGACTTTAAGTCAATCAACTATATGTTCATTATAAAAGAAAAGAGTATCTATGAGAAGCTGAAACTATGTCATCCAAGATCATGTCAAGCCTATGATTGAAAGTAGTTTCATGTTTTTAATATTTCTGTATTTTACACTCTCTGGGACAGAACCTTCCTTAAAACATTGTTTGAAAACATCTATGCTTCAGATCCACCTGTTTTAAGTGTTTACAGGAACGTATTAAGTACAAAAATAAGAGTCTCTTTCTCACAGACATGGGCTGGTAGCCTCAAAGCCAGCCAGCACAGTGGGTCAGGTAAGGAACTAGTCACAGGACACAGGGAAGACTACTGTGCAAGTCAGAGGTTTAAGACAATGTCAACACACAAATCAAAATAACAAAGACTGAACAAGTGGTAGGTCTCTCCATCAAATAGAATAAATTTTAAAAATTAAAATTAAACCTATTGAATATACTTAGATAATGTGAACATGAACACAAAATGGAATATAGACAACTGAAAATAATATGTTCAGGTAGCAGAAGTGTGAGGTGGGATTGTTTCCTATGATATCTATTTAAAACACTTTGGAAAAAACTTAAAAATGTATGTGCATCTTTCCATTAAAACCCTCTGATTATTAACTACAGTCCTGACCATGGACTTTCCTGACCTGTTCCATTATATGATCATCCAAGAACCAGGACTCATGTTAATTGTCCCCTTATTCCCAGTTCTAATTCCCCATCTTAGATTCATTAGCTGTAATTTAATACAAGTGAATTGATTAGAACAATGCTGAGTAAATAGCAAGTAGTATGTAATATTAGCTACAGGATGCCACTCTGCACAACTCTAGGGAGTGCTCTTCACATTACACCAAAGGTAGTGCCCCCTGGAGTTGTGCAACATGGCAGCCCCATATCCATCTTCTGGTATCAGTCAGGATTTACTTCCTTCCAGTGCTTACATCAAATTTTAAATCACCCCAGCCTACAAACATTTTTAGCTAATGTATTTTTATCTGTGTCAGTTTAGTATGGTGTATTTGCCTAGACACACTCAAAACTTTCTGTCAATAATTCTCACATTCTTTTGTTACCAAACCTCTCTTGGATTTCTAACTTTCCCTTAGCTTTCTTGCTTATAAAATTGTAACTTTTTGAAGCCCATGAATTCCCAATTCTTATTTACAGTTTCTTAGTATAAAATATAATGTTATATTTGTAATCATTACTTTTCAATAATTTAAATGGAAGATAATTCTCTGCAGAATTTTTTATAGTTCACTCTTGGCTGACATCCACTCTCTGGACTGTTGAGTTAAAACAGGGCAAGATTGAATTTCTAAATTTCTGGAGGAATTGGTTGAGGGCAGCACAGTAATTTTTCTACTTAATAACAAACATATATTCTCCACTTTTAATATAGTTTTTTTTACTGCGAGAGAATAAGTGAAATATTGTAACTCTAGTTGTGAATGTTTTGGGCCATTGCTTGCCACCAATAATGTCGAGGAGGACTGTAAAAAAGAGAGTAAAATGCTAATTCAAAAATGTGTCTGCAATACTGATTTTAAATATAATATTTTTCAAAGTTTATAGGTAACGAGAAAGTCTTTATATAACCATGAAAATCTCACAAAAATGCTTAAGATTTCTAAACTGAGTTAAGATTCAAACTATAAATGATATAAAATTTCTATTTTAGAATCAATAGGATATTTCCAATTTTTCCTGGTCTGATGTTTCACCTTTTCAATTCAATCTCTCAAGATATTTGGTCTAAATGCTCAACTGAATATAGTTCTACTGAATTTTGGTTGACTGACAACACTGAGGCTGTAATATATTTCATATGTTAAATACTATTTTCCTGAGAAATTTTTAAAGATTTGTACTTCTTTTTATAGAAAATAATAATCCCTTATCCTTTCCAAGAAATGCCTCTATTCCACAATTATTTTAAATTGTTTCCTCATCTGTTTCAATAGAAATTCATGTTATTAAATTCAAAATGTTTTTCATTATGTTTTTCTTCTTGCATCGTTTGTAGAAAATCCTTTACAGAGTTTTATGTTTGTACATGAACATATAATCAAAAAGACAGATGTATAATGCAAGCTACTAAAGGTGATCTGTGATAAACCATGAAAATGAAACTTTTTCCTAGTAGTAAAGGAATTAGCAAAGAAAAGGAAAAAGAAAAGCTGGGTTAGTATGACTTGACAAGAAATACAATACTTTCTGGCATGGAATAATATAAAGTTACTAGAGATCTTTAAAAAAAACATATTTCTGACCCAAAATTGTAAAGATTATACAGATAAGTCATTTTTGCTGTTTTGTTTCTTTAATTCTTCTAAAAACAAGATTAAATTAACATACATTATTTTAGATATGTTTGTCCTTGGACAATGTTAAATGGTAAGGTTAACAGAACACAGAAGTGACCTAAATTTTTAATCCTCTAAAGTCGTCTTCTATTAAAAATTTAATGAGTTTAGTTTCGTGTAAAAACAGAAAAATGGATACCTCGGGGAAATTCTTTTGGTGTACTTACACTATAAAGGATCTTTTCATTCACTCATCAGCAAGTGATGACTCTCAAACTGCCTGCTAGTGGTTAATGCATTGACAAAAGGGGATTCAAAGTGACAAATCTTATGAAGAAGAGAGAAAAGAAACCTTCACCATCAAAAAGTCACGCCAAGAATATTAAAAATTCATTTCTGAAATGTTAATGATAAAATCTAGTTTCTCAATACTGATGTGCAAATGGAAGATCTTCCTGTCGTAATTCCAACAGAACACTGATCTTAGAATCTTGCCCTTTTTTACTTTCCTTTACTCCAGGCTGAAAGAGATCATCCATAAGCTTTATTGCAAGTTTACTGGCTGTCAGAACTTGAAATGAAATCTGTGTTCAAAACAAATTCTGAACTCAAAATATACAGTACCTCTATTCTAAATGTAATGATGAAGTTTTGTTGCTGCCTTTCCAATAAAAGATTAGCACAACTTTTGGCTGGTCCTCAAAAGAAGGTGAATTAACAGGCAAGAAAAATCCATCAGACTACCTCTAAATCTTCGTGAATGCACACATTCATTCATACACACAACTGAGTACTTGTTATGTGCATATTCTAAACATTTATTCTCAGTCATTTATTGTGAGATGTGTTGTTTTGTCTGGACAATATTCTGAGAATTTTTGATATAATTCAATGTAAAGGAAGTTTCTGCCACCTGTCACCTCAACTTTGCCCAGGTGTAATTTTGTCTCATTCCAAAATTCTACATAAAAATGATTCCCAAACATATTGAGAAAATAACAGAATGCTATTCTATAACTGTAAGCTTTTATATAATTCTTAGAACACTTACAATCAGGTCCAGTTCATTGAAGTTATGGGGGCTCTCCTTTGATGTGTTTGTTGCAGAACCCTGGGAATACTGCATGTGTGTACGAAGAACAAATCGCAGTAATTTAGATGAGATAACTGCAGTGTATGAAGTCAGGCATACTACTGGTTTCTTATTCCTGTACTGCTTTGACATTCTAGGAGAAATAGTACTGGATCTAATTTGTACAAATTTTACCTAGGGTAAAGGAAATTTTTCGATTTCAGACTACTTATTTCATTCACTATACTATCCTCATTGGGAAATGCCAAACCTGATCTCTCTCATTAGCCCAACCTCTGATTCAGTTTTGCATGTGACTTTAACCCTAAGAAATAGGCTTTCTGAGGGAAGAGATCAATGACTTTAAATGACACACAATTTTATGTCTTTATATGTCTGTCACCTTTCCATATTGAAACCTGAAAGCTCCATAAAGTAAGTTAATATTTTGTTTTCAGAGTAACAATATTATTTGCCTTTATTATAAATGGAATTCATTTGAGACAATGATTTTTCAAATAAAAGGATTAAAATAACCCCATTAAAACCAAAACAAAGGCATTTTATGTTCTCACATCTTTATTAAAGTATATAATTCTGGTTCAATAACTCTTATACTTTTATATCACAAATTTGCCTTTCGGTAACACCTAATACACTTAAGGCAGTTTACCTTACAGATGGCCTCAGCTTCTAAAAACCACTACACTGATTTATACACATAGCAAAAATCACATAGAGGAGCTTCTACTGATATCTTTCTTGGTCCTTATCTTTAGATGTAAAAACTACATAAAAAGAAGAGTTCCCATAAAATTTAATTTTTGAGATAGGAAAAAAACACAACTGCTATCTTACAATTGCCTTTATCTGATTTGATTGGATGCAGTTATTAATAAATCAGCCTTTAAATTTACGGGGGAAACCAGTACTTTATATTCACTCCTCAGAGAAAGCTCAACAGCAAGCAAAATGAGGAGCCATTATAAAAGCACATTGCTAAGTATTACCCTAACTCATGATTCTGCTTCTATAATTGTATGTATGCCACAGATAATGATTACTATGTAATATATCAAGATACATCCAAATGAGTCCTTTGGTTGTATTAATGTGAGGAGGCTAGGCAGCACTGAAGATTATTCTCTGGTCATAGTATAATTACTATAATGGGAAGCTTTTGAAAGTATTTGGTAATCCCAATTTTGGAGCTGAGATTAGTGACCTTAGGTAAAAGAATTCGAAGACTGGCAGGCTTGCAATTAAGGTAGAGTTATCATTAGCAGATCTTAGAGAAATAGGAATGCAGTCAGAATCACTTGGTGTTTATTAAGAATCAAGATTAAATCATTTCTCTTTCAGAAAAATATCTTTAGAACTTGTATGTTTACAAATGTTCTCTTTTTAAAGAACATACAAAATTAAGATATTTATAAAAATACACCAGTTTCAAGTATACTTGTTTCTCTTCATTTTCCCCTTTCAGAAGCATTCTTTTCACCAAGCACAAATGTGCTAATCTTTAAAGCAAGACAAACTCTTCTGTGCTAAATCTTTTCAAGCTTTTCTTTTCATCCTCTGAGAAAAGGTCTTCCTCATTGGTTGTAGAAGATGTAAAATCATAGTCTCTGGAATGACCATTTACAAAAGTAAATAAGGGATATTTCTCCTTAGAAGAAATTCTCAGCATCTGTAACAAAAAGTACAGAAGAATCCTTTACTGGATGCAATAGTGCATAGTAGGACCACATGAAGACATCTATTGTTTTAGCCTTGAATCTCTCGTTAGCTTCTCTCATGTACATTTATCCAGTGCCCCTGCATTACCATTCTGGCTAAAAAAACAGAGGCTCACCAATATTGTAGAGTTTATTTATAACTAAATATCTGCTTCTCCATCAGGACTAGACCATCAAAAATTAAGTATATTATCATTTCTATCCCACCCCACCCCAAAGTAAGTCTTCTAGTCATACTACTTTAAAGGCTTACTACAGAATTAAGATTTATCTCCTTTTGGTAGTAAAAGGCAATGAAACAAAACACTATCACTGACTACAGTAAAATATTGTGAAAAATTGTTTGGTACTATAACAGAAAAAAAGTCAGAAAATCTATTCTAATTGCAGTTCTTACAACTTAGCTTGATGTGACCTTGGACAGATCACTCTTGCTGACTCTCATCTATAAAATTAGGCAAAAGATACCCAATGTCTTTAACTTATGGAATTGTTAAATTGACCAAAGGCAATAATAAAAAGTTATTTTTAAAAATTAAGTTTGGCAGACTTCCGGGAAGATGGCAGCGTGAGCAGGGCGGCAGAAATCTCCTCCCAACACTATATTTATCTACGAAAATACAGCAAATACAACTATCCATAAAACAGAGACCAGAATACACAGGAAAGCGCACAGCATGCAGCTACACCCGAGAGGACTCAGCACCACAAGACGCAGGTAAGATACAGAGCCGCGACCCGGTGGGACCCGAGCACTCACCCACCCCAGCGCACTGGCGGGAGGAGAGGATTGAGAGCCGGGAGGGAGTGGAAGTACACCCTGCGAAATAACCAGCCCCGGTGATCCGCGTGGGGAGCGCTGACAACCACAGTGCGGTGTAGCGGAGATTGGAGAGACAGAGGGTGCAGGATCTGAGCAGGGAACGTGCCTGGGTGCTTGCAGCCAGCTCCCGGGAAGGAAAAAAAAAAAAGAAAAGCGCACGCTTTCTTCAGCGGTCTTAAAGAGAAAGGAGCTCAGGGGAGGAGCCGAATCGCCCCGGCACACTCAGCCCAGCAGGCTGGGAGTCCTGGGGAGTTTCGGACCCCTTAGCTGGCAACTGGGAAAGGGTGGCCGCACATCTACTTCCCAAAGAGATCAACAGCCTCCCATTCGTTCCCACCCCGGCCAGAGCTATAAAGGGCCCTGCAGAGCGGTGTGGCCACAGCTGCGGAATAGTGGGGCAACAGCACCACCTACAGCATCCCCACAGAATCTACTCCCGGTGGGTGTTTTTTTGTTTTGTTTGTTTGTTTTTTCTTTTCTTTCATTTTTTTCTTTTTCTTTCTTTTTTTTCTCTTGTTAAGGTCTTTAAGAGCCCAGCTGACATACGTGGCAACTACCAGCAACCACTACTATAGCCATGAAAAGAGAGAGGAATATGCGCCAGACTAAAATCAACCAGACAACCCCAGAGAGGGAGCCTGAAGGGATGGAAATGCACAGTCTTCCTGAAAAAGAATTCTGAATAAAAGTGATAACCATGCTGATGGATCTACAGAGAAATATGCAAGAGCTAAGGCAGGAAGTGAGGAAAGACAATGCAGAAATCAGACAAGCAATCGACGGGCTTAAGAGCAGACTGGACGAGGTGCAAGAGACTGTTAATGGAATAGAAATCAGAAAACAGGAATACAGAGAAGCTGAGGCAGAGAGAGATAAAAGGATCTCTAGGAATGAAAGAATTTTAGGAGAACTGTGTGACCAATCCAAATGGAACAATATTCACATTATAGGAGTACCAGAGGAAGAAGAGAGAGAAAAAGGGATAGAAAGTGTCTTTGAAGGAATAATTGCTGAAAACTTTCCCTCGCTGGGGAAGGAAATAGTCTCGCAGTCCACAGAAGCCCACAAATCTCCCAACACAAGGGACCCAAGGAAGACAATGCCAAGACACATAATAATTAATATGGCAAAGATCAAAGATAAAGACAGAGTATTAAAGGCAGCTAGAGAGAGAAAAAAGATCACCTACAAAGGAAAACCCATCAGACTATCATCAGAGTTCTCAACAGACACCATACAGGCCACAAGAGAATGGCATGATATATTTAACGTTATGAAACAGAAGGGCCTCGAACCAAGAATATTGTATCCACCACGATTATCATTTAAATATGACTGAGGGATTAAACAATTTCCAGACAAACGAAAGTTGAGAGAGTTTGCCTCTCATAAACCACCACTACAGGATATCTTAAATGGACTGCTCGAGAAGGAAGCACCCCTAAAGCTAAAAAGATGTCACCAGAGAAAATAAAATCACAGCAAAGAAAGCAAGCCATCCAAATACTAACTAAAGGCAAAGAATAAAACACCTATTATATAAAGAATGGAGGAGGAAGAATAAGAAGGGAGAAAAATAAAGAAACATCAGACAGTGTTTACAATAACAAGAAAGTTAAGTTAGATTATTAGATAGTAAATAAGCAACCCTTGAACTTTTGGTAACCATGAATCTAAAGCCAGCAGTGGCAATAAGTACACATCTATCAATAATCACCCTAAATGTAAATGGACTGAATGCACCAATCAAAAGACACAGAGTAACAGAATGGATAAAAAAGCAAGACCCATCTATATGCTGCTTACAAGAGACTCACCTCAAACCCAAAGATATACACAGACTAAAAGTGAAGGGATGGAAAAAGATATTTCATGAAAACAACAAAGAGAAAAAAGCAGGTGTTGCAGTACTTGTATCAGACAAAATAGACTTCAAACCGAACAAAGTAGCAAAAGATAAAGAAGGACATTACATAATGATAAAGGGGTCAGTTCAACAAGAAGATACAACCATTATAAATATATGTGCACCCAACACAGGAGCGCCAGCATATGTGAAACAAACACTAACAGAATTAAAGGAGGAAATAGAAAGCAATGCATTCATTTTAGGAGACTTCAACACACACTCACTCCAAAGGACAGATCAACCACACAGAAAATAAGTAAAGGCACACAGGCACTGAACAACACACTAGAACAGATGGACGTGACAAAGATCTACAAAACTCTACACCCAAAACCAACAGGATACACATTCTTCTCAAGTGCACATGGAACATTTTCCAGAATAGACCACATACTAGGCCACAAAAAGAACCTCAGTAAATTCAAGAAAATTGAAATCCTACTAACCAACTTCTCAGATCACCAAGGTATAAAACTAGAAATAAATTTTAGAAAGAAATCAAAAAGGCTCACAAATACATGGAGACTTAACAACATTCTCCTAATTAATCAATGGGTTAACAACCAAATCAAAACAGAAATCAAAGAATATATGGAGACTAATGACAACAACACAAAGCCACAACTTCTGTGGGATGCAGCAAACGCAGGTCTAAGAGGAAAGTATATTGCAATCCAGGCCTATTTAAAGAAGGAAGAAAATTCCCAAAAGAATAATCTAAAGACACAATTACTGAAATTGGAAAAAGAAGAACAAATGAGGCCCAAAGTCACCAGAAGGAGGGACATAAAAAAGATCAGAGAAGAAATAAATAAAATTGAGAAGAATAAAACAATAGAAAAAAATCAATGAAACCAAGAGCTGGTTCTTTGAAAAAATAAACAAAATAGATAAACCCTAGCCAGACTCATTAAGAGAAAAAGAGAATCTACACACATAAACACAATCAGAAATGAGAAAGGAAAAATAACGATGGACCCCACAGAAATACAAAGAATTGTAAGAGAATATTATGAGAATCTATATGCTAACAAGCTGGAAAATCTAGAAGAAATGGACAACTTCTTACAAAAATACAACCTCCCAAGACTGACCAAGCAAGAAACACAAAAACTAAACAGACCAATCACCAGCAACGAAATTGAATCAGTAATCAAAAAACTACCCAAGAACAAAACCCCCGGACCTGAAGGATTCACGTCTGAATTCTACCAGACATATAGAGAAGAAATAACATCCATTCTCCTTAAAGTTTTCCAAAAAATAGAAGAGGAGGGAATACTTCCAAACTCATTCTATAAAGCCAGCATCACACTAATACCAAAACCTGGCAAAGACCTCACCAAAAAAGAAAATTACAGACCAATATACCTGATGAATGTAGATGCAAAAATACTCAACAAAATATTAGCAAACCAAATTCAAAAATACATCAAGAGGATCATACACCATGATCAAGTGGGATTCATCCCAGGGATGCAAGGATGGTACAGCCTTCGAAAAGAAGACAAAAACCACATGATCATCTCCATAGATGCAGAAAAAGCATTTGACAAAATTCAGCATCCATTCATGATAAAAACTCTCAACAAAATAGGTATAGATGCCAAGTACCTCAACATCATAAAGGCCATATACGACAAACCCACAGCCAACATCATACTTAACGGCGAGAAGCTGAAAGCTTTTCATCAAAGATCGGGAACAAGACAGGGATGCCCACTCTCTCCACTGTTATTCAACATAGTACTGGAGGTCCTAGCCATGGCAATCAGACAAAACAAAGAAATACAAGGCATTCAGACTGGTGAAGAAGAAGTCAAATTGTCACTATTTGCAGATGACATGATACTGTACATAAAAACCCCTAAAGACTCCACTCCAAAACTACTAGAACTAATATCTGAATTCAGCAAAGTTGCAGGATACAAAATTAACACACAGAAATCTGCTGCTTTCCATACACTAACGATGAACTGAAAGAGAAATCAGAAAAACAATTCCATTCACAATTGCATCAAAAAGAATAATATACCTAGGAATAAACCTAACAAAGGAAGTGAAAGACCTATTCCCTGAAAACTACAAGACACTCCTAAGAGAAATTAAAGAGGACACTAACAAATGGAAATGCATCCCATGCTCTTGGCTAGGAAGAATAAATATTGTCAAAATGGCTCTACTACCTAAAGCAATCTACAGATTCAATGCAATCCCTATCAAAATACCAACAGCTTTCTTCAATGAACTGGAACAAATAACTCTAAAATTCATATGGAACCACAAAAGACCCTGAATAGGCAAAGCAATCCTGAGAAGGAGGAATAAAACAGGGGGAATTATGCTCCCTGACTTCAAGCTCTACTACAAAGCCACAGTAATCAAAACAATTTGGTATTGGCACAAAAACAGACCCACAGACCAGTGGAACAGAATAGAAAATCCAAACATTAACCCAAACATATACAGTCAATTAATATTTGATAAAGGAGTCTTGGATATACAATGGGGAGATGACAGCCTCTTCAGCCGCTGCTGTTGGAAAAACTGGACAGCTACATGTAAGAGAGTGAAACTGGACTACTGTCTAGCCCCATACACAAAGGTAAACACAAGGTGGATCAAAGACCTGAATGTAAGTCATGAAATCATAACACTTTTAGAAAAAAACATAGGCAAAAATCTCCTGGACATAAACATGAGCAACTTCTTCATGAACATATCTCCCCGGGTAAGGGAAACAAAAGCAAAAATGAACAAGTGGGACTATATCAAGCTGAAAAGCTTCTGTACAGCAAAGGACACCATCAGTAGAACAAAAAGAGATCCTATAGTATGGGAGAATATATTCATAAATGACGTATCTGATAAACAGTTGACATCCAAAATATATAAAGAACTCACGTACTTCAACAAACAAAAAGCAAATAATCCAATTAAGAAATGGGCAGAGGACATGAATAGACACTTCTATAAAGAAGAAATTCAGATGGCCAAAAGGCACATGAAAAGATGCTCCACATCGCTAATCATCAGAGAAATGCCGATTAAAACCACAATGAGATATCACCTCACACCAGTGAGGATGGCCAACATCCAAAACACAAACAACAACAAATGTTGGCGAGGATGTGGAGAAAAGGGAACCATCCTACACTGCTGGTAGGACTGCAAATTAGTTCAACCATTGTGGAAAGCAGTATGGAGGTTCCTCAAAAAACTCAAAATAGAAATACCATTTGACCCAGGAATTCCACTCCTAGGAATTTACCCTAAGAATGCAGCAGCCCAGTTTGAAAAAGACATATGCACCCCTATGTTTATCGCAGCACTATTTACAATAGCCAATAAATGGAAGCAACCTAAGTGTCCATCAGTAGATGAATGGATAAAAGAAGAAGTGGTACACATACACAATGGAATATTATTCAGCCCTAAGAAGAAAACAAATCCTACCATTTGCAACAACATGGATGGAGCTAGAGGGTATTATTATGCTCAGTGAAATAAGCCAAGCCAAAAAAGACAAGTATCAAATGATTTCACTCATATGTGGAGTATAAGAACAAAGAAAAAATACTGAAAAATACTGAAGGAACAAAACAGCAGCAGACTCACAGAACCCAAGAACGGACTAATAGTTACCAAAGGGAAAGGGACTGGGGAAGATGGATGGGAAGGGAGGGATAAGAGGGAAAAAGGGGCATTTCGATTAGCAGACGTAATGTTGGGGCGGCACGGGGAGGGCTGTACAACTCAGAGAAGACAAGTAGTGATTCTATAGCATCTCACTATGCTGATGGACAGTGACTGTAATGGGGTGGGTGGGGGGGACCTGATGAAGGGGCAGTTTAATAACCATAATATTGCACATGTAATTGTTGATAAATGATACCAAAATAAATTATATAAAAAAATTAAGTTTGGTCCTTTCAAAGATTCCTATGTTTCGAAAAATATTTGTGCAATAATCTAGTCAACATGAAAACAGTATTCTTATACATACTAATAATCCTCTCTTTACATAATACCTTCTAAAGTTACAGTACATATTTAGGAGATTTGAAAAAAAGCTGTACCTGGAATTTTGTGGAGAACACCAACACCTTTATAATCTGTCAATTTGGGATTTACTGACAAGCCAACAACCCATTCTAAACCATTTTAAATCTTTCTGTTAAACAAGTTCTATTAAAAAATTAAAACAATTTTCAATAAAAAAAATAAAGTTTTGAATGAAGCATATTTTGAAAGAAACAAATTTTTCAATAGATAACCAGGACCTATAAGAATTCTGAAAAGAAGAAGGGGATTGAGGGGTATTATGATTGGTACACATGGTGTGGGGGAGTCACAGGGAAGACAGTGTAGCACAGAGAAGACAAGTAGTTACTCTGCGGCATCTTACTATGCTGATGGACAGTGACTGCAGTGGGGTATGTCGGGGGGACTTGATATTATGGGTGAATGTAGTAACCACAGTGTTTTTCATATGAAACATTCATAAGAGTGTATTTCAGTGATACCTTAATAATAAATAAATAGTACGGTCTATTATAATAAAAAAAAGAATTCTGAAAAGTTTTTGTGATTTACAGAGAATGCTGAAAAAAACACATAGTACTTATACATCATTAATAATGACCAATTCATTATAATTTGTTTTTAAAGGGTAATTTACTGGTAAAAACTAAATTCTCCCAAATGTCAATATTCAACTGAAGGATCATCAAATTCTTATACATTTACAGATTATCTTGACACAGGGCTAAAATAAATACATAGCCCTAGCATAAAGAAAGTGTTAAATTAAAAATATTTCATTGAGACAATTACTATGAAATACATTTTTAATTGAATAGGATTGAATCATTTAAAAAGAATCAAGCAGTTAAACTAGAAAATCACATCCTATAGTTTATATTGTGCTAATTTATACACTGCTCAAATTTATTGCATTTACATTATATAAAAAAAAAGGAGGGGGAAGAAAGAAGGCAAAAATAAGGAAAATGAAAATAGAGATGGGGCAGGCACTGAGCAGTCATCTTTCAGCAATGACTAGAATACAGTACAGAACTGTTGTCATTTTTGTATTCATTTACTATCACTTTTAGAATAGTCCACTATCTAATGTGCAGGTATCATTGTACTGCTTTCAAATCAACACAGCAGAGCTAGCATTATCATCTCTTCATCCTCTCTTTCAACATGAAGGAAAAAAAACATTTAGATATATTAGTTGCTCATCAACTAAGATTCAGATCTGTGTATCAGAAAGGAAACCTCTACCCTTTAATTATAAGACACCTACTTTTTGCAAACCCACTTGCAATGTAAGGCATTCTTATGCATATTTATTGATTCAGGTTTGCATATTTTCATTTTTCTAACTTTTATGAGTTTATTTTAAAATATTTTTAAAGATTATCCAATGAAAAATACATTAAAGGCTTATTCAAATGAGTTGAAAACTTATGTCCACACAAAAACTTGCAGACAGATGTTTATAGCAGCTTTATTCATAATTGCCAAAACTTGGAAGCAACAAAGATATCTGTCAGTAGGTGAATGGATAAATAAACTGTGCTATATCCAAACAACAGAATATGACTCAGAATGAAAAAAAAATGAACTCATCAAGCCATAAAATGACATGGAAGACCCTGAAGTGCATATTCATAAGTGAAAGAAGCCCATCTGAAAAGGCTACATACTGTATGATTCCAATGATACGACATTCTAGAAAAGGCAAAAGTATGTAGACAGTAAAAGACCAGTGGTTGCCAGGGATTAGAAGGTAGGGAGAGATAAATAGGTGGGACACAGAGAATTTTTAGGGCAGGGAAACTATTCTGCATGACACCATAATGGTGGATACATGTCATTATACATTTGTCAATACCCATAGAATGTATAATGCCAAGAGTGAACCCCTGTGTAAATTATAGACTTTGGGTGATAATGATGTATCAATGTAGGTTCATCAGTTGTAACAAATGTCTGGTGGGGGATGTTGACAGTGGGGGGAAGGGAGTATATGGAAACTTTCTGCATTTTCCATTCAATTTTGCTATGTACCTATAACTGCTCTAAAAAATAGTCTATTAAAAGTATATATTAAAGGGTAATTGAGTTGAATAATAGTAGGTACATGATGACCTATCAGCACAGAAACATGGCATGGCTGGGAAGAAATAATTTTAGTACAAATAAAAATGGAAATGCCAAAGGGGACTTAAGAAATTATCGAGCTCACTCTCATTTCACAAGGGATTTAAACTACTTTCCCAAGATGACTTTGTAATAACAGCAGCAACAAAAAGAGGCAAGTTGACAAAGAATTATCAATATAACTTTCAACACTTTTCATAACTCTAACTACCATTACCAAGAATGTTTTTTCAGACTGCTTTTTGAAAAAGAATAACCATTAGTCGGAAAATGTGACTCTGAAAACCTTTATCAAAAGTGAAAACTTCAGTTCTCTTTTTTATGTTACAAGAAAGAACATATCATAAAAATCTTAAAGTCCCTCCATAATGGAGAATACAAAATACACATAAACAAAAATTCCAAATTAGGTTTATCTATATGATATGGGTTATTATCAATTGAGATACTATACAAAATTAAAGATAATGAAAGTTATTTAATAACCTGGGAAAATATTTATTATATAATGTTAAAAGAAAAAAGGATAGAATGCTATATATAAAATTTAATCTCAATTATGTTAAAATAATTTAAAATATGTATTTTCAAAAGGACTAAAAGGAAATACAAAATATTAAGTTACCTCTGAATAAAAGAATTAATGTTTTTTTTAAATACTTCTAATTTCCAAACTTTCTATTAGGTATTTCTTATACAGTTAGGAGAAAACCATTTTTTAAGAAAAATTTTAGATAACTGAATTTACTAGTTACACTCAACAATAACTTTAGAATAGGCAATTCCTCTGTTCTATTTTATTAACATAGCCAAAGATATACTGAAGCAGCTTTATTATCTAAAAGACAAGTCATGGATTTCTTTTCAGGAGGTCAAATATTTTATCACATTTTTCCTCTGTACTAAGTTGACAGATTTAAAAATTTACAAAGTAAAAAGCTGGAGGACCGAAATTAAGCAATTTCTTCCATCATAAAGCTAGTAGTTGTAAATAAGAACAGAAGTAGAACCAGGAGATGATCTCTTCATCCCAGGCCAAAATCTTTTCCACTAGTCTCTGCCACCACACATGTAAAATTACACCAAGTACAGAGCAGTCTATGCCTATGTAGTCTACGTTCACCACAGTGGAATGGCATTTTACGTAGGGGTTAGGTTCTAAAAGTCAGCCCATAATGTGAAAATTAAATATAGTCAAAATCAATATAGTCAAAATTACCTTAAAAAAGCCTTTAAATTGTTCAAAGGGTGTTACACATTATTTTGTATGCAACCCTATTCAGTAACATGTATTAAGTAATACAGTACATGATAGTCATGTACAGTATATAGTAAAGTGTACACATGGAAAAATATATCCTTATTTTATTGTAAGAGTTCATGTAGTTGAACTGAAGTTAAATGTATGTGGTGTCAATCCCACTATCGGTTCACTAATCAATTTTAAATCGCTGTAACTCAAATTTTACTCCTCACTGTACTGAAGATACCCTCTTCTGGTACTCAAATAAGAAGGCCTTTTATTTGTTCCTATTCTCTTGATATTTCTATAGTAATTGGCAGGTCAGAGCATTTCTTAAAATATTCACTTCCCTTGATTTCTGTAATATTTTGCTCTCCTGGTTCTCCTTATATTTTCTGAACTATTTCATCCCTATCTTCTTCATTGACTCCCCTTATTCTCTGTTAGATGTTATTATCATCCATGTGTTACAGATGAGGGAATTGAAATACTGCGGAGTTAGGTGACCTGTATAAGTTCACACAGTTAGTCACTGACAGAGCCAGGATCCAAGCTTACAGAGCTTGATTCTGTTATAACCACGACATTATACCACCTCCTGCAGTAAGTGGAGGCATGATGCAATTTCAACTCGAAATGATCCATTTCTTCCTCCCAAATTAGCTCCCTTCCAGACCTCCTGTTTCTACTGTTGGTAACATCATTTATATTAATCAGGAATGGGTTTTGTTGCCAAGTGACAAACAAACAAAAACAACAATGGCTTTAAGAAACAGGAATTGTTTTTAATTACATAATAAAAAGTCTGATATTGCTAGCTTTGGTTAACTGATGTCCAACAGTTTCTACAGTTCTCTTGGCCACTCCTGCAGAATCAAAAAGGACTGCTGAGCCCTCGGGTGTTGAGTTTGCATTCAAGGTGGGGGCAAGCAGATGAGGGCATTGCATCTTTACGTACCTCATCAGAGGAGCAAAAGCTTTCCCAGAAACCCCCAGCACACATCCACCTGTATTTCACTGGCTAAACTGTACCTAAATACAAGAGAGCCCAAGAAACATGAGCATTTGTGTGAGCACATTCTTTCCCCAAATAAAAGCAGGATTCTTTTATCAAAAAAGAAAGAGAGGTGGATAATGAACATGTGACTAATGGTGCTTGCACAGCACTCAGAGAGGAGAAACATGATAAAAATAAAACAGGGTAATGTGGTAAGGAAGGAATGAAAGGCTCCTGCAGATTGTATGGTCAAAAAAGGCCAAGCTGAGAGTTAAATGACAATAAGGAGTCAGACACAGAAGTTGTAGAAGAGCTCTCTCAGAAGAAAAATCAGCTGCTATAAAGCCCAGCACACTTAGCATATTCAAAGAACAGAAAGAAGGCCCGCGTGGCAAAAGGGTAGAGGAAAGAGGAAGAATGACATACAAAAGCCAGACCACCCACATTAACAAGTGTTTAAGTTTCACTGTTTCCTTAAACATTCTACCCTATAAATATGCTACAATCAACATCCCATAACATTCTACCTCAGCATTTCTGCTCATGATGCTCTTACCATCAAGCCACCCTTCATACTTCCTCTCTGATTGTTATAAACTCTATCAGTCCTTTCAGTTTCAGCCCAAGTTTTGCTGACAAGTTATCTCAGTCCATAGTGATTACCCCTTTCTCAAAGTCCTATAGATTTGTCTAGTATAGAATTAGGGATTACATCAGTGATTATGGAACTCTGTCTCAATTCCAAATCTGGCTGATACTTACAAACTATGTGACCCTGGACAAGTTATTTAACCAGACTGTTTCATTTTCCTCAGCTGTAATATGTTAGTATTAATAGCATTTATCTCAGAGTTATGATCATTAAACCAGTAATATGTAAAGTACTTGTAAGATTACCTGGCATCTAACATGTTGACTATCATTATTATTATTATATGCTATTATTATATTAGTTTTTTGGCATTTATTAAATATACTATTTTAGAGTCATTTATTTTAATATCTATTTCATGTCTTCCCAATTAAATAATAAGCCCCATAGGATTTAAAAGAAATCGGAGTTCTTACTATTAAATCCCAGAAATGAAAAAGACCTTTCAAAGAAAAACATCCCTCAGATTTCACTTGGAGAATATAGAAATAGAAGGAGGGGAAATACAATCATGAACATAAACCTAAAACACGGAGGTATTTACAAAAAGGTGTTTACCAAAATAGCAATGAGTAGGGGACATTGTGTATCACTAGAGAATATGGTAATGTTTGTTCTAAAAGAAGCAAACTTACTCTCTTACGCTATGATGAAGGAGTAAAAGTTACATGGAGGCTGATTCCAAATCAATGTAAGAAAAGCATTTTAACAATAAAGGTCTGCCCAAAACCTGAAAAGACGTCCAAGGAAAATAATTAGCTCACAATTACCTGAAGTAAAGATTAGATAGCCAACTATCTGGATCATGAATTAATATATAAATAGGAAACCCTATAGCACAGTGTTCATGAGAACATACTGAGTTAAACTGTCTGAGGATGCAAACTTCAACACTACCATTTATTAGTTGTGACCTTTGTGAAAGTACTGAACTTTTGTGTGTATATGAAAGAACCAAACTAACGCCATGACAGGCTTCAAGGAGCCTCAAAAACTAGAAGGCCTAAGTTTCAGTTTCCCTGAAACTATCAGGTAGTTACATATTGCCCAATGCATGTAACCACCCTCCTGCCATCCAATCAGGAGAAGCCGAAAGCCTCCCTACATTCCTGAGGATGGGGTCTGCGGGCAGGAGATATAGATAAGACCCTGTTGCAAAAAGCAAAAAGTTAACCTGTTAGTCATCAGACAAGAGCCTAAGTTCACTCTGTAATTGGTTAATTTCAAAGATACCTTAAATATTGTGATTGGATCCTGCCAAAAGTAACGGATGCTCCAAATGATATGTATGGCTGGAATTGTCATCAGTAATGTTGTGTAACTATGATTGGATTGCTGTGTCTATGTCCCAGTTTCCTGTAACCCCCCCTTCCCAAAGCCCATAAAAATCCTGCCCGCCTTTGTCCGGGGCTCTCAGCTCACCTCCACTACCTAGGTAGAAATGCTGGGAGTCTGAGCTTAAGCCCATAATAAACGCCCTTTGCTCTTGCATACGTGACTTGGTCTCCCTGGTGGTCTCTGGTCTCTGAGGATACTGAAATCCGGACATAATATATAAGATTCCTCATCTGTACAATGAAGATAATAGTACCTACCTCAGCAGGTTTGTGTAGATTACATGAAATAATGTATATAAAGTACCTAGCACAATATCTGACATTTGGCAAGGATTCAACAAACATTAGCTTTGGACTGAAAATTCTCTAAGATCTCTTGGATCTCTAGGATTCAATGGCTATAATATAAATTTTGTTCTGTAGCTAGAGGACAACTGGCCATGATACATAATTTTTCCTGTGCTGCCATCTATTCCATAATCAAGTGATTTACTTCCTAATACTCAAATTTTTTATTTGAGATTTTTCTGGCCTCAAACATCAGCACTCTTAGGTAGTAAGTTTATCATTGAACAAGAGTATATTATTTGATGATAATCATCAGGCTGAGGACAAGTGAAAAAAAGAAGAAAATTGGAATGTGAGTTAAGATAAAAATAAACATTAGGTCCTTTACAAGACAGTAGAGAAGATAAGACCTAAATTCAGGGACTGGGAGGATGTGTTGGCAGGATATTCACCCTGCAGTGAGAGGAACAGTGTATAAAGGCAGAAAAACAGGCGTGAGACACAAAACTAAAAACAAAGAAAGAAACTGATTAAAAGCCTATATACAGACTTAATTCTCAGGTCTCTCTTTGCAACTAAATACCCTTCTTTGCTCCCCACTAGCATGCCACATACAGGAAAATAAAGATTTATGCTTTGGAAAAAAACAAATAAAGATATCAACTCTAGTACACAAGGCATAGTGAGACTACAAAAGCTAAGAAATTAAGGGGCAGTCTAAAATACTGAACTGTAGGGCCCTCAGCATCCTTTACTTCTTGCTCCTGGGGCCCCAGCAGGCAACATACATTCCACATGAAGATGGCAATTTTTCTCTGAAAAAATGAAACAACTCCAGAGAAAAGATTACCACTTATTAACATTTGTGTATCACCCAATGAAAAGGCAAGCTTATCACCTGATCACCTAATATGAAGGTCACCAGTTAAGAAGCCATGTTCAAACATACAGAACTTCTACTCAGCTCTTTACTGCCTTACTCTTAAGTATAAATAGATACAAATGACCACCAGTCATTTGGGGGAAAGCATCCAACAGAAAACTGAAAGATTAAAACAAATGAACAAAAACAGAAAAAGGATCCAAAAGGAATTATAAATAGCAAAAAAGAAAATTTTTAAATTACTATAATTAATTTCTTCAAGGAGAAGAGGATGTAATCCACTCATTAAAAAAGAATACAATGAAAAAGCAATGATGGAAAAATATAAATAATTCCTAGAAATTTAAATATCATAATTGAAATTTAAGAACAACAGAAGAGTTAGAACATAAATAGAGGAAATCTCCCAATACAAAAAAGATGAAGACAAGGGAAACAGAAGCAAAAAGGATAGAAAAATTAGAGGAGCAACTCAGAAGGTCCAACAACTGTCTATTAAGAGTTCCAGGAAGAAAGAATAAAGAAAACAAAAGAGAGGAAATAATGTTTTTTTTTAATTTCAAGAAAGTTTGGCAGAATGGAAGGAAACAGGACAATCAATGAAAAAGAATGCAAACCAAGACACATAATGAAATTTCAGAATACTAGGGACAAATAATAATACCTAACATTTTATACAGTGTCTACCATAAACCAGGCACTAATTCATTAAGTCATTTAATCCTCATAATTATGCTACAGAGAGACATAGCAATTATTATTTTCATTCCATGAGAAAACTGAGGCACAGGAAGATTAAGCAATATGGCCAGGGTAGAAAACAATCAGGTGGTGGAGCTGGTATTTAAACCTGAAAACTTTCAAAGAGATAAAAAGTTTACATTCAGAGGAAAAGAATTCAGAATGACATTAAACTTCTCAGTATCAACATGGATGCTAGAAGGGAGTAGAACAATGTCTCTATAGCTCAGGGGAGAAATTATTTTCTTTCCAGAATTCTGTAACAAATCAAATAATGAATAAATTCAAAAATAGAATAAAGATGATCAGACATGCAAGAATTAAAAATCTTTACCATCTATGCATCTTTTCCTTAGGAAGGTACTAGAAACTATGTTTCAGCAAAACAAGGGAGCAAATTAAGGAGAGATTCATAAGACAGGGGATCCAATTCAGGAAAGTAGCATTAGGAAGTTCCAAACAGACAACTCTGCATCAGGTCTAGAGAACAGTTAAGACTGGAGCAAACAGAAAACCGAGAGGGAAGTCTCCAGAAAAGAAAGGAAAAAAAAACAAGATTTTCTTACATTCGTACTCAAGAAAAATTTGCTGCTAGGTATTTGACAGATTATGAGTGAACCTTTAGAAAAAGTATTAATTGGTACAAAGAAAACTGAAGAAATGAAAAGAGAGGGTGTATAGTATTAGCTGCAAGAAAAAAAAAGGTAGAGAAAAAAGAAATGTAATTTAGTACATTATATCATTAGTGAACAACATTTTGGAGGTATGATAACATGAACACTGGAGAGTGATTTGACCAAAATCTGTGGGAGTGTGGCTGGGAGAAGGAGAAATAGGGTGAAGGGGTATGAGAGGAAAGCTAAATCCTCAAGGACTAAAACAGGAAACTAACAGATAATGTCTAAAATGGAATAATCAAGAAATGGCAGAATAATCAAGAAAAAGCATATTACTTAGAAATGTAGAGGGTAAACTAATAGCTGAAAAAGTTAAATTGACTATCTCTGAGGAGGTACTCTGTGGAATGAGGAGTAACAAGGAAAGGGACTCCTATGTTTAAGCATAAGCTATTTATTGCGATTTCAGTTTTTAAAACGTGTGTATTACTTGGATTAAGATGAAAATTAATTTCTTGGCCTGAACATATTTTGGGCTATGTATTAGAAAATGGACTATTGTAATAGAAGATAAAGACACAGCAATGTAAGGTAAATACAACAGAAGAAATAGATGAAAACACACTGGATTTCCTATAATTCAATCACTGAGCTCCTTGCTCATGTGTAAGAAAAACTAATAACAAAATCTCTTTAATTCATTCCTTCATTCAACAAATATTTATTGAACTTCTACAACGCATCAGGCATTCCTAGGCACTGGGACACAGTAATGTACAAAACCAACAAATACCCCAGCCCTTCTCCATATTACATTCCAGTGAAATAGAAAGGTGATAAATAAGCATAATGTGACACAGCAGAATATATGTGTATGTGTGTGTATGTTTGTGTATTTAAATGAAAGTTCAAAAGAAAAGAGTAAAACAAGGAAAGAGGGAAAAAATAAATGCATAAAGGGTAGCCAGGGAAGGCCTAAGAAGGTGACACTTGAGTAAAGACCTGATTAAAATGAGGGAGGGAACCATGAGAATATCTTCAGAGAGAAAAACACAGGCACAAGAAAACAAACAGAATACTTTAAAGAGAATGGGACCTAGCATTTTCAAGGAGATTAGTGGACTTGAGAGAGCTAGGAGAGGGGTAGGAAATGAGGTCAGAGAGGTAATGGGGGTGGAGGGAGACTCTATTTACATAAGGCCTTAAGGGTCACTATAAGAGCCTTTCCCTCTGAGCTGGAAAGCTAATGTAGAGTTTTGAATAAAAATTAACACAATATTAGTTACATTTTAACAAAATCAGTCTGGTTGCAATTAAGAAAAGACTACAGACAGAACAAAAGGAGATCAGTTAGGAAGCTACTGCAATAATCCCAAGTAAAATATGATGGTGGGTCAGGGTAATAATGGTAGTGGTGAGAACTTATCAAATTCTAAATTTATTCTTCAAGAATGATGTTAGGATTTGCTGATGGATTGATTGTACATGGGGTGTAAGATAGTGCAAGGGAACCAAGATGACTCTAAGCTTTTAGACTGAACACCCAGAAAAATGGGATTGCTATTTATTAACAAAATTCTTTTCATTTGGTTTACTTCATATTTAAATTTTAGTAACAAAATTTCTTTGGATGAATTTATGATAAAATTGTAACCCCAGGGAGAGGGCTCAAGATGGTGGCATGAGCAGGGCGGCAGAAATCTCCTCCCAAAACCATATATATTTTTGAAAATACAACAAATACAACTATTCCTAAAAGAGAGACCAGAAGATACAGTACAACAGCCAGGCTACATCTACATCTGCGAGAACTCAGCATCTCACGAAAAGGGTAAGATAAAAAGCCATGACTCGGCAGGACCCAAGCACTCCCCCTCACCGATGGGAGGAAAAGAATCAGAGTGGGGAGGGAGTGGAAGCACAGGACTGCTAAATAACCAGCCCTGGTGATCTGCACCAGAAGCAGAGACACACATCGCATGGTGTACTGGAGATTAGAGAAACAGAAGGGCAGGATCCAAGACAGGGACAGCGAGTGGGTCCCAACAGCTGGCTTCCCTGGGACAAAAGAAAAGTGGGGGCTTTTCTAAGTCTTAAAGGGACAAGGGCCCAATAGCTGAACAAAATCGTCCTGGCACACTCAGCCCAGCAGGCTGGAAATCTTGAGGAACTTCGGGCCCCCTAACCCCTGCTGGGTAAAGCAGCCCCAAAGCCCCTCATGGCGATAGGCAGCCTGCAATTCGTTCCCCCCGGCCGGCGCTGCAAACAGACTGGCTGACCCGCCAAAGCTGCAGAGCAGCCAGAGAGCAGCCCCGCCCACAGCAACCACACAGAGTCTCCTCCCAGCGCGCAGCTAACCAGGACAGACAGCAGAAGCCGGAGCAAGGTTCAGAAGGCACGAAGGGATGCCGTCCTTGCAGTAGAACACACCCGGCATGGCTGCCATCACCAGCAGTGCTCTAGGGTAGCCTGAGGGCAGCCCTGCCCATGGCAGCTCAGGGGATTATCCCAGAGACGGCCTCGTAGTGTGGGCATAACCGGCACAGGCTGCGAAGAAGAGCAAGGTGAACAAGAAGCAGGAAGGGACTTTGTCTCCCAGCTGACACATGTGCCACCTGCCTGTGACCACTGCTATGGCCATGAAAAGACAAAAGAATCTGGTCCAGTCAAAAGTTACTCAGACAACTCCAGAGAGAGGGCCTGGTGGGATAGATTTAACCAATCTTCCTGAAAAAGAATTCAAAATAAAAATCATAATCATGCTGATGGACCTACAGAGAAATATGCAAGAGCTAAGGTATGAAATCCGGAGGGAGATTACAGAAATGAAACACTCAATAGATGGGCTTAAGAGCAGACTGGAAGAGGTTTAAGAGAATGTTAATGGAATAGAAATCAGAGAACAGGAATACAGAGAAGCTGAGGCAGAGAGAGATAAAAGGATCTCTAGGAATGAAAGAATATTAAGAGAATTGTGTGACCAATCCAAATGGAACAATATTCGCATTATAGGGGTACCAGAAGAAGAAGAGAGAGAAAAAGGGATAGAAAATGTCTTTGAAGAAATAATTGCTGAAAACTTCCCCAAGCTGGGGAAGGAAACAGTCTCTCAAACCATGGAAGCCCACAGATCTCCCAACACAAGGGACCCAAGGAGGACAACACCAAGGACATATAATAATTAAAATGGCAAAGATCAAAGACAAGGACAGAGTATTAAAGGCACCCAGAGAGAGAAAAAAGATCACCTACAAAGGAAAACCCATCAGGCTATCATCAGACTCCTCAACAGAGACCTTAGAGGCCAGAAGAGAAGAGCATGATATATTTAACGCAATGAAACAGAACGGCCTTGAACCAAGAATACTGTATCCAGCATGATTATCATTTAAATTTGAGGGAGGGATAAACAATTCCCAGACAAGCAAAAGTTAGGGAATTTGCCTCCCACAAACTACCTCTACAGGATATTTTAAAGGGACTTCTCTAGATGGAAGCACTCCTAAGGCTAAAAAGATGTCACCACAGAAAATAAAATCACAGCAAAGAAAGCAGACCATCCAAATACTAACTAAAGGCAAAAAGTAAAATCAACTATCCACAATAACAGTCAAAGAAACACAAAACAGCACAGAATAAAACACCTAACATATAAAGATTGAAAGAGGAAGAATAAGAAGAGAGAGAAATAAAGAATCATCAGACTGTGTTTATAATAGCTTAATAAGAGAGTTAAGTTACACTGTTAGATAGTAAAGAAGCTACCCTTAAACCTTTGGTAACCACAAATCCAAACCCTGCAATGGTAATAAGTACATATCTATCGTTAATCACCCTAAATGTAAATGGACTGAATGCACCAATCAAAAACCGCAGGGTAATAGAATGGATAAAAAAGCAAGACCCATCTATAAGCTGCTTACAAGAGACTCATCTGAAACCCAAAGATATACACAGACTAAAAGTGAAGGGATGGAAAAAGATATTTCATGCAAACAACAGGGAGAAAAAAGCAGGTGTTGCAGTACTTGTATCAGACAAATTAGACTTCAAAATGAAGAAAGTAGCGATATAAAGAAGGACATTATATAATGATAAAGGGGTCAGTCCAACAAGAGGATACAACCATTACAAATATATATGCACCCAACACTGGAGCACCTACATATATGAAACTAAGACTAACAAAATTAAAGGAGGACATAGAATGCAATGAATTCATTTTAGGAGACCTCAACACACCACTCACTCCAAAGGACAGATCAACCAGACAGATAATAAGTAAGGACACAGAAGCACTGAACAACACACTAGAACAGATGGACTCAACAGACATCTACAGAACTTTACACCCAAAAGCAGCAGGATACACATTATTCTCAAGTGCACATGGAACATTTGCCAGAATAGACCACATACTAGGCCACAAAAAGAATCTCAGTAAATTCAAAAATATTGAAATTCTACCAACCAACTTCTCAGATCACCAAGGTATAAAACTAGAAATAAATTGTACAAAGAAAACAAAAAGGCTCACAAACACATGGAGGCTTAACAACATGCTCCTAAATAATCAATGGATCAATGACCAAATTAAAACAGAAATCAAACAATATATGGAGACAAATGACAACAACAACACAAAGCCCCAACTTCTGTGGGATGCAGCAAAGGCAGTTCTAAGAGGAAAATATACTGCAATCCAGGCCTATTTAAAAACAGAAGAACAATCCCAAATGAATAGTCTAAAGTCACAATTATTGAAATTGGAAAAAGAAGAAAAATGAGGCCCAAAGTCACCAGAAGGAGGGACATAATAAAGATCAGAGAAGAAATAAATAAAATTGAGAAGAACAAAACAATAGAAAAAAATCAATGAAACCAAGAGCTGGTTCTTTGAAAAAATAAACACAATAGATAAACCCCTAGCCAGACTTATTAAGGGAAAAAGAGAATCTACACACATAAACAGAATCAGAAATGAGAAAGGAAATATCACGATGGACACCACAGAAATACAAAGAATTATTAGAGAATATGATGAAAATCTATATGCTAACAAACTGGATGACAACATTCTAGAAAAATACAACCTTCCAAGACTGACCAAGGAAGAAACAGAAAATCTAAACAGACCAATCAGCAGCAACAAAATTGAATCGGTAATCAAAAAACTACCCAAGAACAAAAACCCGGGCCAGATGGATTCAACGCTGAATTTTATCAGACATATAGAGAAGACATAATACCTATTCTCATTAAAATTTCCAAAAAATAGAAGAGGAGAGAATACTTCCAGACTCATTCTATGAAGCCAGCATCACTCTAATACCAAAACCAGGCAAGACCTCACCAAAAAAGAAAATTACAGACCAATATCCCTGATGAACGTAGATGCAAAAATACTAAACAAAATATTAGCAAACCGAGTTCAAAAATACATCAAGAGGATCATACACCATGATCAAGTGGTATTCATCTCAGGGATGCAAGCATGGTACAACATTTGGAAATTCACCAACATCATCGACCACATCAACAAAAAGAAGAACAAAAACCACATGATCATCTCCATAGATGCTGAAAAAGCATCTGACAAAATTCGACATCCATTCATGATAAAAACTCACAACAAAATGGGTATAGAGGGCAAGTACCTCAACATAATAAAGGCCATATATGACAAACCAACAGCCAACAACATACTTAACAGCAAGATGCTGAAAGCTTTTCACCTAATATCGGGAACAAGACAGGGATACCCACTCTCCCCACTGTTATTCAACATAGTTCTAGAGGTCCTAGCCATGGCAATCAGACAAAACAAAAAATACAAGGCATCCAGTTTGGTACAGAAGAAGTCAAACTGTCACTATTTGCAGATGACATGATACTGTACATAAAAAACCCTTAAGACTCCACTCCAAAACTACTAGAACTAATATCTGAATTCAGCAGAGTTGCAGGATACAAAATTAACACACAGAAATCTGTTGCTTTCCTACACCCTAACAATGAGCTAACAGAAAGAGAAATCAGGAAAACAATTCCATTCACAACTGCATCAAAAAGAAAATACCTAGGAATAAACCTAACAAAGGAAGTGAAAGACCTATACCCTGAAAACTACAAGACACTCCTAAGAGAAATTAAAGAGGACACTAACAAATGGAAATTCATCCCATGCTCTTGGCTAGGAAGAATAAATATTGCCAAAATGGCTATACTACCTAAAGCAATCTACAGATTCAATGCAATCCCTATCAAAATACCAACAGTGTTCTTCAACAAACTGTAACAAATAGTTCTAAAATTCATATGGAACCACAAAAGACCCCGAATAGCCAAAGCAATCCTGAGAAGGAAGTATAAAGCAAGTGGGATCTCGCTTCCCAACTTCAAGTTCTACTACAAAGGCACAGTAATCAAGACAATCTGGTACTGGCACAAGAACAGACCAACAGACCAGTGGAACAGAATAGAGAGTCCAGATATTAACCCAAACATATACGGTAAATTAATATACGATAAAGGAGCCATGGATATACAATGGGGAAATGACAGCCTCTTCAACAGCTGGTGTTGGCAAAACTGGACAGCTACATGTAAGAGAATGAAACTGGATCATTGTCTAACCCCATACCCAAAAGTATATTCAAAATGGATCAAAGACCTGAATGTAAGTTATGAAACCATAAAACTCTTAGAAAAAAACATATGCAAAAATCTCTAGGACATAAAAATCAGCAACTTCTTCATGAACATATCTCCTCAGGCAAGGCAAACATAAGCAAAAATGAACAAGTGGAACTATATCAGGCTTAAAAGCTTCTGTACAGCAAAGGACACCATCAATAGAACAAAAAGACATCCTACAGTATGGGAGATTATATTCATAAATGACATATCCGATAAGGGGTTGACATCCAAAATATATAAAGAGCTCATGCACCACAACAAACAAAAAGCAAATAATCCAATTAAAAAATGGGCAGGAGATCTGAACAGACACTTCTCCAAAGAAGAAATTCAGATGGCCAACAGGCACATGAAAAGATGCTCCACATAGCTAATCATCAGAAAAATGCAAATTAAAACCACAATGAGATATCACCTCACACCAGTAAGGATGGCAAACATCCAAAACACAAACAACAACAAATGTTGCCAAGTATGTGGAGAAAGGGGAATCCTCCTACACTGCTGGTGGGAATGCAAATTAGTTCAACCATTGTGGAAATCAGTATGGAGGTTCCTCCAGAAACTCAAAACAGAAATACCATTTGACCCAGGAATTCCACTCCTAGGAATTTAACCTAAGACTGCAGCAGCCCAGTTTGAAAAAGACATATGCACCCCTATGTTTATCGCAGCACTATTTACAATAGCCAAGAAATGGAAGTAACTTAAGTGTCCAGCAGTAGATGAATGGATAAAGAAGACGTGGTACATATACACAATGGAATATTATTTAGCCATAAGGAGAAAACAAATCCTACCATTTGCAACAACATGGATGGAGCTAGAGGGTATTACCTCAGTGAAGTAAGCCAGGTGGGAAAAGGCAAATATCAGATGATTTCAGTCATCTGTGGAGTATAAGAACAAAGAGAAAAACTGAAGGAACAAAACAGCAGCAGACTCACAGAACCCAAGAATGGACTAACAGTTACCAAAGGGAAAGGGACTGGGGAGGATGGGTGAGAAGGGAGGGAGAAGGGGGAAATGGGGCATTACAATTAGCAGATGTAATGTTGGGGGGGCATGGGGAGGGCTGTACAACTCAGAGAATTCAAGTAGTGATTCTATAGCATCTCACTACGCTCAAGGACAGTGACTGTAATGGGGTATGTGGTGGGGACTTGATGATGTGGGGAGTCTAGTAACCATAATGTTGCACGTGTAATTGTAGATTAATGATACAAAAAAAAAGACATATGCGCCCCTCTGTTTATCACTGTAGTATTTACAATAGCCAGGATATGGAAGCAACCTAAGTGTCCATCAGTAGATGAATGGATAAAGAAGATGTGGTACACATACACAATGGAATAAAATTCAGCCATAAGAAAGAAACAAATCCTACCATTTGCAACAACATGGATGGAGCTGGAGGATATTATGCTCAGTGAAATAAGCCAGGCGAAGAAAGACAGGTGCCTAATGATTTCCCTGATTTTTGGAGTATAACAATGAAGCAAAACTGAAGGAACAAAACAGCAGCAGAATCACAGACTCCATGAAGGGACTAGCGGTTACCAAAGGGGACGGGCGGAGAAGGGCAGGTGGGGAGGAAGGGAGAAAGAGATTGAAGGGTATTATGTTTAGTACACATGGTGTGGGGGGTCACGGGGAAGACAGTGTAGCACAGAGAAGGCAAATAGTGACTCTGTGGCATCTTACTACACTGATGGACAGTCACTGCAATGGGGTCTGGGGAGAGACTCAGTAATATGGGTGAATGTAGTAGCCACATTATTTTTCATGTGAAACCTTCGTAAGAGTGTATATCAATAATACCTTAATTAAAAAAAACTTGAAAAAAAATTGTAACCCCATGTTCCTTTTTATAAATAGTATTCATGTGGAAAAATTCCAATGAAATATAGAAATTAATTTTTATGTTAGGATTTTTAAATAGATCTTTTTATTTTATAGTCACATCTTTAAACTTTAAAAATAGCTAATTTTTATGAATATAAATATTTGGAGGGCCACAGTGAGATTAATTCTGCAACCAAAAGCAATCATAAGAAATGGATAATGTAGATAAAGCAACTGTTGGAAAACATCTGAAAGCAATGAAGAAAAGTACATCTTTAGATGTGAAAATCTTAGAGAGGGGATGTATATCAAGAATGATAGAAGCCATAAGGCAATGGAAAAGTATCTCTAAGGCACTGAATGAAACACTACTACCATAGTAATCTAGCCAGTGACATATCCTTCAATAATACAGGCAGGTTGTTCCTTTTCCTTCCCCTTCCCAATTTGTTTGTAAAGCCACTAGATGAGACTGGGCAAAAAAGGCATCCCTGCAAGTATAGGGAAGTCGCTTCAGCCTACTGGGTGCTATATTTAAAATTATTCTGTAAGACTGAAATTATTTAAAATTTTCAATTTGAACAGAAAACAAAGATGTATTCAAACAAAAACAGAATTTATCACCAGCAAAGAGCACTAAAAGAAATAGTAAAGGAAACTCCTTAAGAGAAGCAAAATGATCCCAGTAGGAAACAGAGCAATAAAGAGAAAAAATGAAGGACATCAGAAAGGGTAATATTGACTGTTTAAAACAGAATGTCTTGTGGAATTTAAAATCCACACAGGTCACTTTTTGCAGATGACATACTATATATAGAAAACCCTAAAGACTCCACCAAAAAACCATTAGAACTAATAACTGAATTCAGCAAAGTTGCAGGATACAACATTAATATACTGAAATATGTTGCATTCCTATATACTGACAACAAACTAGCCGAAAGAGAAATCAGGAAAACAATTCCATCTACAAATGCATCAAAAAGAATAAAATACCTAGGAATAAACCTAACCAAGGAGGTGAAAGACCTGGACTCAGAAAACTGTAAGACACTCATGAGAGAAATTCAAGATACACAAATGGAAATCTATCTCATGCTCGTGGATAGGAAGAATTAATATTGCCAAAATGGTCATCCTTCTCAAAGCAATTTACAGATTCAATGCAATCCCTATCAAAATACCAATGGCATTTTTCAATGAACTAGAGCAAATAATCCCAAAATTTATATGCAAAAGGGGGTGGGGGGGATTATGCGCTCTGACTTTAAGCTCTACTACAAAGCACAGTAATCAAGACAATTTGATACTGGCACAAGAATAGACCCACAGACCAATGGAAAAGACTAGAGAGCCCAGATATAAACCCAAGCATATATGGTCAATTAATATACGATAAAATAGCCCTGGATATACAATGGGGAAATGACAGCCTCTTCAACAACTGGTGTTGTTAAAACTGTACAGCTACATGCAAGAGAATGAACCCGGATTATCGCCTAACCCCATACACAAAAGTAAACTCAAAATGGATCAAAGACCTGAATGTAAATCATGAAACTGTAATATAAAACTCTTAGAAGAAAACAGGCAAAAATCTCTTGGACATAAACATGAGCAACTTTTTCCTGAACAGCAAAGGACACCTCAGCAGAACAAAAAGGCATTATATAGTATGGGAGAATATATTTGTAAATGACATATCCAACAAGGGGTTAACATCCAAAATATATAAAGAGCTAATATGACTCGACACCAAAAAAATAAGTAACATGATTAACAAATGGGCAGAGAACCTGAACAGACAGTTCCAAAGAAGAAATACAAATGGCATGAAAATAGAGGCACATGAAAAGATGCTCCACATCACTAATCATCAGGGAAATGCAAATCAAAACTACAATGAGTTACCAGCTCACACCAGTCAAAATGACCACTACACAAAAGACAAAAGTATCAAGTGTTGGTGAGGATATGGAGAAAAGGGAACCCTCCTACACTGTTGGTGGGAATATAAATTGGTGCAGCCACTGTGGAAAACAGTATGGAGGTTCCTCAAAAAACTAAAAATAGAAATACCACACGACCCAGTAATTCCACTTCAAGGAATTTACCCAAAGAAAACAAAATCCCTGATTCAAACAGATACATGCACCCCTATGTTTACTGCTGTATTATTTACAATAGCCAATATATGGAAGCAATCTAAATGTCCATCAACAAATGAATAGAAAAGAAGATGTACATATACACAACGGAATATTATTCAGCCATAAATAGGAAAGAAATCCTGCCATTTGCAACAACATGAATGGACCTAGAGGGTACTATGCTAAGTGAAATAAACCAGGTGGGGAAAGATAAATACCATATGATTTCACTTACTTGTGGAATCTAAAAACAAAACAAAATGAACAAAACAGCAGTAAATACATAGACACTGAGAACTGGCTGGTGGTTACCATGGGAAAGGGGCTATGGTGGATGTTTGGGGAGGATGAGGGGAATAAAGGGGCACAAAAGTTCTCAATCATAATACCAGTTGGTCACAGGGATGGTAATTCAGCATGGAGAATATAGCCAATGACTCTGTAACATCCTTTTATGTTGATAGATAGTAACAGCTCTAGTAGGAGGAGGATTTAATAATGTGGGTAACTGTTGAACTGCTGTGTTGTATATCTGAAACCAATATAAGATTGTATATAAACTATACTTCAGTAAAAAATAAAAAATAAAATCCATGCAGGATTAAAATATAACAAAGCACAAAATAGACTTTAAGAAAAAAACATTACTAGAGCTAGACAGTCATACAATTATAAAAGAGTCAATGCAATAGGAAGAACAAACAATCCTAAATTTGTATGTAACTAACAACATAGCCTCAAAATATATAAAACAAAAAGAGAACTTAAAGGAGAAATGGACAAACCCACAATCACAACTGGAAACTTTTATTATGTATCTTATACACCATGCAGGACATCAAAAGTTTTTACCTGCTTAATTATCTTAGAGATAGGAGGGTCAGAGAGAAGAAAGGGAGGACATTGTTAACAGAAATATCAGAGACAAGATTAAATAGGATGATTACATAGAGATGCTGAAGTCTGAAGACGTGGTAGATAGAAGAGTAGTTGTTTTAGATTCACTCCCAGAAACCTGACTTCATCATATTCACCTGACTTTCACATTTTCCCCCTGTCTCAATTCTCTAGGACTGCTTGCCTCCCTATCCACAGGGATTTCACAACTGACCATTCTGGTGAAATAAAATATACTCCTAACTCTATCTGAAATTTTGCTACCCCTATTGGGCCATACTCTGTCATTCACTTCATATGTTCCCAATTTAAGGTTTTTCAAACATTCTTAAACAAGTCATGAAACTATGCTAAGTCTATTATAATTAGGAGAATGCTCACTATGCTCTTGTTAATTTTTACTAATTGTATGGTAGATTTAAATAGGGCAGGTTTCATGGACCAGTTAAGACTTTGTTGGACCTTAAGGAAAATGCAGTGACTCTCTTATAAAATGTGTTTGTACTCCCCAAATTAAATTATGTCGTCCCTATTTTTCTTTTCCCTAACACTGTATTTTTTTCTTCATGCAATTTAAAATTTTTGTTTGCATTTATTTGTCTATTTAATGTCCATCTTGTCCACCAGACTACAAGTTCATGAAGTCAGAAGTCATAACTCTCTTGTTCACCATTGCCTACCCAGATCCAGACAGTCATTTGACAAATATACTGAGTACTTACAACAGGCCAGGCACTATTCTAGATGCTTTGGGATACATAAATGACACAAACAGACAAAACAGTCCTGCCCTTGTGTAGTTTATATTCCACTGGAGAAGACAGATAAGAATAAATACAATAGATAAGTAACTTATATAGTGTATTAGAAAGTTATAAGTGCTAAGAAAAAACAAAGATAAGATAAGAGGGAACGGTGGGGAACAGTGCACTTTTATGTAAGGTAGTCAGATTAGGTCTCACTGAGAAGGAGACATCTGAGCCAAGACTTAAAGAGACAAGAGAATCAGCCATGCAGACATCTGAGAGAAAAAGCCTATCAGTCCAGGGCAAAGGCTCTCAGACAGGCGTCTATTAAGTCAGAGATCTGCATGGAGGCCAACATGGCTAAAGCAGTGAGAGAGGAGGACAGTAGGAGACGAGGGGTTGAGGTTAAGAAGGTGGGGCATGGAAACAGATCATCTAGGACCTTGGAGGATATAGTAAGGACTTTTTTTTACTTTTAAATTAACTGGGAAGTCAACGCAGGTTTTGAAGAGAAGGGTGATATGATTTGACTTGTGTTTCAAAAGGATCACCCAGGCTGCTGAATTGAGGATAGGTTGAGGGGAGGGGACTTGGAAACGAATTAAGAGGCTACTATTGTAATGATGGTGACTCAGACAAGTATAGGACCAGTGGAGATGTGAAAAGTGGTCTGCTTCTATATATACTCTGAATGTATAACTGGTTATGGGATATGAGAGATAGAAAGGAGGTAGAGATAACTCTAAGGCTTTTGGCCTGAGCAGACAGAAGGATAGGTTTGCCTTCAAATGAGATGGGGAAAACAATGAGTAGAACAGGCTTGAAAAGGAAGATTAGGAATTTGATTTTGGTATGTACATCAGACATACAGGGATGTTGAATGGTAGTTGGCAATATATAATCTGTAATTTGAAAGAGAGGTTTGAGCTAAAGATATGATCTTGGTTTAATTTGACTTATAATTGATATTTAAAGCTGTATGACTGGATGAAATCACCAAGATAAAGAAAATACATGAGAACTAAAGATAAAGCCTTAGAGTACTCCAACATTAAGAGGCTGGGAAGAATAGTTTGCAAAGGAGAGGGGAAAATTAGTGAAGAATGAGGAAAGCCAAGAGAGTTTGGTTATGGAAGCCAAAGGAAGAGAGTGTATGAAGGAACAGTGCGTGCTCAGCCACTGCAAATACTAGCATCAAGACAAGTAAGATGATCCATCAATGGACTTAGCAACGTGAGGGTCGTCAGTGACCCTGAAGAGGTGCTTTGGCGGAATGGTGGGGGGAGAGTACTCAAATCTCTTGTTGACTAAGTGAATCACCACATGAATGAACTATTAACTTCTTCTCCTAGACATTTAGATGTAAAACAGACTCGTCTTTGGGCTCTCCCTTTCACTTGCCCCCAAATCTAACTGATTGCCTAGTCTTACTGATTCTGCTTTCACAGACTCTCTCACAGTTCCTTCCTTTCCGGTCCCATAGCTCTGTCCTAATCCAAGTCTTTGAAGAAGGCATTACAAATTAATGAAGAAAAGTTGACCTTTTAATAAATGATGCTAGAATGACCAGTTATCCATGTTAAGAATGTAGGTCATATATATATGACTTTGGTTATTACTAATTTCTTTTGATACAAAATTCAAAGTTCATAAAGAAAAAGATTAATTTGACTAAAATTAAAGACACCATTAACAAGTGAAAATGGTAGCCTAGGAGAATATACTTACAACACTAGAGCAAATAAATGGTAGCATCCAGATTATAAAGTTGATTTGATTTTCAAATGGGCTAATAAACCTTACTAAGATGTTCAATTTCACTAGCAGTGAGGGAAATATATTAAAGGTACAGAGAGATACTATTTATATTTATCAGATTGGTCAAAAATCTAAAAGTCTGACAGTATCAAATGTTGATGTGAAGCATTGGAAATTCTCATATACTGCTTGGTACAATCACTGCGGAAAGCATTTGACAGTATCAAGCAAACCAAAAGATATGCATACCTTATAATCCAGCAATTCCACTCTAACATATCTAGTGTGTCTAATGTAATCCTAGTTAAGGACAGGCAGACTTCATTTTATTGTGCTTCCCACATAACTGCATTTTTTGCAAATTGAGTTTGTAAAGCTGTGTTGAGCAAGTCTACCAGCACCATTTTCCAACAGCATTTGCTTACTTTATATCTCTGTGCCACATTTTGGTAATTCTCACAATATTTCAAACTATTTCATTATTATTGTATTTGTTACGGTGATCTGTATGATCGGTAATTATGACTTGCTTAAAGCTCAGATGATGTTTAGCATTTTTTGCAATATTTTTAAATTAAGATAATGTATTGTTTTTTAGATATAATACAATTATACTCTTAATATTGACTATAGTGTAAATAAAATTAGTATATGCATTGGGAAGCCAAAAACTTCATTTGACTCACTTTATTGCAACATTTGCTTGGTTTAAATAGGTGGTCTGAAACTGAACCCACGATATCTCCAAGGTATGCCTGTATTACATGTGCACAAAGAGATATGCCCAAGAATATTCTTATAAACCCTATCTGTAATTAGAAAATGAAATAAGCTAGACAGTCATCAATAAAAGTAAGTTTAAATAAAAAGTAATATATTGTAGATCGTACTACCATTTAGCAGTTTAAATGAATAAGCTAGACCAACATGTATAGATATAATCTCTAAGTCACTATTAAGTGAAAAAGCAAGTTGCAGAAGAATATATACATTTTCATATAAATATTTCATTAATGAACAGTTTAATAACATGCAAGACAATATATGTTGTTTATGGATATATAAAGTATGGGTATTATATACTAACTTAGGATAGTAGTTACCATTAGGAAGGAAGGAAGGGAGTAAGATTGGAGAAAGTAACACCTCAATTATTTGTATTTTTTCTTACACTCAACAGTAGCACATGGATATTTATTATGTTATTCTCTATTTTTCTGTATGCTTGAGATTAAAAACCTAATATAATAAAATCAAGTACAAACTCCTTTAGCCTAGCAGTAAAGGCTCCCCAAACTATTATTCCAACTTTCTGTTCTAGCCTCACCCAAAGCACTGTTTGCCAAGCTTTTGATTTATATACTGCTTTTATTATTTCTATGTATGCCACCTCTTATGAATAATGAAAATTTTCTTTTCATATTAAACTTAAATAACCTTGTATGGATGAAAGAATAACAGGAAATCACATCTCTAATATGCCAGTTATATTTTTCTAATATGAACATAAATAAATGTATTAAAACTTCAATCCTACTGCCACCTAAAAATGCCAAGTATCCCACTTTGGGATGCACCATCTAACACCAGTGGTTCTCAAATTTGGTGTACAAGATTACTTCAGAGGTTTGTTAGAAATGGAAACTCCCAAGCCATACCTCTAGGTATTCTGACTCAGGTGGTCAGAAGACAGAAATCCTACCCTATATGTATTGTTGGCCCCTAACATACTGGACTATTTGCCATTCTGTAGACAAGCTCTACATTTTCCTTTTCCAATACCTTTTCCCTTGTTATTTCCTCTGTTTGAAGTACCCTTCCTTCTCCCTAAGCCAACAAAAAGTAAGCCTACACTTAAGGCCCATATTAAATATCACCATCACAATGAAGAACTTGGACTTGAATGTGACATCTCTCTCATTTCAACACTCTTCCTTCCCCTATCAATTTATTTCTATTTCTGTATAGGTGTTTATCATATTCAACATAACACATATATATTTGTCTTATTCCTCCTTCTGGACTATAAATGCTACTTGAGGGCAGAAGCCTTAATACCTTGTCAAAAGTAGGGATCATAGCTTTGTCATTTTATGCTTTCAACATGACAGTTTATTAACACTTTAAAATCATGTATCATGAGGCAGCAGAATATTCATATAGCATTACAAACTGAACATGAGAATCAAGCAAAAGTAAATGATCAAGTTATTAATTGAAAAAGCAAATTTTTGATATGGCTAAAAAGCGATTAACTTAAAAACAACACTATTACTAAAAAAAAAAGTTAATTGACTCAGGCAAAATTCTCAGTACTTCCAAACAGTATTTCAATATCATTTATCTTTGCTTTAATATCGCATTACTCTGATGCATCAAGACCAATAATTTCTAAGTATTTTTCCAACATAAAAACCTAGTAACTATCAGCATAAAACCCACAAAAACTATGTTTTTAATCAGAAAATATCAACATGTAACTGACTTGTGAATCTGGATTTTCAACTTGGTAAGAATAATTTATTTTGTTTCTATTCCAGGAAGTAGACTACTTTACTCTAAACATACTTATTTTAATGTAATTAGAAAATAAACTAATGGAAACAGAAATTGGACTTCTAAATGGGAAATGTTCATCGACATCAATCTATATTACAATTATCATCTGGATTTGTATATACAAGATACTCTTAGACTATACTTGATACTTTATAAAACAGAACTATCAAACTAAAATATACAAATGTATATACTAATTTCCAGTAATAAAAGAAAGGAAAAAATGGAGAATACATATCTTGTTGTGTTCACTGGCCTTCCAGGTTGAAAAGGAGAATGAAAAGGCAACTGTGAGAAATGAAGGATAAGGAAAGGTTCTCACATATATCATTTTCTCCTCTCTTCATTCATTTTTCTGTCATGTTCCTGTTAAATTTCCTCTCTTACATGGCAGGTCAAGTAAACTAAACCTAGATTATGTGAAACTTTTTAATTAACTTTTTCATCCTACTTTTACATTGGAAAAATAAAACTTCAACTCACTATATGTCCATTTTCTGGAATAAAATTAACTGGAAGTAAAGCAATAAAAGGTACTATTATATTTGAGCTCAAGTTAAGAATTCCTCAAAATGATTCTAGTATTGGTTTTACTTAACATAAAATGATAACTTATAACTATTGAACTAATAGAGATATCCAGTTATGCTTACTTCCTAAATAAGTAATCTTTTAGATTTTCTAAAGTACTAAATATAGATAGACTCTAAGGCTCTATAAATGTTTTAGCAGTACTCAACAACCAGAAAAATACAGAGGTGTAAAGGTAATGAGAAGGAGTAAAATAAACCTATTTCAAAGATCCTATAAGTAGAATAGATGAGATTAGACAAGCTTACTAGAAGGTAACAACACAGCTCATTTGATAAAGCAGTTCTGAGAAATCTGAAAATACCATTTCTCTTTAAAAAAAAAAATCAAAGCAGCACTTGGACTAACAAGAAATAATACACAATTTGGCTTAATCAAATACTTCATTAATTTTTTTCTGCTCCCTAAGGTATCGCCCTTTTAAAATCCTCTTCAAATAAAATATAACCTAATTGCTTGCACATGGCTACAGTTTGCAAAGGGATTTTTATTTCAACAGTGCCACCTAGTGGAGCAGTTAATACTTTGAACTGGTCACTAGTTGGTTTCATTAGTCTCAAAGGCTAGAAATCATCAAATTGCTTTATTTTCTGGTTCACAATATTCCTAATAGTATTAACATTCAAGGGGAAATTTTACAAAAGTATCATAAGTTATTGATTTCTATCTTCTGAGAGACTATGTCTAATAAAAATTAGGTCATTTGCAAATATAATTATAATATTTTAAATTAAAGTACCTTAGTGATTTCTTCAGAGGCTCGTTTGAAGTCCTGAACATTTTGACAGTAAAATCCTATTGTACAGCTAGGATCCATTTTTTGAAATGACATCTTTTTGGGAGAAGAGCAGTGGAATGTCTATAATTTTAAAAAAAGTTCCTTAGGATTAGTTTTATTTGATAGATTTAAGTGTATGCAAGAATATTATTTAATTTAAAATTTGCTATCTAGCTTTTCTCAAAACTATAACACTTTCAAATAGTGTTTTAGTGTATCCTATACAGAGGGTTCTTCCCATTTTCCAAAGGTGTGAAACATAAAAGCCTATATTGTGTATTGTATATCCAATTCACCAAATCTCCACCTTATATGACATTAGTGCCATTCTACTAAGAAAGAGTGGTATGCATTTATTTCTAACACTTGCAGAAGGCAGGAAAATGTACCCCTGAAAAATATATCAAAAAGCTGGTACCAGATTTAGAATTAAGTTAGCTAGTTCTATGAAAGTGCAACTAAGTCCACTTTGTTAGATAGTCTAAATATTTATAAACCTTTAAATAAGGATATCAAGACTTTGTAAACAAATACACATATTCATGTAAATGTTCTGTAATGATATGAAGAGGTCAATTAAGAGTTTTAGCAATTGACACAATTAGTATGTAATTGCATATTCTCCCAACCTATTATACTGTGCTTTACTTTTAGTTCTTGTTTATTCTCATACAGGGCCCAGTTGAAAATTATTCTATTACAGTCCTTGCCCTCCTCCTTAACAATCCTCCTGTCCCTTTCGTTTACTTTTCACAAGTGGTCACAGTGCCAAAGATAAATGGGCTGGGGAGGCTGCTCAAGCCTCTATTTTTGCCAATGAGATTACCTATTAGCAGAGTTCAGTATCTTTACTACAAAAGCAGAAAAGGGGCAGAATATAAAGCTAATCATGCCATTTTTTTTTCTTCACCACCACATTTTAGTGCTTTGTTTAAAATACATTTTTTTGTAATACTGTTTGATGCTTATATATCATCTTTAAATATCACTGTTGCTACCAAGTCTTTTTTTGTATGTATAAAAAATGATGTTTATATAAAAAAGGAGGGCCACAAATATTCATATTTCATAAATACACTCTACCAGGATATCCAAAAATTCACAAGTTTAGAGGAGAGAGAAAACTGGGCAGATGGGAGGGAGACAAGCACAGGAAATTGTTGTATATTTTATATTTTTTATTTAAAGAACAATCTCAATTAAGAAATAATCTGCGCTGAATTTGAACTCATGAACTTAACATTTCCCTACATGTAATGCATAAAACTAAAGGTTTTTAATTTGAAACTATTAAAATGCAGAAAAATATAGGCTTTCATATTCATTATATTCATGGTGAATCAATTAAAATCACTCTCTTTTCTCCCCCTACATCTTCATCATCCAATTAGTATCCCATATTATCACCAGAGGATATGCAAAACATATACATGCAAGCTGCTTTTTTTTTCCTTCTGGATAGTTCAATCATAGTATTAGATTTAAATCCAATATTGGAGCGGTAAATATAGACCAAACAAATGTATTTTCAAAGCTATGACTTCCATAAAACGTTTAACACCTTCTTCATATAGTGAAATCCAACCTAAACTAGAACCCTCCAGAGCAGTAGTCAACCTAAGTATTGCCTTAGTTGGACTTTTTCTAACAATATTTCACCTGTTTTATTTATAAAGAGATATTAAAAACAGATCTGGAAAGGCATTTAAGACCTAAGAAACTTTTTAGTTAACAATATACAGGAGTATTTTAGTGTATAAGGTACAGACAGTTCTATGCCATATTTACAAAAAATTACATACAAGGTAACTAAAAATGATCATTTGCCCATCTCCTTCCAAACACAATAATAAGGAATGTTTATTAGTTTTTACTACTTGGGGATAAGGAGGAAGGGCCAAAAGTTTGTGCAAGGTCCAACAAAGTATTTTTTAAATTCATTTACAATGGTGTTTACACATTATACTAAAGCAATGATTAAAGTTTTCAGGTAAGAACCAATAAGAGTAAACTGAATAGGCTTAGGGCTCTATCATTGTATTGCTTTAATCATCACAGATAGTAATGACAAATACTAAATTGCTATTCATGGTTGTTTTGATATCTACAAAGAACTTTTTAATTATTCACAAAAACACAGATATAAATCTCTGATCATTGAAAACTGAAATTGCTATTGGGCATTAGTACATGAAAAATAGGAAACATATTATAGAGAGGGATTATATATCATTTAAATTTAAAATTACATTCTTTTGTTCACCCGGGAATATTTTTAAGTCAAATCAACATCAATTTACAATTCAGAATCACCTCTATTTACTGCAGAACAAGTTAGATTTTAAGATATTTTCCCAAGAGGCATTACAAAACTATGTTCATTGTGATAATTCTTTCAGCTATGCACTTATGATTTCTTTTTTAATTTTTAAAATTCTGATGATTGGTAATAGTAGCAACTTGTACTTCACAAAAACATTTTAGGGAGTATTCACTAAGTACACTTCTGTGACAATGAAACATGTTTCTGAAAAAACTTTACAGGGTGAGTCAATTCCCATTTATTTCATTTTCAATACATTATTTATTCATTGCTTCAACAGCTAGTGATCAGGCACCCACTAAGTGCCAGGCACAGGAACTATTCTAGGCTTATTATTCGGAATAGTGGGTCTCATCAGCTGATGACACAAACAACACTGAAACAAGTAGTTTTATAATAGCTATGCTATTATTGTGGTGATGTAGATGAGGCTTCCTGAGAGAGAGAATACACTTACTAAAAAGCCCCTCCTACTAACTGCAATTCACATGTGTAATTCATAAAGGGTACATCTTTCACTGATGAATTCACTCATCCATCTGTCTAATCACATCAGTCTTATAGCTTTAATGCCACTATTCTCTGAATTTACTAAGATAGATTAAAATAGTCACCACCGTCATGAACCTCATGAAACCTGAAACCCAGGAACCAGAACAGACTAACATGTCTATAAATGAGGCTTTTCTTACCTTATTAATATTCTATAAACATTAAGGTAATAGAGCATTACCTTAATAGTGGAACAGAATTTGTTATTTGTAAAGGTTAGAACCTGTCATCACAAAAGTGTATCATAAATATGGACAGTGACTGCAGTGGGGTTGGGGGGGTCACTTGATAATATGGGTGAAAGCAGTAACCACAATGTTGCTCCTGTGAAACCTTCATAAGATTGTATATCAGTGATACCTTAATTTTTAAAAAGTGTATCATAAATAACATGAAACAGTAGTTTCTGGTTTGGGAAGTCTTAATTTATTAAATATATACACACAAGCACAAAAATATATTATTTGCTAGGCTTTTCATCCCAACAATTGAAACTTTGCCTATCCTACACCACTGACAATGGGAACCCACAACTGAACATACCCTCACTGCTAAAGCCCACTTGAGTTCTTCTCAATCTCTTCTAATCTGAAATTGTCCTATCATGACTTTTTCCTTTAGGTTGTTCAGGCTGCTCCTTTGAACCCCATTCCCTACATGAAAATTACAGAGTATGCGTTTACACATTATAATATGTCCTCACTAAACTATGTGCTCCATTCCTCAGTCCTGACCAAGGATTGCCCTGGCATATACCCACTACTAAACCGAGGATCTAAATATAACTACTTAAGTTCACTTCACAATGTTAAAAACTCAGTCAAGATAATGAAAGATGAGGAAGACTCTTAAAAGGTAGTATAGAAATTAAATAGTATATATCAGTATAATGTAAAAGAAAATGTCACAAGAACTAAAAATTAATACAAATATACATAATCAAAGCATTTGGAACTACAGGGAAGAAAAGAGTTCAACAGAGGACTCTAAAGTGCTTAGAAAACTGCCTTGCCCATAGAAAGAGCTCAACAAAGTATAGTTCAAAAAGGAAGAAATAACTTGGTCTGATTTGGTTTCAAAATTTTTAAAGTTCAGCTCTAGAAATATATATATACACATAGAGAGAGAGCGAGCGAGAGAGCTCAAGGAAAGGATGGTTAGTAATATAGGGTAGTTAAAATACCTCCATTTGGAGCATTTTAAGCTTAAATATGATAAAGAACAAAAAGTGAAATATTACTTCTGTACAAAAATAGACACTGTAATTTTTGTATTATATTCTCATAGGAAAATAAATGATACTATTCACTAAATAATCTTAAATAAATCCCTGCATTGAAAAAAATTTAAAAACTGTACAGGGGAATAATCCAGATAAGTCGAGATACCCTACCAGCATCTCAAAAATATAACCTCTATTTCCACTCTCTTAGTGGCCCAATGTGTAAGAAATAAATACTTGTGGGCTTTTAAGAAGTTAATTTCACAAATTTTACTTTACAAAGTAGAAAAAGAAAGAAAATCAGTTCTTTTCCATTCTCACTGCTACCATCTTACAAGCTTTCACTGACTCACTCATGAAGTGTTGCAACAGTGTCCCAATAATCAGCTATAAGCTTTCTAATATTGATTGTTGTAGACATAACCAGGATATTCATTCACCTGGCATCTTTGTAGAATCTCTCAAAGTATCAGCTGAATAGTCTCTCTCTCTCCACTGGCCAAAATAATCAACCTAAATAATCTTCTAATTTGCCAATTTTAGATAATACTAGAAAACTATGAACAATTTTCCATCTAAATTTCAAATATCTACTTTCTCTGGAGTCAATTTAGCACAGATACACTGGAACTTAGACACAGGAATCAGTGCCCCAAGACCACAATGCAGCAGACAGAGAATTAAACGTGGCTCAAGCAGCCCAATTCTCTAGTGTCTTCCATAGTAACAATCAGTCAACCAGAAATATTTATTAAGGTTTACATGCAAGATACTATGAAAGAAGAAAGTAGAAAGCAAACCTTATCTCTGGCCTCAAGATGCTTGTACTTTAGTTGATATAATAGTTCACAAAGGATGCTAGGATGTTTTATAATGTATCTTTCAGAAATAGGTTTTAATCTTGCGGTTTATCTATTTTCACAATCTACCCCTGAAATGCTATTAGGTATTAATATTAGCAAGCTCTTACTAAAACAAAGTACAAAACCACATTTCCAACTTGTCAAGCCCTTGAGAATTAGTGATCCATGGCATTTAAGTAATTAAAATTATTTTAAAAGTCTGTAAAAACATCAATTGGGAAAATAAGAACCAAAACCACATAATAATTACAGGACTCCCTTACGTACTCTCAAAATCTTCTGAATTAAAATACTGGATCACAAAATGATCAATATAAAGGAAGGGAAGATGTTAGGAAAGCAAAGCTAAACCAAATATTAGAAACCCAACTAACCTCTCGAAAACTTAGAGACAAAGACTTAATTACTCTACATAAAGCAAAATAATTGAGCAGAAATTTAAGTCACTTTGTCATCTAACCCAATCCCATAACCTTCTTTTTCTCCCCCCTCCTTTATTTCTTTTTTTAAACATGCCTAACATTTTAAATCCTTCAGTACTGTTCAGCTATATATCTACAAAATTATTTGGAGGCCTGATCATTTATTTTGGTAGGGCTAGGGTTACCTAACAAGTTAGAGACAAAGACAAGCGAAGAAAAAAGTATATCATAAATTAAAATTCAGCAACAGATTATTTAACCTTAAATCATTGTGTGGGTTATGGTTTTATTAAATCAGCAAGATACTGATTATTAACTTGTAACTGTAATACCAGAAAAGCACAGCAGCTTGGCACATCTCAAAATTAGAGTTTGCTTCATATGGTAAGAAAACAGTACCAGCTCTTTATCTATAGTACCTCAAGAGGGAAATCCTTTATGCTGACATCTACAAAAGACTGGCAGTAATGAGGATCCATGTAAATCAAACTGTCATCTACAAGGACAAAACAGGAGACAAGTAATTCAAAAAACACCTTATTATTACACTGCTTACAATCCAATTTCTATGTAGAACAGCTGAAAAAAATCTGGGAGTAACAGCTTGCCAGACTGATATTCATTGACTGAAACATAGGTTTGCACAGGACAGATTAACTTCTGCATAATCAAATATGCTTGTATAAGCAGAATTTTTATAAAGTGATGAGACTGTCATTTAATTTTTGGTGATAAAATTACTTTCACAAACACACAATTATATTCTACAGTTTGCATATGAAAAATGTATTGCACTACTTTATCCTGACAAGAAGAACATATTGCTTGTCATTTTATCATCAACTAGCACCACTATAATCGGTAAAAAGTAAATATGTAAATAGCAACTGCCAGAATGTGGCAGCAATGTCTTCTGAAGTTTAGTGAAACCAATAAATTATGCCTTGTTTATGCAATAACAGAAATTAAACATATATTTTACAGCATCCAATTATGTTGTGGACCAAATGACAAATGAGTGGCTATGGTAGGACTGATGAATTTATAAGGTATTCATTTTGCTCTGTTAATCATCCAGTTTCCAAATGATCCCATGTTAACTTTCTGACTTTTAAAAGAAAATAATGAAGAAACATATTTTATTAAATCACTAACCTTGAAATCCAGCAAAGTAATATGACTGTTTAGGTTTGCCACCAATAATACCCACACAATATTCAAGGCTTAAAATACCCTGCCAAAAGAAATGAATTCATATTTCGAGTCAAAAGATAAATGGCAATTATTCAAAGCAACCAAATTTGTATTACCAATATTAGCAGTTCCTAAACTTTCACCCCTAGTTATATTTTTATTACATTTTCCCTCATGTTCGGAAATTTATTTTCCATTTTTTTTAAATCACTCAACATTAACATGACTAAATCAAATATTCTGATCAGCATATCATTCAACATTAAACATCTACTAAGTGCCAGATACAGAGAGAAACATTACCACATAAAAGCAATGAAATTCCCGTGAAAGCCAAAGCCCTTGAACTTTCAGTTAGCTGGCACAGCCCTATCATGATCAATGTAGTATTTCCTTCAGGTTTTTTGAAATGCTACAAATAGCTCTTAGACCTTGTTACCTTCTCCGACGGACACCGAGTCTTAGAATCGCAAACTAAAAACGATTTGAAATCAATGGCATTCACTTGAAAAAAATTTTATGGTACTTCATTTGGAATAAATATAAAGATGATGGAAAGCAACTTAATCCAAAGAAAATAATAATTATTGTGTTTAAAGCCAATTTATTTTGCTAACTGCAGAATGTCAGAGACACCTCAATAAACTATTTACTATGCCCCCTCAGCATCTGTTCTAAGCAGAACTCTATTTAAGCTGGGCCAAATAATTCTACACCTTTTAAAGAAAACATGTCCAGTGGAGTCAATTAGAAACACAGCAGTGGAATCAGTAATGTCTTGTCAATGGTTCCTGCATTAATTTTAGTATGTATTCTGTTAGAAAACACAAATAATGACAAAGTGTACCACATAAAACCCCAGAAGTATTAAACCATAGTTAAACTTTCCTTCTTTTAAATGACAGGATTTTTTTAATTCTAGAAGATAAAAAAATAAAGAATATATAAATAAATGCTTTTTCTCCTTTAACAATAATCAAACCATAGAGTTTTTGCAAAGCTTAATTATTTTCTTAAACGTAGTATGCAGTCATTGTAAAAAACGCACTCACAGAAAATATGTACTAAAAAATAAAAATTTCCCCAAACCCCAACATTCAGAGCTTATCATTATTAACATTTGGCAGATACCTTCTTGAAATCTGTCTACATTACATATATTCAAACACAGATTTACAAATGCAGTTTTATGTATGTAGCACCATACAACAAACACATGGTGGTGTAACTTTTGTTACTCACTGTACCATAACCAGCTTTTCTTATCAATAAATATAGATATCTGTTATAATACTTAAAGGCTGTAAAATATTCTAGTTTATGAAGATTAACAAAATGTGCTTTAAAATCTCCATTTTGAGTATTTGTTTCTAGGTTCTCACTGTTATATATAACTCTCTAAGAGCAACCTTGTATATTTTCAGTCTTGTGAAAATATCACAGAGGTTTTTTTAGAAAGGAGAACTAAAAAAATTAATAAAACAGAAGGCATATTAGGTTAAAATTTTGGAGCTAATTAAAAACTAAATTAAGGTGACATTATACAAAAAAATACTTGGTAATATCACTTATTATTCTATTGTTATTGTTATTCTATTATTAGTTCTATTATTCAATGGCTTTTCCCCAAACAAAAAATCCTTAACACTATTAGAGAGGGCCTTAATTTAGCCTGAGGCAATCTAATCAGCTGACACACAATGTTTCTGACATAGGGACCCATGAAGAAGTTAAAGTTCTAAGCCCTTCAGAGAGGAAAAAGAAAGAGAATATATATAGCAAGAGTCATCATGGACTCTCCCCAGAAAAGGAATGATCCCAAACAATGGAAGAAAGACTTGGTTCTTGACTGTATTTCCCTTGCAACAGACTAGAGCAGATTTAGCAATAAACATTTGGAAGCAAATTAAGAGCTAGAATGCCATTACATATAAGAAGTTGTATCTTTGGAAACTTGAAAATTTTTTCAGTTCCTAAAAAAGCTTCTTCACAGTTATCTATTGTTGAGAATTTATTGAGCTGTAACCATGAAGCAATAAATAAGATTTCAGTAATCAGTCAAAAAGGAAAGTCCTAATTTGTCTTGCTGAAGAAAGAGACCGTATTAGATTTTCCTCATTCCAGATCCTTTAAAAAATAAAAATAAATAAATAAACTTCTTGAACTAAGGGCTGATAAAGCACCACACCAAACTTCTGTCTCCTTACAGAATGTAGCAAGAGATGGTACCATCTCTGAAATACCTTGATTAATAAAATTGAAAAACAGAACTGAGTGGTGAATTTTAGTGAGTATAATGTGTGCACAATGGTTTGGCAGGAAAAAATACAACAGTTGACAAAGATGGAGGACAAGGAAGCCTAGGAAGATGGGGCAAGAGAGGGAGAGAGATGGGATGGTGACAGAGAGAGAGGGGAAAGGGGGAGGTGAAGGAGGAAGAGGAGATAGAGGAAGAAGAGATGGAGAGGAAGCAGAAACAGACCAGGAAGAGTGAAGAGAAGATTATTTTTCCTTTAGGGCTTGTTAGATACACTTATTTTTTCACTTCTAAGTGAATGCCTCTTTATATGTTCTCATTTTGGCTTTTGACCCAACCACCCTCTGACCAAGCAAAACACCTAGGATATAACACCTAATTCTATTACTTAATGGTTAATGTTGTAGTATTTCTACTGTTTTCAGTTTTAATAAAATTCCTCTTTTTTCAAGGCCAGAGATGTAATTCCTCTTTCTAACTACTTCACTCATCCATTTCAGCCATTTTTCACCTGATAACTGAAAAACTAAAAGGTCTGAATAGTCACTGCTCTCTCGTTTTAGTGGACTGTAATGTAAATTAAATTAGCTCAAAGAAATGCTGCATGTTTAAAAGTCTATATTTTAAGGAAAAACATGAAAAATGATAAATGTTCTGGTCTCTGTTACCAGTTTGCTATTTGAACTTGAACATACCACTTAACCTCTCTTTCCCTTTTCTGTTTTATAAAGACAATCCTGTGTCTAGTTATTTTAAGATCCAAATACGTTATACAAGTATGAAAGTCTTGAAAATGTTATACAAAATATGAGAGTTAAATATTTGAGCACCTCCAATATACTAGGTATTGAGGATCACTTTAACAGCTAACCATGGTTCGTTTCACTACGAATCAGGCTACAATGACTCACTCAAGAGAATTAGGCTGTCCTGCCACCTAATAAATACTATCAATACCACCAAACAGCAAAGCCCTAGGCCAGGTAAAACATGCCTCAAAGCCATCTGCAGTCCATTCCACTAGGAATGGGGGTTTGGCTAAAGGAGTCAGTTCCACAATTGCCCAAGATCTCTCACCTTTTCATGGTAGTACAGAAGGCAGAGGAATTCCAGTTCGGGTTTGGTTACTACTTACTGAGACATGACAACATGCTAGAAGAACCAAAACCCCAATGAATTCACTAGATGAAATGGTTCCTAACTTCTCACATTTCAACAATAATTCTACTAAAGAGCCCACATGTTAGAAATCAAAAACCCCACTTTTATTTAGGGATTCACACATTATCAATATTATAGTATTGGTATTATTAGTAACAACTATGCCTGCAAAATTTTAGTAACTACTAGGAAAAGCCAATATACCCAGCTAGTAGACTTCCATATACTACATATTGAAAACTTTTCTAGATTTTTAGAATCAGCATAATCTAGAGTTAGAATAGATGTGCCACCTAAATATATAGGGTCCATGAGGCTTCACATAGGGAACTGTTACTAAGTCATAAAATATAAATCCAGACTTTATTTCAAGATTACTATATGCCATAACACTGCATTCAAAAAGGAATTATATCTCTGGCCTTCAAAATATGAGGAATTTTATTAAAACTGTGAAAATAATATAAATACTACAATATTAACCAGAAATTAAGTATTTCAAAATTTAAAGTTTTATGACAACTGAATATCTTGGTGCCCAAAACAAGAAAACATAATTAGACATCTTCTTTTGGAAAAAAGAATTATATATTCTGAAATGGAACATATTTTTAACTGGTTAACATGAAGAAAACAAAGTTGGAACCTCCCCCCATACTATCTTCATCATTGCTGTCTATATAAATAACCATTCTACTTACTGACCTTATGGTGGGTGGCACAGAAAACAAATTAGGAGAAATGCAGCAGTAATGGAACACACAGTTTGTTTCAGTAATTACTTCGATATAGTTTGATGTGGGTTTTATGAATAAACAAAGGTACATACTTTTAAAAATCATGAATAAGGATAATGAGAATTGTAGACATATTACACATTATGATCATTGCTGCATTTGTGTCTCTTTGATTAGCTACAAAGATTAAAGGCTTTTGTCATAGAACACTGTACTCTTCAAATCACATCTGATCTTGTAATACAAAATTTAAAATCTCTAATATCAAGCTTTACAATCTACAACTATAAAATCATCACTACCCATTTCATACAAAAAAGACTACAAACATTCTATGTTTTTCATATTAGCGAGAGCTGCCTTAAAAGAAAAATTAGCTCTTATTTCATACCTTTACAAAATCTAAGTAGTCCATGTTGGTTCTTTCTCCACCAAGTCTAACAGGAATTAGAATAATAACAGCTTTGTTATCTGTACTATCAGACGCCATGGAAGCACACTGTTTATCAATTACATCAGAACTGTAAACTGAAAAAACATAATATGTATTAAATTTTACAAAAATTATTTTCAGAAACATTTTTAGCCTAATGCACATTGTCTAAATAGGCCTAATGCTCATTTGCCCCTGCACTAGATAGTCATCTGATCTCTGATATCATTATCAAGGTTTCAAGTTTGAAAGTACCTACCGCATTCACGCTTTCAACAGATATTTGAGTAGCTACTACTATTCAGCAATGGGGTTTCAGGGAGTGAGCAAAACAGAGAAAAATCCCTGCCCTCATACAGTATACACTCTTATATGAGGAAATAGACAACATATAATTAAAATATAAGTTATGTCAAATGACGACAGGTGCTTTGAAGAAAAACAAAGGGAGAAAGTAGAAATGCTGAGGGGTGAGGGCAATTTAAAATAAGGTGGTAGGGAAGGCCTTATGAAAACTAACATTTAAGTCAAGATTTAAAGTAAGAAATCAAGAAATACAGGTATCTGGGGAAAGAGCATTCCAGGTAGAAAGATCAGCAAGTGCCTTTAGGCAAAAGCATAACTAGCATGTTCCAGGAACAAGAGGCCAGTGCCTCTGGGGGGAAGTGAGCAAGGGAACAATAGTAAGAAATGCTGTTAGGAGATAAAGTTACACAGTAGGGGAGAATGAAGACAGATGGTGTGAACTCTTCAATGCCATTGTAAAGACCAGTTTTTACTTCGAGTGACATGGGAAGCCACTGAAAAGGTTTTTAAGAAAGCAACGTCCTGATCTGACTTATACTTTACCAGTCTGGTTCCAGCATTGATAAGCTGTAGGGTGTAAGGTCTGAAGCACAGAGAACAGTTAGAAAGTCACTGTAGTAATCCAGCAAGGGAGGATGGTAGCTTGAACAAAAGCAGTAATGTGAAGACAGAGAATGGTCATGGGATGGTCATGTGGATGTGGTGAAACTGATCAATTTGAAGATAAAGAATTCAATAATAAAGTACATGTAAAATGTGAGAGAAAAAAAGGAGTCATAGGTGACTTGAATGATTCTAGTTTAAGAAAGACAGTAAGAGAGCTGTCATTTTCAAAGACACAATAAACTATATAAGGAGAAAATATAAGAGGGAGAATCGGAAATTAGTTCTGACATGCTAAGCTTCAGATATCTGTTAGACATGAAAGCACGGAAGATGAGTAGGCAGTTAAGTACATAAAAGCCTGGATTTGAGGAGAAATCTATAAATTTGGGTGTTGACAGCATACAGATGATATCGTAAAGCCATAAGACTGGGTGAATTCAAATCCTTGTACACAGAAAAAGAGATGAGGTGTAAAGGTGAACACAACACATCAATTTTAGAAATCAGGAAGATAAGGAAAAACCAGCAAAGGAGACTGAAGGAGTGGAGAAAAGGTAGAAGGGAAACTTGAAGAGCAGTGTTTTGAAAATAAGTAAGTAAACAAAATGCTACGAGGAGGAGGAAGTGGTTCACTGGGTCAAATGATGCTGACAGATGGTGCAATGTAAAGACTGATCAGTGATCACTGGATTTAGCAATACTGAACTGTTGTTATGAGCAGTTTTGTTCAAGAATGATGGATGTGAAAGCCTAAGTGGAATAGTTCAAGAGAAAATGTGAGGATTTTGTAGAAACAGATATAGACAAAACTTTATTTTGTTTGTTCAACAAGAGAATTTTATTCAAAACTTACTTTACACCTACACTCCCTGTCAGTTTAATGGAACTCTTCTGTTTTGCCAGTTAGCTGATGAACAAATTCTCCACTTGTGCCCCAGCTCTTCCCTTTAAATTCCAAATTTAGATTATGACCTATCAAATTCTTCTATTCACCAGCTTCCCTATCTCTCTGCCTAAACAAAAGCTACAAAATACAACAGTTCTTTCCATGTTTCAGTTCTATCATTTTACTTTTTCCAAATCACTCAGTAGTGGCTTACAATTAAAAACATTTAAATTCTCTCATTTTTCTGAGGCAGTGCACACGTGTCCAACCCTTATCTTTGACTTTTCTCAACTATCACACACTCCAATCAAAGGAGCTTTCCCTTCAGAGACAAATACTGCCACAAGTAAGACAAAATAATATTTCCACTGGCATATACAATTTCTTCTTTTTCAAATGCCTCTTACTCTTCATCTTCATTCAACAACATTTAGTGAGGGCTTGATATTTATTTAGGTTTTCTGTCGTGGGGGTTATAAATGCAAATGATTTCAAAGGATCTGGCTCAATCATTCTGGTGTTTTTCCTCCATTTCCAATATAGGTAAAGGCTATGAAATAATCTAATTTCATAACAGAGGCTTCTATAGCAGTGATTCATACCTTCCCCCTCCACCTGTTACCTTAACAATCATTGATCTACAAGGAGATAACAGATAATCACAAGGTGATACAAGTGAATTATAAGTCTAACATTTAATAGAGGTATTTCCAAAATGTTACAGAGCACAGAAAAATAAGCTAATTCTGCCTGATGGGAGTTGGGAAAGGCTTCACAAAAGCTACAACCTTTGAGTATGTTCTTAAAGAATGAGTAAAAGTTAACAAGCAGCATTTTAATAATAAAGGGCATTCTAAGCAAAGGCAATAATATATGGTATGGTAAAAATTTAATGTATGTCCAAGGAATGGTCTAAGGGTTGATAGTACTTTGGTGTATCAGCATGAAGATAGTATTGGGAGCTGATGCTGGAAATGTAGGACAGGTCAAACTGTAAACTACTTTATATGCTTTACATGCTAATAAAAATTAAGACTAGAGTTACTAGACAGTCACAGATTTTTTAATTAAGGGGCATGATCAATTTCTTTTATCAAGTGGATCAAAAAGAGAAAAGATAGGAAAATCAAGTTAAAGTCCAGTTAGAGATAAATGTCTAATCTAAATCAGTGAGACTAGAGAAGAGAGAACAGAATTCAGGAGCTTTTAAAAGTACAATTGTTAAGCTTTGGTTGACTGGCTAGACATAAGAAACAACAAAAGAGTAAAGAATGACTATATGGACATTTGGACATGATACTATTAGTGAAGAAAAATAGCAAGAAAGGGGAAGGTAGAGGGAAATGATAAGTTTAGTTTTAAATATGCTGTATTTGAAGTATTTGTGGACATATAAGTGGAAATACCTGAAGGGAAGGAGAAAATACAAATTATCTCATCTTAGTGTAAGTAGCACTAGAAATGTAGCCCTAAAAGTCCTAGTTGTATAGTGCATAGTCCTAACTATTTAAAGCCATGGAAAACAGATGAAATTACAAAGGAATAGAATGTAGAATGAGAGGAGAAGAAAGTGAATGGAAAGTGAGCCTTCAAAAACACTAATGAGTGCAGATGGGGAGAAATTATTGATAAAATCTTCCTTCACATAACTCCTGACCCTACAATCTACTGAAATATACTATATTAATATAAACTCTCCCTTTAGGATTCTTAATGTCAATGTTAAATATAAGTTCTACTTTAAATTACACAAACCATTTATATAATGACTAACTTTGTGTTAACTAACAACATGTAACACTTAAAGACCAAAGCTGACTGATATCAATAAAAGCACAAAAGGCAAATTCATAAATTTATTTAAAGACTAATTGTTTAAGTACATCCTTTGGCTTAATTAGAACTCTTTAACACAGCAAATTTTATTTGCAAGATTTCCTAATTGAGAAACATACATACTACCTGCAAAACCCACATACTCATCTGAAGATGTACAATTTTCATGTTCATATGGCTATAATCATGGCTATTAGTCTTTCTTAAAAACTAATTAACCTTAACAAAAAGCCAAACAAAATGCATGAGTATTTGGTAACCATTATTTCCAAACTAGGAACGCTAGTCAGTTACGAGGATAACCTCAAGTATTTTGTATATACTCTTACATCAAACATTATTGAAAGGATACTTAATTTCCCCAAAACATCAACATATTTTATCCTGTTAACAGCATTTCTGTAAAAAGTAAATTTAATCACATGAGGTGCATTATTTTGAAGGCACTTTTATTTTATTAGGAACTCAAGGTCTTTATTTTTTCCCCAACAAAGTTTCAAAATCACTATAGATACTAGGCATTCAACAGAAGACCTGAAACAATAAAACAAAGCAAAATTCTGCACAACAGCTGCATCTTTATCAGATGATTTGCTGAAGTACTAGTGAGAAACAAAAAGCTGAGAATTTTCCTTCCTTGAAACACATCCACCAATGAGATGGTATCTGGCAGACAAGCAGCCCAAGTATATACTTATGTTAAGTTTTTCCATCTATCTTTTTCAAAGTTGTCATTTAAATATTGGAATGTTCTTCTTTTTTTCCAAGTAGCTTGTTCTGCTGAACCTAGAATCTCTTTTTTTATTTGAACTTTTTAAACTGGAATATAGTTGATATAGAATATTGGTTTCAGTTGTATACCATAGTGAATTGGTAATAATATACTAACCACAGTAATTGTAGTTACTTCCTATTTCTATACCAAGGTATTACAATATTATTGGTTATATGCTCTGTGCTGTATTTCCATTCCTGTGACTAATTTAATTGCAGTTTGAGGTTTATACCTCTTTATCCCCTTCACCCATCTCACCCATCTCCCCATCCCTCCACCCAATTGAAATTTTTCTTAAGAACTTATTTTAATATTTTAACTAATAATTCTTAGTATATATTCAATCAAAAAATATTTAACAAGTGCCTACTACATGTAAGGTGCTAAGTAGGAACAAAAATGTGTAAGATATACTTCCTACCTCCATCATCATTTACAAAATAATTAGGATAAACTAAATACATATGAAAAGTCCGAACATAAATGGGGCTGGGAAAACTATAGACAACCACATGTAAAAGAATAAAATTGGACAATTATCTCACACCACACACACAAAAAATTAACTCAGAATGGATCAAAGATTTGAACATAAGACCTGAAACCATAAAACTCCTAAAAGAGAATGTAGGTGGCAAGCTTCTTGACATTGGTCTTGGAGATGATTTTTTGGATTTGACACGAAAAGCAAGGACAACAAAAGCAAAAATAAAAAAGTGGGAATACATCAAACTAAAAAGCTTCCACACAGCAAAGTAAATCACCAACAAAATAAAAAGGCACCCTACCAAACAGAAGAAAATATTTGCAAATCATGTGTCTCATAAGAGACCAGTATTCAAAATATATAAAAAACTCATACAATGCAGTAACAACAACAAAATCTTATTTAAAATTGGGCAAAAAATATAAATACACATTTTTCCAAAGCTGGACAACAGACACATGAAAAGATGCTCAATGTCACTACTCATCAAGGAAATGCAAATCAAAACCACAATGAGACATCACCTCACACTTTTAGAATAGCTATAACAAAAAGACAAAAAAATAACAAGTGTTGGCAAGGATGTGGAGAAAAGGGAACAGTTGTTACTGTGGGTAGGAATGTAAATTGGTACAGCCAGTATGGAAAACAGTATGGATGTTCCACATAAAATTAAAAATAGAGCTACTAAATGATCCAGCAATTCCATTTCTGGATATTTATCTGAAGAAAACAAAAACACTAACTCAAAAAGACATATGCACCCCCACATTCACTGCATTACTTACAGTAGCCAATATATGGAAGAAATGTGAGTGTCCAGTGATGTATGAATGGATATAGAAAATGTAATGCACACACACAATAGAATATTATTCAGCCCTAAGAAAGAATGAAATCTTGCCTCTTGCAACATGAATGGACCTAGAGGATATTATGCTAACTGAAATAGTCAAAGACAAATACTATGAACTCACTTATATGCGGAATCTAAAAAACAAAACAAGCAAAAAACAGCTCATGGATACAGAAAACGGATTAGTGGTTGCCAGGGAGATGGGAATGAGTGAAGGGGTTAAAAAGTACAAACTCCCCATCATAGGTGACTATAGTTAATAATACCACATTGCATATTTGAAAGTTGCCAAGAGGGTAATCTTAAAAGTTTTCATCACAAGAAAAAGTTTTTTTAAGTGTGTATGGTGACAGATGTTAACTAGACTTACTGTGACTATTTTTCAATATACACAAATATCAAATATTATGTTGTACACCTGAAACTAATATAGTGTTACATGTTAATTATATTTAAATTTTTTAAAGTCTGACCAAATAAACAGATAAAAATTAGAATTATGTACATTCCTCACCTGTACAATCTTGCGCAACATAAATAGTTATTCCTTGTAAATCAGGGTGTCTTGCTTCTTCAACTGCTTTTCTAAGAAAATAACAAGCATCATCCTTTAAAATCCTAACTAGCATTTCCAGTTAATAACTAAAGATTTAGCTAAGGGGAAAGAAAGTCATCATTTTCTTAACTTTCTTCTTTAACCTATAATCTTTTCAAAACTACTTGAATGGTATCAAAACTCAATTCTTCCAACGAGAATGCTATACTAAATTACTCAAAGAACATTAAAACATAAGTTACAAAATATGTGAAAAATTCTAGGTATAAAGCTGTAAATCCCACCCCCCGAAAAAGGATTTCTCTCACTAACTCAACTAGCTATATTAAATGTTTTCCAACCAGTGGTATAACAATATGCTTCAAGGTTTGCTTCATATTAACTTACATTACTAACTAGCAGTGAATTACTGTATTGTTGTCCTCTGGTACACATGAAACTTTCACACTTTTTTTTTTGCTTCTTTAAACAATAGCACGACCTATTTTCCTTCATTCAAAAACCTATATAACCTGAACAAATGGATTTTATAATTTCAAGTCTTAGAATTCCATAAGTAAAACTGCAAATTGGAAAACACTTCTAAGTGAGTGTAATGTTATCAATGGTGCACATGATATGAAAAAGATCACAACAATCTGTAAAAGGAAATTATGTAAACTACTGACATACAAATTGTATACTACAAATTAGAAAAATATAAATATTTTTACTTAACTGTATCTTTATAAGTTTTTAACTTAACATATCTTATTATGCATGTTTGTATGTGTTAATATAGAAGAAGGATCAGCAAACTATAACCCATAGATCAAATACGACCTCTGGCCTGTTTTTGTACAGCCTGCAAGCTAAGAATGGTTTTTACAGCTTTCTAGGGTTGTAAAACCAAAAAAGAAAAGTAAAATGGATAACAGAGCTTTATATGGCCTGCACAACCTAAAATATTTACTATCAGTCCTTTTATAAAAAACTGTGCTCTGATCCCTGGGGTATAGAACATAACATTTTGAAGAATAGAAACTACCCTTTTGTGATTATACTTTTATAAATATCATATAAGCTGGACTTGATATTATTATTAACAATCCGTTTAATAACATTAGGCAAATACTTTTCAAATGTAAGCATCTGGTCTATAAAATATAAAAGCCTGTTAATATGCAAAATATTCTGTAATAACTTCAATATATATGATTCTTAATAAATTTAATATGCAAAATATTTTGTAATGACCTCAATATATATAAAAATTTACTATAATATACTTGATGACATATTAAATATTTGGTATATAATAACAATAGGACACACAACAAATAAGACCACATTTTTTAAAACTTAAGTAATATCCAAATATATGGCACACAAAAAGGTGAGGCATAGCAAAATCTGACTTTTGACTTTTTTCTAACTACTCTGAATGTCATAGACCCTTTACTTTTACTATGATATAATTATAATATTAATAGTCCCATACATTTACAATTCACAGAATTTGATGTGTGCAAAGAAATGCTGAAAACATCAATTTTAGCTCTTGACATTTCATTACACTATCAGTACATTACAGCCCCCAGGTTACACTATCAAAAAAAAAAACTATAATGTTATGCATGTTCCAAGGTTGAAGAGTTGTTAGTTTTTAGAACATTTTAATAAGGTAGTCTAATGGAAAACCTGGTTAGAGAGAGATCTTAAATATCTATACCTATGAACAAAAGAAGAAATATTTGTCAGTAGATAAATTAAATGTAACTACAGTCACAATATGTCTTATTTTTCCCTATTAGCAAATGAAAGCTCCTTTATGAATATTCTCATACACTTAGATTTTAAAAGTTCCAATTGCATATATGTGCACTGCAAAAATCTGTATATAAGCCTGATGCCCTCTGCCATAAGATGAAAGATTTTAAAACAATTTTACCTTAAAATGTGAGCCACCACAGCTGGTCCATACCAATCTCCAGCTTTTTTTCCAGACGCCTTTCCATATTCTATTAGTTGATGTAAACCAAAGAGAGCTGAGGGGGAATCACCAAACCAAGAGATGATTTTCCTGTGATAAATTTCATTTCTCATTTCATGATCATCAGAATATCTCCCAACTGTTTCCTTCCGAGAAATTGTTGAGGTTTTGAGTTCTCTTTCTCCTGAAAGTGATGCTTCAAATGATGCAGTAAATTTTTTTACAGTGTTGGAAGTCCATGACTCAGTGTCCGAATTTTCAATGTTCAAAGCATCAGGCCAGGTCCAAGCTATAGTAGTTGCAAAGCAAGGTGTTCAGATTTTTTAAGTAGTCAGACTTTAACACTTCTACTAAAATGAGTATGCAGCATTTAAAGTCATATAGGTTATTGAACTAAAATGGTAAACTCAGAAATAGACAAATTTATACAGACAGAAAGTAGATTAATGTGTACATAGGGTGAGAAGGGATATTGGGAATGAATACTAAGAGCTATGAGGGTTCTTTTGAGGGTGATGGAAATGTCCTAAAATTAGATTATGGTAATGGATGCAGAATTCTGTAAATGTACCAAAAGCCACTGAATTGTTTGCTTCAAGTGAGTGAACTTATGGTATGTAGACTGTATCTCAATAACACTACTTAAAAAAAACAAACATACAATCAGAAGAAATACACCAATACATCAATGATATTACTTTTGAGTAGTAATATTACTCTCTGGACTTTTCTGTAGTTTCTAAAATTTCTAAAACAAGAATACACTACATATATATAATCAGGAAAAAAATTACCAGAATGAAAGACGAAAAAGAGAAAAAATAGTAAACTCAGTAACAAATGGACAATTCTAGATTATGTTTTTCTTTCTTTTTTTTTCTTTTCTTTGACAGTGCTGGGATGGAATAAAGACTTTTTTATTCCATTACCAGTACTGTTTGTCAGATATCCAGTCTTGATTATGCAAAGGCACAATAAACATATTCACTAACATTCATAGTATTTGTGAGAGAATAACTTCATAAAGTAGATTTTGTTTTGGTTATATGTTATAACAGAAGTCTAACCATGTAAATCTTAAAATTCTTTTCAAATATGTTTTTCTCATATAGTCCTTTCAGAATAATTTAATCATTGTTTATGGAGTAATATCAATTCTCTAGTAAATGGAAAGCTAATACATGAAGCCCCATTAATGATCAAAGATCCCCAAAAAATAAACTATATCTACTACTTCACTGGTTTTAATAACAAGACAGTCCCTAAACATATATATAATTTTAAGTTAACAAAATGAGTCACAGCTTCAGAGACCTAGTCAGAACTGTGAAAAATATTCCAATCATTGCCCACGATTGCAAAGGACTATAAATAAATCATCCCAGAAAAATTTAAAAATTATTTTTCCTTGCATTATCCACACCACTCTTGAAGAAACATTCTCTATAAATGATCTTATCAATAATCTCTACAGAAAAGTCACTAAATATTATTACACTATTTTGCAGGGATATTGTCTAACACTTCAAAAACTATTATAATACTTGGTAATAAACAGATATGATGGCCTAAAATGGTAAACTAAAATCCTCCTACAAATGTACATATTATTAAAACTGGACTAATAGAAATGGTTAGAAAGGTACACAGCAGAAAAAAATTAGATATATATGTTAAGTTTCAATGACACTTATAAAGATAAAAACAATTTTAAAGCATTACTGATATGCAGAGAAAAACCAGTGTAAAATGCTTTAAGATTTAAATAATGTAAAAATATTAACTATCTGCTTAGTCACTATTCAATTGACCTGCCCGGTCAATTGAACTGGATATAAAACAGAGTTCAATCAAAAACAACTAAATAACAACAACAAAAATCCAAAGCCTACTAAAAATTGAACTTACTTAACTCATAGTGGTAGTCAAGAATAATAGGTACCTTTAACCTTTATTTTTTAAAGGGGAATCATGATGTAAATTTACATGTAAGTGATAACTGGCCCAGTTCAATAAAGATGTAATATGCTGAATTTCTTACAACTTTAGAAGATGTGAAGGAGTTAAGGAAATTAACCTCGAATTCTGTGCAGTTTGCAAGCTGGACTACCAATTAAAAACAAACAAATGAAAAACAGAGATTTGATTTACCTCTACCAAGAAAGTATAATATCAGTCCTTGAGCCAATAACATCTGGCTAGTTCTTAACGTACAGCCCCAACCACAGTCTGTTGTCAAAGCTGAGCCTTCTATTTGAGGAAATCCTTCCCTGTAGGTCAGCCATATTCTTGAAATGAAATCTTTACGAAATTCTTCTACAGTTCCCGCAATTACATGATCTTCTATTGTACATCCTGATCTTACAGGTAACAGTTTATTTTCATCTACAAAACAAAAACATAAACTATAATCTAAACATATGCAAAGAAATGTCAATAATGTATTATATTGCCACTACTGTCCCTAAAATATGGAGTATTTTTTCAATTTAAAGGAAGATAAATATATTCTGCTTAATCAGGCTACTGTGAAACTCAAATAGAATGAATGCTGAAATGTTTTGTATATTATAACACTAATATATGGTATTATCAGTAATACTGTTGTTAATAATAATATCCTACATTGCAAATATCATCAACTCTTATAAGGGGATAAGACAAAAACTTCCTTTGCCTCATTTGGCTCAGGATATAGATATTAGTACTCTCTGAAATGAGATTTGCAAAGAAAATATCATGATTTGTCAATATATAAAAATGAATATAACACATAAACTAGTTCTTAAAATCAAACTGTGTACACTGTATTTGCTATCATGAATATTTATACCCAAATTATAAAAACAAACCTAATAAGCTTAAAGTGAGAATATAAAATTCTTAAATAGGTAGTTATCCCTTCATGGTGAAATATAATTTTTTTAAAATTGTTGCTACTCACATATATCACTTTTAAAGTTTTTCCCAAATTTGATTATCTCTAACACAATTTCTGTATGAAAACTGTGGTCACTGTTTGCCAAATAATTTACAAAACACTCAGGGCTCAGCACTTAGTAGTGCTCAAAATGAATTAACATCCCTTGATTACTCCCAGAGAGAAAGTCTTGTTCATCGTTACAATCTCATCATGCAACACAGTGCCCATACAGGTAGATCCTAATAAATGTTGGTTGGTTTGGGTGAATGGATGGGTGGGTAGATAAATCGGCCTACAACTCTCAATTCCAAGGAGTTCAATTTCTAATACCCTCATGGTTTTACTCCTCAACCTTTCGGCATCTATTCCTCTTCAAGCTCATTCTGAAAAAATTAGTTACCCAAACTTTGTAATATTCAGCTTACTGCAACTAAAGTTGTAACATATATTTGCAATGATAAAGAGAATGAATACCAAGTTCCCATTAACAGTTAATTTCTCTCAGTATTTCAGTTTGAAGTTAGTTACAAATAAAACTGCCTGGAAATGAAATATGCACTAAAAATATGTCCAAAATTTCCACTTTAGAGTCATTTAAATTTGTTTGAAATTTGATACAACAGTGCATAAATCTGACACATCCTGTGGCTTGTCAAACATATAATTCCTAACCTCCTACCTTGACAAAATTTAATGAAAAGGATAAATTCCTTATCTTCTTAAAATCTTGTCTCCTTTTACTATTAACTCTAAATATTATTGGAAAAATGCTAGTACTACACAAACTTTGTTACCCTGTTGACTTTCCACTATACTCCTACCCCTGCTATTTCACTCTAATTGACTTTCCTCTTCAATAATCTTAATTAAATCTATGTTTATCTACATCTGCCTTCCCTCCAAATTTCAAGTATGCTAGCAAAGAAATAATTGTTTCTCTTCTGCACTCCTGAATCTTCAAAACTTAGCATAGAATTCAGTCCATAGTAGATATGCAATAAACATTTATCAGGTGAATGTAAAATAAATGGAAACAAAGGAGGAGGATTTTAACATTTTGTTTTGCTTTGCTTTTGTTTTTTATGATGGGAGAGACTTGAGATCAGAGCTTTATGAAGACCAGGAATGTCTGAAAGAAGCACTACAAAGAATGAAAAAGAAAGCTGATAAAGGAAATAGAAAAGAACTGCTAGTGATGCTGAGGACAGTCAAGGCTGACTATACACTCAAAAATCACAATTAAACAAGCTATTAATACAAGAAATAATCATAAGTAAAACAAATTGCAAAAAAAATCCTCAAACAGTACAGCTGTTGTAATTATCAAATATGGGATAAAATAAGCATGCATATGTTTAAAAAAAAGGGGTGATGTTGTTTAAATTTCCTTCTTGGGGAGGCAAAGTGAAAATCTACATACATACCAAGGAAACAACTACAATAAATATAACTAAACCTGAAAACAACCTGAAGACTACACAACAGACCACCTACACCTGATGAAGAAGAGGAGACTAGAGGATAAAAGTGGCAAAGTCAAAATAGATTGGGACCCAAGCCATTCCCTCATCCCAGCCCACAAGCAGCACAGACAGGAACAGGAGTGGGGAGGGGATAAGCATACAGGAATCCTGCACAACTGGGCCTGGAGATCTGCTCTGGAACATGAGTCCACATTACACTGGGGTTTGGTGATTAATGGGGCTGGACACCAAGGAGAGTTGAAGCATTCTTAGAGACTGAGACTCCTGCCACTTGTGTAGGACAGGCACACTCCCTTAGTCCCTCTGAGACCCAACACAGAGGTGGCAGTTTGAAAGATTTACCAGAAGTGGAAGTGTGCCAGGGGTGGGGGTTGGAGGAAGCTCTCTCTGGGGAAGAAAGAGCAGGTGGATAACACTTACACAGCCCTCCCTCAGCCCAACTAGTTGGATGATCACTGGAGCAAGCCCCAAACACTCCAACCCCTAGTTTCCAGCTCAGCCCCACAATGTGCTTCTCTGTGAACCCACCTGCCTGCCCACCCACTTGGCCCAGCAGCAGTCAGACTTTCCTCCCTGGCAAGTGGACAGAAACTTTGCTCCCAGCCGAAAAAAGGTTTTCCCAGCTTTCCCTGTCTTCTCTCAGACCAACTGGGAAGGCCAATGTGGAAGCCAGCTCCTAATGCTCCATCCTTCTAGCTGGCAGCTCAACCACCATCCCGTTCCCCACCCCCTGCAGTGCTTGCCTACACATTTGTGCCCACCCACCCCTGCTGCCTGCAACAATCCTCCCACACAGGAGGAAAAAATGCTGCCACACAGCTCACGAAGCGAACAAAGAGAGCTGTCAGCAGCTGCCAACAGAGATCAGTCACTGCCAGAAGACAGGCAGAAAGGCAGCCCTGCTCATAGCCCACCAATAGCAACTGAGGCTCCACTTCAAAGGAAACCAGGCACTGGAGAGCAAAGGGTCTTGAACTTCTGGGCACCACACGACTCCTTCTTCATAAAGCTATTACTCTCTAGATAAGGAGGAGGCATAGCAGATCTATGTAATACAAAAGAAGAAACAGAGAAGCCCAGGCAAAATGAGGAGGTAGAAGAATATGTTACAAACAAAAGAACAGGATAAGACACCAGAAAGAGGGCTAAATGAAACAGAGATCACCAACCTTCTTAATAAAGATTTCAAAGAAGCAGTCATAAAGTTGCTTACTGACATCCAGAAAAGAACTGATGATCTCAGGGAGAATTTCAACAAATAGAAGATTTGAAAAAGAGTCACTCAGAGCTGAAGAATACAGTAAACTGAAATGAAAAATACAATGGGGGGAATTAATAATAGACTGCTGCAAGTAGAGAAGACAATAAATGAGATGGAAATTAGAGAATAGGAAAACAATGAAGTTGAGGAATAGTGAGAGAAAAGAATATCTAAAAATAAGAAGATGCTAAGGGAGCTTTGTGACAACTCCAAATAAAATAATATTTGCATAACAGGAGTCCCAGAAGGAGAAGAGAGAGACAAAGGAATAGAACATCCCTTTGAAAAAAATAATAGCTGAAAATTTCCTCAATCTGGGAATAGACACCCAGGTCCTGGAAGCATAGAAAGCCCCTAACAAAAGGAACCCCAGGAAGACAAAACCAAGACATATAGTAATCAAAAAAGCAAAGATTAAAGATAAAGAGAGAATTTTAGCAGCAAAATAGAGGCAGACAGTTACCTAAGGGGAACCCATAAGGTTATCAGCAGTTTTTCAGCAGAAACTTTACAGGCTAGAAGGGAGTGTAATGAAATATTTAATATATTTAAAAGGAAGAACCTTGAAATAATCCTCTACCGAGCAAGGTTATCATTCAGAATTGAAGCAGAGATTAAAAGTTTCCCAGATAAACAAAAGTTAGAAGAATCACCACCACTAAACTAGCCTTACTAGATATGTTAAAGGGACTTCTGTAGATGGAAATGTTCTTGAGCTTAAATAGTTTTCATCAGTGAAAACAAACCTACAGTAAAGGTAGCAGACCAAGTACTAAGTTTAAAAAGAGAAATACAATCAACTACACGTAAAATAAGTCAAGGGATACACAAAAAAATGTAGATTATGACATACACATTATGGAGGAATACAAAGAAAAAAAAGAAGTACTTTTAGATTGTGTTCAAAATACAGCAACCATCAACTAAATATACACTGCAATATATTTAGGAAACTACCTATGAACCTTATGGTAACCATAAACCTAAAGCCTATAATAGACACACAAAAAATTTTTTAAAAGAAATACAAACATCACACTAAAGAAAACCATCAAATATCAAGAGAGGAAGAAAAGAACAGAGAGAAATCATAAAAACAACTAGGAAACAATAAAGTGGCAATTAATACAAAATTATCAATAACTACCTCAAATGTAAATGGACTGAATGCATCAATCAGAAAACCTGGGATAGCAGAATGGAGAAAGAAACAACCGTCTATATGCTGCCTACAAGAGATTCAGTTCAGACCTAAAGACATAAAAGACTGAAAGTGAAGGGATGAGAAAAGATGTTTCATGCAAATAAAAAGGAAAAAGGAGGTAGGGTAGCAGTACTTATGTCAGACAAAATAGACTTCAAAACAAAGAAAGTTACAAGAGACAAAGAAGGATATTACATAATGATAGAGGAATCAATCCAACAAGAGGACATAACAATTATAAATATCTGTGCACCCAACATAAGAGCACCTAAATATGTAAAAAAAAAATACTAACAGAACTAAAGGGAAAAATAGACAACAGTACAATCAGGTGATTTTAACACCCTAATTACATCAATGAAAAAAATCATCTAGATAGAAAATAAATAAGGACACAGATACACTGAACAACATATGAGATCAGATGGATGTAAGAAATACCTACAAAACATTACACCCCAAAGTAGCAGAATACACATTTTTCTCAAGTGTACATGGAACATTCTCCAGAGAATATATGTTAGGACAGAAAAAGAGCCTCAATAAATTTAAGAAGACTGAAATTGTAGCACGCATCTTTTCAGGTCACAATGCTATGAAACTAGAAATAAGTTACATGAAGAAAACAAAAAAAATAAAAACAAAAACACATAGAGATTAAATAACATGCTTCTAAATAATCATTGGATAAATGAAAAAACCAAAGAAAAGATCAAGCAATACATGTAGACAAATGAAAATAAAAATACAACAGTTCAACATATGTGGGACACCACAGAAGCAGTTCTAGGAGGGAAGTACACAATAATACAGGTCTCTCTCAAAAAACAAGAATAGGCCCAAATAAACAGTCTAAAATCAAAACAAAAGAAACTAGAAAAAGAACACAGGAATCCCAAACTCAGCAGAAAGAGGGATATAATAAAGATCAGAGCAAACATAAATAAAATGGAGAAGAATAAAAGAAGGAAAACAACAGAAAAAAATCAATTAACCAGGAGCTGGTTCTTTGTGAAGATAAACAAAATAAGCCACTAGCCAGAGTTATCAAGAAAAGAAGAGATGACACAAATAAAATCAGAAATAAAATAAAAGCTACAACTGATATCACAGAAATATTAGAGATTAGAGAATTCTATGAAAAATTATATGCCAATAAATTGGAAAACCAAGAATGGACAAATTCTAGAAAACTAAAACCTTCCAAGACTCAGGGAGAAACAGAAAATCTGAACAGATCAATTACAAGTAATGAAACTGAACTGTTAATCATAGCACTCCCAAAAAATAGAAGTCCAGAACCAGATGGCTTCACAACTGATTTCTACCAGACATTTAAAAAGTTAATACCCATCCTTCCACAAGTATTCTAAAAAGCAGAAGAGGAGGGAATACTTCGAAACTCATTCTATGAGGCTAGGATCACTCTAATACCAAAACCATACAAAGACACCACAAGAAAAGAAAATTACAGACCAAAATCCTTGATGAACATAGATGCAAAAATCCTCAACAAAATATTAGCCAACTGAATTCAAAAATACATCAAAAGGATCATCCACCATGACCAAGTGGGATTTATTCCAGGGATGCAAGGACGGTACAATATTCATAAATCAATCAATGTCATATACCACATATTAACAACAAAAAAAGGATAAAAACCACATGATCATCTCAATAGATACTGAAAAAGCATTTGACAAAATTTAACCATTTATGATAAAATTCTCAACAAAATGGGTAAAGAAGGAATAGACCTCAACATAATAAAGGCTATATACAACAAACAAATACCTAATATATCAATGATAAAAAGCTGAAAGATTTTCCTCGAAGATCACAAACAAGACAAGGATGTCCACTCTCAGCACTTTTGTTAAACACAGAAGTGGAAGTCCTAGCCATAGCAACCAGACAAGATAAGGAGATAAAAGTCACCCAAATTGGTAAGGAAGAATTCAAACTGTCACTAATTATGGATGACATGATACTATACATAGAAAACCCTAAAGAACTCTACCAAAAAAACTATTAGAATAACTGGATTCAGCAAAATTGTAGGACACAAAAACAATAGAAAGAAATATGTTGCATTCCTATATACTAACAAAATAGTAGAAAGCGAAATCAGGAAAACAATTCCATTTACAACTGCATCAAAAAGAATAAAATACCTAGGAATAAACCTAACCAAGGAGGTGAAAGACCTGGACTCAGAAAACTATAAGACTCTCACGAGAGAAATTCAAGAAGACACAAATAAATGGAAATCTATCCCATGCTCATGGAGAGGAAAACCTAATACAGTCAAAGTGGCCATCCTGCCCAAAGTAATTTACAGACTCAATGAAATCCCTATCAAAATACCAATGGTGGAATTCAAGATGGCAGCATGAGAGGTGAGACAGAGAACTCCTCCCAAACCACAGATAGTGTGAAAACATAGTTAATACAACACACCCTAAAACAGCAACAGGAAAGAAGGCTGCACTGGACTGCATACAGACCTCACGAACAGAGCAGACCTCATGAAACAGGGTAACATATGAAAGCCTTGATCCAGCAGGACCCAGGCCCTTCTCCCACAGCTCCCTGGCAGGAGGAAGAGAAACAGAACGGGAAGGGAGTGGAAGCCTGGGACTGCTGAACACCCAGCCCTAGAGATCTGCTTTCAAGCAGAAACCTACATTGTTTGGTGCTCTGGAGAATGGGGAGCTGGGACAGGTGGAGTGCTTGAGAGACAGATTCTGTTTACAGAGGACGAGATCCACACCCAGCTGTTCTGGGACAAGGGAACGGCAGGCTATCTGACAGGCTTCCTCGCAGCGAGAGGGCTAAAGGTGCAAGGTTTACACGGAGCTTGCTGAGCGGGAGAAGGAATAGGAGGACAAGTTGTCTGCGGACACTCAGCCCACCAGATTGGGAACTTTGAGGAGGATCAGGCGCTCCACATACCTGGCTGACTACTCAGCTCCGAGGCCCCCCACTGCAATACGCAGCCTGCCGAGCCTTCCTCCTGGCCTGACAGCACCGGCTGACAAACCAGCAGTCGCTCTGCCGGCATCAGGCCAGCCAGAGGGAGACCCCATCTATAAGAGCTAGAGACACAAAGTACAGAGGCTGACACCTGTGTGCCCAGCCCACTGGCTCTCATACGGGAGACATGCATGGCACACAGGCATGAGGAATCAAATCTTTCCTCACCCCAGGCACCAGCTCCGCACCCCTACAACATCCAGCCTCACTCTAGGGGCTGAGCAGATACAGAGACTGGAGCTTCTGGGCAATAGACGGTACCACACAGAAATATGAAACATCAAAAGAACATGGTTCAGACCAAAATCTCACAAACCTGAGAAAAAGGACCAAATGAAACTGAACTCACCAATCTTCCTGAAAGAGAGTTCAAAATAAAAATCATAAACATGCTTATGGAGGTACAGAAAAATATTCAAGAACTCAGGAACGAATTTAAGACAGATTCAATCATTAAGAAATTCCATATCTCAAATGAAACCTACAATGGAGGGATTTAAAAGCAGATGAGATGTAGTAGAAGACATGATAAATGGAATAGAAATTAGAAAAGAGGAATACAAAGAAGCTGAGGCACACAGAGAAAAAAGAATCTCTAAGAATGAAAGAACATTAAGAGAACTGTGTGACCAATCCAAACAGAACAATATTCGCATAATAGGGGTATCAGAAAAGAGAGAGAAAGAGGAATAGAAAGTGTCACTGAGGAGGTAATTGCTGAAAACTTCCCCAATCTGGGGAAGGAGATAATTTCTCAGGCCATGGAGATGCACAGATCTCCCAACACAAGGAACCCAAGGAAGACGACATCAAGACATATAATAATTAAAATGACAAAGATCAACTATAAAGACAGGCTTTTAAAAGCAGCTAGAGAGAGAAAAATGATCACATACAAACGAAAACGCATCAGGCTATCATCAGATTACTCAACAGAAACCTTAGAGGCCAGAGGGAGTGGAATGATATATTTAATGCACTGAAGCAGAAGGGCCTCGAAGCAAGAATACTCTACCTGGCAAGGTTATCACTTAATTTTGAAGGAGGGATTAAACAATTTTCAGATAAGCAAAAGCTGAGAGAATTTACATCCCATAAACCACCTCTACAGTGCATTTTGGAGGGACTCCTACAGATGGACGTATTCCTAAGACTAAATAGATGTCACTCAAGGGATAGATAAAGAGTACAGAATATGATTCATAACATAAAAAGAATGGAAGAGGAGGAAAACAAAAGAATTTTTAGGTTGTGTTTGTAATAGCATACAAAGTGAGTGAAACTAGACTGTTAGATAGTAAGGGAATTAATTACCCTTGAACCTTTGGTAGCCATGAATCTAACACCTGCAATGGCAATAAATACATACCTATCGATAATCACCCTAAATGTAAATGCTCTGAATGCACCAATCAAAAGGTGTAGAGTAACAGAAATGATAAAAAAAAGACAAGTTCCATCTATATGCTGCCTACAAGAGATGCACTTCAAACCCAAAGACATACACAGATTGAAAGTAAAGGGATGGAAAGAGATAGTTCATGCAACTAATAGGGAGAAAAAAGCAGGAGTTGCAGTACTTGTATCAGACAAAATAGACTTCAAAACAAAGAAAGTCACATGAGACAAAGAAGGACATTACATAATAAAGGGGGTCAGTCCAACAATAGGATATAACTATTATAAATATCTATGCTCCAAACACAGGATCACCTACATATGTGAAACAAATACTAACAGAATTAAAGGGGGAAAAAGAATACAATGCATTGATTTTAGGAGACTTCAACACACCACTCACTCCAAAGGAAAGATCAACCAGACAGAAAATAAATAAGAGCCAAATGCAGTGAACAACATATTAGAACAGATGGACCTAACAGACATCTACAGAACACTTCATCCAAAAGCAACAGAATACACTTTCTTCTAAAGTGCACATGTACATTTTCAAAAAAAGATCATATACTAGGCCACAAAAAGAACCTCAGTAAATTTTAAAAAACTGAAATTGTACCAACCAGTTTATCAGATCGCAAAGGTATGAAACCAGAAATAAATTACTCAAAGAAAATGAAAAAGCCCACAAACACATGGAGGCTTAGTAACATACTCCTAAATAATCAATGCATCAATAACCAAATAAAAACAGAGTTCAAGCAATATATGGAGACAAATGACAACAATAATTCAACACCACAAAATATGTGGCATGCAATGAAGGCCATGCTAAGAGGGAAATATATTACAATACAGGCCTATGTCAGGAAAGAAGAAAAATCCCAAATGAACAGTCTAAATTCACAATTAATGAAACGAAAAAAGGAAGAACAAATGAGGCCCAAAGTCAGTAGAAGGAGGAACATGATAAAGATTAAAGCAGAAATAAAATTGAGAAGAATAAAACAATAGAAAGAATCAATGAAAGCAAGAGCTGGTTCTCTGAGAAAATAAAGAAAATAGATAAATGCCTAGCCAGACTTATCAAGAAAAAAAGAGAGCCTACACACATAAACAAAATCAGAAGTGAGAAAGGAAAAATCACCACAGACACTACAGAAATACAAAGAATTATGAGAGAATACTATGAAAAATTATATGGTAACACTCTGGATAACCTAGAAGAAATGGATAACTTTCTAGAAAAATACAACCTTCCAAGGCTGACCCAGAAACAGACCAATTACCAGCAAAGAAACTGAACTGCTAATCAAAAAACTACCTAAGAACAAAACCCCTGGAACAGATGGTTTCACTGCTGAATTTTATCAAACATTTAGTGAAGACCTAATACCCATCCCCTTAAAGTTTTCCAAGGAGTGGAAGAAGGGGGAATACTCCCAAACTCATTCTATGAGGCCAGCATCACTCTAATACCAAAACCAGGCAAAGACACCATAAAAAAAATAAAATTACAGACCAATATCCCTGATAAACATAGATGCAGAAATACTCAACAAAACATTAGCAAACTAAATTCAAAAATACATCAAAAAGATCATCCATCACGATCAAGAGATTCATCCCAGGAATGCAAGGATAGTACAACATTCGTAAATCCATCAACGTCATCCACCACATCAACAAAAAGAAGGACAAAAACCACATGATCATCTCCATAGATGCTGAAAAAGCATTTGACAAAATTCAACATCCATTCATGATAAAAACTCATAACAAAATGCGTATAGAGGGCAAGTACCTCAACATAATGAAGGCGATTTATTACAAACCCACAGCCAACATTATATTTAACAGCAAGAAGCTGAAAGCTTTTCCTTTAAGATCAGAAACATGGCAAGGATTCCCACTCTCCACACTTTTATTCAACATAATTGTAGAGGTCTTAGCCACGGCAATCAGACAACACAAAGAAATAAAAGGTATCCAGATTGGTAAGGAGGAAGTCTAACTGTCCCTGTTTGCAGATGACATGATATTGTACATAAAAAACCCTAAAGAATCGAATCCAAAACTACTAGATTTAATATCTGAATTCAGTAAAGTTGAAGGATACAATATTAATACAGAGAAATCTGTTGCATTCCTAAACACTAATGATGAACTAGCAGAAGAGAAATCAGGAAAACAAATCCATTCACAATTGCATCAAAATGAATAAAATACATAGGAATAAACATAACCAAGGAAGTGAAAGACTTATACTATGAAAACTACAAGACACTCATGAGAAAAATTAAAGAAGATACCAATAAATGGAAACACATCCCATGCTCATGGATAGGAAGAATTAATATTGTCAAAATGGCCATCATGCCTAAAGCAATCTACAGATTCAAAGCAATCCCTATCAAAATACCTACAGCATTCTTCAATGAACTAGAGCAAACAATTCTAAAATTCATATGGAACCACAAAAGACCCCAAATAGCCAAAGCAATCCTGAGAAGGAAGAATAAAGCAGGGGGAATTATCTTCCCTGACTTCAAGCTCTACTACAAAGCCACCGTAATCAAGACAATTTGGTCCTGGCACAAGATCAGACCCATACACCAACAGAACAGACTAGGGTCCCCAGATATAAACCCAACCATATATGGTCAATTAATATAAGATAAAGGAGCCATGGATATACAATGGGGAAATGACAGCCTCTTCAACAGCTGGTGTTGGCAAAACTGGACAGCTACATGTAAGAGAATGAAACTGGATTATTGTCTAACCCCATATACAAAAGTAGACTCATAATGGATCAAAGACCTGAATGTAAGACATGAAACCATAAAACTCTTAGAAAAAAACATAGGCAAAATCTCTTGGACATAAACATGAGCAACTTCTTCATGAACATATCTCCCCAGGCAAGGGAAACAAAAGCAAAAATGAACAAGTGGGACCATATGAAACTAAAAACTTCTGTACAGCAAAGGACACCATCAGTAGAACAAAAAGACATCTTACAGTATGGGAGAATATATTTATAAATGACATATCCAATAAGGGGTTAACATCCAAATTCTATAAACAGCTCACGCACCTCAACAAACAAAAAGCAAATAAGTCAATTAAAAAATAGGTAGAGGAGCTGAACAGACACTTCTCCAAGAAGAAATTCAGATGGCCAACAGGCACATGAAAAGATGCTCCACATCGTTAATTAGCAGAGAAATGCAAATTAAAACCACAATGAGATATCACTTCACAATAGTTAGGATGGCCCCATCCAAAAGACAAACAACAACGAGGATGTGGAGAAAGGGGAACCCTCCTACACTGATGGTGGGAATGCAAATTAGTTCAACCATTGTGGAAAGCAGTATGGAGGTTCCTCAAAAAACTCAAAATAGAAATACCATTTGACCCAGGAATTCGACTCCTAGGAATTTACCCTAAGAATGTAGCAGCCCAGTTTGAAAAAGACATATGCACCCCTATGTTTATCGCAGCACTATTTACAATAGCCAAGAAATGGAAGTAACCTAAGTGTCCATCAGTAGATGAATGGATAAAGAAGATGAGGTACATATACACAATGGCATATTATTCAGCCATAAGAAGAAAACAAATCCTACTATTTGCAGCAACATGGATAGGGCTAGAGGGTATTATGTTCAGTGAAATAAGCCAGGTGGAGAAAGACAAGTATCAAATGATTTCACTCATCTGTGGAGTATAAGAACAAAAGGAAAACTGAAGGAACAAAACAGCAGCAGACTCACAGAACCCAAGAATGGACTAACAGTTACCAAAGGGAAAGGGACTGGGGAAGATGGGTGGGAAGGAGGGATGGGGGGGAAAGGGGTATTACAATTAGCACACATAATATAGTGGGGGTTGGGGTATATGGAGAAGGCAGTATAAGACAGAGAAGACAAGTAGTGATTCTATAGCATCTTACTACACTGATAGTGAGTGTAATGGGGTATGTGGTGGGGATTTGATAATAGGGGGAGTCTAGTAGCCATAATGTTGCTCATCTAATTGTACATTAATAATAGCAAAAAAAATAGCAATGGCATTTTCCAATGAACTAGAGCAAGTAATCCTAAAATTCCTATGGAAACCACAAAAGACCCCAAATAGCCAAAGCAATCTTGAGAAAGAAGAACAAAGCTGGGGATATTATGCTCCCTGACTTCAAACTATGCTACAAAGCTACAGTAACCAAAAAAGTATGATCCCAGCACAAGAACAGACCCACAGATCAATGGAACAGAGAAAAGCCCAGATATAAACCCACACATGTATAATCAATTAATATATGATAAAGGAGCTATGAATATACAATGGGGAAAAGACAGCCTCTTCAATAACTAGTGTTGGGCAAACTGGACAGCTACATGCAAGAGAATGAAACTTGATTACTGTATAACTCCATACACAAAAGTAAACTCAAAATGAATTAATGACCTAAATGCAAGATATGAAACCATTAAACTCTTGCAGTTTAATGGCAAAAATCTCTTGAGCATATGCATGAGAAATTTTTTTTCAGGACACATCTCCTTGGGAAGGGAAACAAAAGCAAAAACAAAAAGAGAGACTATATCAAATTTAAAAGCTTCTGTATAGCAACCGAACAAAAAGACAACCTACAGTATGGGACAATATATTCATAAACAATTTATCCAATAAGGGGTTAACATCCAAAATATATAAAGAACTCAAAGGACTCAGCACCAAAAAAACAAATAAATCAATTAAAAATAGGCAGAGGACTTGAACAGACATTTCTCCAAAGAAGAAATACAGATGCCAATAGGCACATGGAAAGATGCTCCACATAACTAATCATCAGGGAAATGAAAATCAAAACCACCAAGAGGTATCACCTCACACCAGTTAGGATGGCCACTATCCAAAAGACAAGAAATAACAAGTGTTGGCAAAGATTTGAAGAAAAAGGAACCCTCCTACGTTGCTGGTGTGGTGTAAATTGGTGCAGTCACTGTGGAAAGCAATTTGGAGGTTCCTCCAAAAATCTAAAAATAGAAATACCATATGACCCAGTAATTCCACTTTGAAGAATTTACCTGAAGAAAACAAAATATCTTATTTGAAAAGATATATGCACCCCTATGTTTACTGCTGCATTATTTACAATAGCCAATATTTAGAAGTAACCAAAGTGTCCATCGATAGATGAACAGATAAAGAAGAAGTGGTACATATACATAATGGAATATTACTCAGCCATAAAAAGATAGAAACCCTGCCATTTAAGACAAGATAGATAAACCTCGAGGTTATATGCTAAGTGAAATAAGCCAGGTAGGGAAAGACAAATACCATATGATTTCACTTACTTGTGGAATATAAAACATAAACAAAAAAATGAACAAAACAGCAGTAGACTCATGTACACTGAGAAATGGCTGGTGGTTACCATGAGAGAAAGGTTTTGGTGGATGGGTATGGAAGGTAAGGGGGATAAAGGAGCACAAAAGTCTCAATCATAATAATAGTTGGTAATGTGGATGGAAGTACAGCATGGAGAATATAGTCAATGATTCTGTAACATCTTTCTTTCTATGTTGACAGTAACTGCAGTAGTGGGGGTGAGGATTTAATAATGTGTGTAACTGTCGCATCACTGTGTTTTATACTTGAAACCAATATAATATTGTGTATCAACTATGCTTCAATAAGAATACACTTAAAAAAAAGAAGGGTATTGAAAGTAGTACAAACAAAAAATTACTAAAACTGACTAGGCACATGAAAGAAAACTAAATGGAACTACTAGAAATGAAAAATATAATAACTGAAATGGAAATTTGGTTTAGGATGAGACAGAAAATCAAACATAGTTCAGGAGACAGTTAAGAAACCAGAAGGAAGAACTAAAGAAATTATTCAGAACACAGTACAGAGAGAGACTAAATAATAGAATATATGGAAAACCAAAGAATTTCAGAGATGTGAAGAAAAAGCTAACAGACAGTTTTATCAGTATGCAGGAGAGGAGAGGAAGAGTGGGAGCAGCTATAATTAAAAGCAGCTGAAAATTTTTCAGATTCTAAGATATGAATAAAATGAAATTCACACCAAAGAAAAAGTGATCTTAAAGACAACCAGAGAGAGAAAAAAAAGCTTGAAAATACTTAGAGAGAATACCTTCTTGTCCTAACGTAAGCAATGATTTATGATACAGAACACAAAATGTGCTAACCATTTAAGGACGTAAAAAAGTTAACGAGACAATATTAAAATTAAGAACTATGTTTTTCAAAAAATAACATTGAGTGTTAATGTAACAAACTGAGAAGATAAGTCCTATAGCTATATCCAAAAAAGTAATCATATCTAGAATATATAAAGAAAACCCAGAAATCAGTAAGAAAAAGACATAATCTAATAGAAGACATATCCAAATGGAAAAATATATGTGAAAATATGCTGAATTTCATTAGCTTTCAGAGAAATGCCAATTAAAATAAAAATGTGGCTCTAATAAAATGGAAAAAAAATGAGTATTGGTGAGGTGAGAGGAAGCAGAATTCTCACACATACCTGGCAGGAATATAAATTGAGCCAACTATTTTGAGGACTGAATATATGAATACTCTATGTCCCAGCAATTATGTTCCCTAGCATAGATACTGAACAAAAATCCAGATACACATTAGTCCACCAAAACACATGTACTAGAATAGTCACAGCCAGGCCTTAACAATTGCCCAAAATTGAAAACTATCCAAATGCCCACCAAAAATAAAATGGATAAATTGTGGCATAGTCATACAAAGCAACACTCATAGAAATACAAAAATATCCAGCACCCAACAAAGTAAATAACAAAATGTCTGGCAATCAATTAAGGATTACTAAGCATGCAAAGAGGCAGGAAAACACAATCCAAGATAAGAATACTCAATTAACCAAAACTGAACCAGACTAACACGAACGCTCAAATTAGCAAACAAGGGTGTTAAAATGGTTATTACAACTATAGTACATATGCTCAAAGAGGTAAGAGACAAAGAACAGTTTTTTAAAAGAAATGGAGCTCCTAGGTGTATAAACTACAACATCCAAGATGAAAAATATACTGACTGGGATCTATGGCAGTTTAGATGTTGCTGTGGAAAAGACTGTTAAGACTGGCAAACTTGAGGACATAGCAGTAGGAACTATCCAAAATAAAACACAGCAAAGAAAAAGAATTTAAAAATAAGAATAAAAGAGCATCAGTGAACTGTGCACAATTTCATCCATGTAACATATGTGTAATTGGAGACCCAGAAGGAGAGAAAAGAGGGGTGGACAGAAAAGTATTTGAAGGCAAAATGTCTGAGAAAATTCAAATTTAATGAAATCTATGAACTATCAGGTCAAAGAAGCTCAACAAAACCCAAGCACAAGAAAAATGAAGAAAACTACACCAATGCACATCATAACCATATTGTTCCACACTAGTGATAAAGAAAAAAATCTTAAAAGCAGTCAAGAAAAGATGACACATTATGTACAAAGATAAGGATGACATCAAATTTCTCAATGGAAGCAAAACCAGCTAGAAGTTGGTGGGACAGCATCTTTAAAGCAATTTAAAGAAAATAAAATCAACCCAGAATTCTATACCCACCAAAAATAACTTTCAAGAAAGAAAGCAAAATAGAGACTTTTTGAGATACACAAAATCTGAAAGAATACATCACCAGCACACCTGCACTATAATGTGTGTAAATATCTTTTCTCTCTGGCTTTTAAACTTTGTTTATGGTGTCATTTGTCATGTAGATACATTTATTTTAGTTTTCATTTGGTCAAATGATCAATATTTTGCTGTATAGGCTGTATTTTTATGTTTTATGTAAGTTCTTCTCTACCCCAATATCATAACCACTAACTATTTAAAACAATATAATTTGGCCTTGATACATAACACAGACCCGCACTCAGTAAATATAGGTTGGCTGCTGTTAATTTTACTGCTTTTACTTTTCTGTCCTAGTGCTTTAGAGAAACTGCTCTCTCAAGTCATTGGCAATTTTGACAAATCCTACAGCCTCCACTCAGGTTATTTCCTGTTCAACCTCTTTTGGACATTAGGCACTTTGTCCAACCCTTTCTTCCTGAAAATATCTTTCCTCTGGTCTGTATGATAATATACTATTGTGGATTTTGTCCAAATATTGCCTATTCCTTCTCAGTTGGTTTCATTCACTGATTCTTCTTTGTCAATATATCCTTAAAGATGGACATTCTCCACCTTACTTTCCATCAACGTGCCCTTATCCATTGGCCTCAAATGCCACTTGTCTGAAAATAACAAATCACTTCTAAACAGCCTACTTCACTCAGGCTGAATAGTCTACTTCAAACACTACCTGACCTCCCAAAACTCATGCTTCCTCTAGTATGCCATATTTGGTTACAAACATACCTATCACCCAAGATAGTAATCTTTAAGTATTCTTTGTCTCCTCTCTGTCTCTCATACCCCAAATCACTGGTCAGATGCTGTTGATGCTATCTTAAAACATCTCAATTCCATCCTCTCCTTTCCATTTCCACTGTCCTGTATCAGAGTCATCATATCTTGCCTTCTAAATAACTTCCAATTGTTCTTCTACATTGTCATCAGTTATTTTTCTAAAGCAGGTATTTAGTAATGATTATCATTTGCTCCTTCTGGGCAAGATCAATGTCCTAGCCAGCATGTTCTCAATATATGATCAATGAAGACAATTAAATGAAATTTGGCATTTCATTACTCAAAAATCTAGGATAATGATCACTGTAGTTAAGAAGCAGCTGGGTGCCCCAACCCCTATCTCTCTGAAAACTTAGAGAACTTGTTGAACCAAAAATTTAACCCCCATGCAGAAGTCCAAAGCTAGCCCCCAAGGTTTCTGCTAATTCTTCAGCGTAGGTGTTCATGGTCCCCCCTGTTTTTAGCTTCTGCAATGATAGGAGTTGCCTTCTTCATTCCAGATTCCAAGTTCATTCCCTTTCCAAAAGAACTCCTCTTACATGGAGCATTCCATGAGTTAACTGACTATACTGAAGATCAGGGGACATCAACAAGGAAACCTCTCATTGGACTTGCAGCCTCCCACCACCCCTCTGGCTCTCTCCTTTCTCCCTCCCAACCCCCACCATCCTTCTCCTTCCCTATATCCTCCCTCCTAGTTCAAAACAATCTTATATTTGTCTCATTCCTATCTCCTGTATCACTTACTTTTCATCTCTTGAGTTGAGGACTCCCAAGAGCCCATTACAAGGATCTGTTCAAAGTATTTCTTCCAAAAAAAAAAAAGTGTGTGTGTGTGTGTGTGTGTGTGTGTGTGTGTGTGTGTGTGTGTCTATGTTTATGAATGATGCTATCCTTAAAACTTAAAAGGAGTTCTAGGACAGCTACATGTAAGAGAATGAAACTGGATTACTGTCTAACCCCATACACAAAAGTAAAGTCAAAATGGATCAAAGACCTGAATGTAAGTCATGAAACCATAAAACTCTTAGAAAAAAACATAGGCAAAAATCTATTGGACATAAACATGAGCAACTTCTTCATGAACATATCTCCCCAGGCAAGGGAAACAAAAGCAAAAAATGAACAAGTGGGACTATATCAAACTAAAAGGCTTCTGTACAGCAAAGGACACCATCAGTAGAACAAAAAGACATCCTACAGTATGGGAGAATATATTCATAAACGACATATCCGATAAGGGGTTGACACCCAAAATATATAAAGAGCTCACGTACCTCAACAAACAAAAAGCAAATAATCCAATTAAGAAATGGGCAGAGGAGCTGAACAGACACTTCTCCAAAGAAGAAATTTAGATGGCCAACAGGCACATAAAAAGATGCTCCGCATTGCTAATCATCAGAGAAATGCAGATTAAAACCACAATGAGATATCACCTCACACCAGTAAGGACAGCCAACATCCAAAAGACAAACAACAACAAATGCTGGCGAGGATGTGGAGAAAGGGGAACCCTCCTACACTGCTGGTGTGAATGCAAATTAGTTCAACCATTGTGGCAAGCAGTATAGAGGTTCCTCCAAAAACTCAAAATAGAAATACCATTTGACCCAGGAATCCCACTCCTAGGAATTTACCCTAAGAATGTAGCAGCCCAGTTTGAAAAAGACATATGCACCCCTATGTTTATCGCAGCACTATTTACAATAGCCAAGAAATGGAAGTAACCTAAGTGTCCATTAGTAGATGAATGAATAAAGATGTGGTACATATACACAATGGCATATTATTCAGCCATAAGAAGAAAACAAATTCTACCATTTGCAACAACATGGATGGAGCTAGAGGATATTATGTTCAGTGAAATAAGCCAGGTGGAGAAAGACAAGCATCAAATGATTTCACTCATCTGTGGAGTATAAGAACAAAGCAAAAACTGAAGGAACAAAACAGCAGCAGACTCACGGAACCCAAGAATGGACTAACAGTTACCAAAGGAAAAGGGACTGGAGAGGATGGGTGGGAAGGGAGGGATAAGGGGGGAAAAGAGGCATTATGGTTAGCACACGTAATGCAGTGGCAGGTGACACGGGAAAGGCAGTATTTATAGAGAAGACAAGTAATGATTCTATAGCATCTCACTACACTGCTGGACAGTGACTGTAGCGGGGTATGTGGGGGGGACTTGATAATAGGGGGGTCTAGTAACCATATGTTGTTCAAGTGATTGTACATTAACGATACCAAAATAAAAATAATAAATAAAATTAAATTTTAAAAAAGGAGTTCTAATAACTTTTTCTCAGACTCCCTATATGATGAGTAATAATAGCATTTAGAATGCTTATATGTACCAGGGATCACTAATACATAGGGAGATTAAATAACCTGCCTAAAGTAACAACTAAAAAGCAAAAAGACCCAAACTTTAAACCTGTATATGTCTGATCCCAAAGCTCATATTCTCTTTTGCCTATAAACAAATGTTCTCTTCAGCAAAGCACTCAAGATGTCCCTCCATAATGTGATCCTTTTCAAAATTCTCTCCCACCATAGCTACACTAGACATGTTTCTAAATATACTAATATCTCATGCCATTCTATTTACCTAAAATGCATCCCTTCTTTATCCATCAATGTCCGACTCACCCTTAAAGAATGTCATGAGGACTCAATGAGTTGATACTCATTCTAAATGAGTATCATATATATTACTTAAAATACTTCTTGTCACATTATAAATAATCAATGCTAGAGGTTATTACTAGCCATTCACAAGATTTTAGAAAATTGCTGATAAATGATATACCAAATTAGGTAAACCAGAAATGAATAAAAGTCTTGATAATCAGATACCCTCCCACATGTTCTCTCCCTTTCAATCTCTCTCTCATCGCTTTCACATACACACACCACACACTAATACACAAACATGCACACAAAACACACTCATACACATAAAAGCAAAGACATATAGTGGAAAGAATGCCAGTATTAAAGTGAAACATAGTCTTGGTTTTCAGTTCAGCTCTGCCATTTAATACCTGTGTGACTTTGGATAAATATTAACTTCTCTAAGCTCCTGCTTTCATACTTATTAGACAGGACTACTAAAATATACCTTGCAAGCTCATTGTGAGAATTAAAGACATATCCTAAAGAACTTAGAATGATGCCTGACACATAATAGGCACTGAATAAGTAGCATAAATTATTACAAAAAAAGTATGATAATTACTGAAAGGATGAGCATACGTGGAAATTCATAAACATCAAAGAAAGTCAGTAATTTCAGAAACAAACATGCTTATGAACTGGGAAATTTACCATTTTTAGGTTACCTAAGGTGATACTTTTATTATATCATATACTTTAACTTATTATCAGAGAACTCAATAAAGGTATTAAGATATCAATTCAAGCAATATTTACTTGGCATTCATACTTTAAGTCCAAAACTATGAGGAATATAACAAAAGATGTCATGATCCTTATCTTCAAGGAGTTCACAAGAAACCCAAACCATATGGCTGTATATGTGTTATATAAAATACAGGTTCTTAAAAGAAATATGCCAAAACATAGGCATAAAAGGAATAATGGTTGCCAGGGGCTGAGGGGAATGGAGGAATAAGAGTTATTGTTTAATGGATACTGAGTTTCAGTTTTATAAGATGAAGAGTTCTGGAGATGAGTGGTGGTAATGTTAGCATAATTATGAATGTATTCGACAACACTGAACTGTACACTTAAAAATGATTAAGATGGTAATTTTATGTTATGTATATGTTATGCGTACCTCACCAAAATAAAAAAAATTGAAAGTAAAAACAAGATGTCCAGTGTAGATTAATCTGGAAATAATGAAAATTACATCATAGGTATGTTATGTGTACTGTACCATGACAAAAAAAATAGGAAAAAAAAAGGATATGTCAAAAGCAGATTAATCTGGAAATAATGAAAACAGTTATACAATAAACTTTTACAAAGATTTGTAAATGGGTTACAAATTTAGCACTTACCTTCATATTTAAAATGGTAACACTTTCCAAGCAATAATACAGGGGAATTTCTACTAAAATATGTCTTTGTTTTCAACACCCAACCTAAACGAGAAAAGAGAAAAGACAGTTTTTCAATTAAAATATTTCAGACTAAAAGTCTAGCAGCATTTTCTTTAATTTCAAATAATCAGTTCTCAACTCTGGATGTGCATTTTTTTTGCAAGGATAGCAAAATATTTGGAAAAAGAACTGAAAATAGAGGCCACTTTAGGCAACTTTCAAATAAACTTAAGTATTTTAAACACATTCTATTCACTTAATGAATATGAGTAAGAAAAAATTCTAATTTGAATTTATTTTCAAAGAGGCTCCAATGTTCTTATGGTATAACATTTTAAAGATACAAGTTCTACTCCAATTTCCCTGACACCAACCTCTTTCCCAAAGGCAACAAATGTTATTATTTCCTATATTGCCTCCCATCTTAAATAATTAAAAGATTTGAACTATTTGAATATTCCAAAGAAGTAATTTAGAGAAACGATCACACAGTACACTAGTGCTTATGATAAAAGAGGACACCTGAAGTTTCCTAGGGAAATCTGTTATAACTCCATCATTTCAGCCAGATGAGGACCTCTGAAAGTACTATATAAATCTTTCAGACATCCTCATCTGTCCCAATCCCCAATCTACAACTGAAGTTGCAAACTCTAATTCTTCCAATTTATTTCCTACTAAACTGTCTGTATCTAACAGGTAGTATCCTTTTGGTTTTTTATGATGCCATTAATAGTTGTCAATTTCCTGAGAAAAGTACTTGCCTGTTACATTCCTGAATATTCCTAAGTATATGAAATTCCTGATTGCTAATGGTAAGCTTAAAAGCAGCTCCTAAAATGCAAAAGCACATAAATAGAAAGAATCTGAAACTGGGCATCAACAGATTTACATCTAGTCCTAAGTAGACTATCTGCCACTTATACTTAACAGAGTTGTTACAAAATTTAAAATGAGTGATTTTTATGAATATGCTCCCTAAAGCACTATACAAATAAATATAAAGAACAAATACATAAAAATACATATTTGTAGTAAAGATTCATGTAACTGAATTTGGTGGTGAAATAAAGAATGGAAAGTCAAATACACTAACTCAGACCTTCATTAAACTTTACTTGGATCAGTGCCATACTCTCTAATATGGTTTCTGAGCATCAGTCTTCCCCACTGCAGCATATGCCCGTATCACTGCCAAGCTCACCTCCCTGTGGCTCAGCTTCGATTAGGTAACTCTTAGCCTCAAAATTATCCTCAATGACTCATTACTTAACAGATTTATTACGAACTTCTCAGTAATATTGAGGAATTTCCACAATATGAGTAAAGTTACCTTTACAGTCTTCTTTTCCACTACTTTTCACCTATTTTCAAAGTGGGCTTTGGTATTTGGCTTATACTCTCCCGTGACAAAACTTCCTCCCAGTATCAGCCCATCTAAATCCTACTTCTTCTGGCTTAAACATACACCTCTAAGACAATTTTTTTCCTTTTCCTATCTGATTCTGATTCTCTTCTCTGAACTCCAATGGGAAGTTAATATTTACTGATCACCTATTATATATGAGGAACTGAGCTAGGCACTTTATAGACATTATCTCTTAGAAATACTATCAGTAACATACTAGAATGATTCTAATCACCAAAACAATAACCCCTCCCCCCAAAAAGAGCAGTACTTCCAAAGTTAATCCTAAGAACTACATAAAAACAATCTCAAATAAAAAGAAACAACCTTTAAGAAGGAAATTCACTCTTTCTCCCTATACATTACCCTCTGCCTACCCCCTCTTACCATTCACCAGTCTTTTCTCTAGAAAAGTTGTGAATCTAATTGGTCAGAGCCTGAGGCACTACAACAGCCCTTATTTTACATGAGCCCAGATTTATAGTGCTTTAAAGTTCAACCATCATTCATGTGGTACATATTCTCTCTCACTCTATTTCCTGTGCAGATCCTGGCAGGGACTAAACCCCTCAGACTGACTTCCTTTAATACTCCAGGAAACTAGGTGCATAAGAGGATTCAAGACTTCTCGTAATGCCCACCCATTTTTCTCTCTTTTTCCACAGTTATGTTAAAGCTAAATCAGATAAATACGCCAAATACTAATTTACAGAATATTCTTTTTTTAATTATTTCATTTTAGTTGACCAGTTTTCATTTCATTCTATGAAAACATTATAAATGGGGTATGTGGTGGTGACTTGATAATAGGGGGAGTCTAGTAACCATAATGTTGCTCATGTAATTGTATATTAATAATAGCAAAAAAAAACCCACATTATAATAAGTTTACTATCTCTGCCCCAGCGGGCACTATGGTGCAGAAAAAGAGAAAAATAGAGGTTGTAAAATCCATACAGACATGGGATAATAGAGCCTGAAGCATAGGAAAGAGCCATGAATAAGAACTATTATTATGAGTATGTTCTTCTTATACACATTGAAAAGAATATATTCATCAGAATTCTTCATATTCAAGAATATTTTTCTGTTCCTCAATCTCTCCCTACCTGCACCTCTAAACTTCAATCTGTAACAGCAGGAAGGTGGGACAGAGACAAACTAAGTTATTATGATTTCTAAATGAAAACTAATTAAATAAAACTGAGCAAGTTAAGAAAAGCAAGTACATTTGGCAAACCAACCATTCAATAAGTTGACACAGTGTAGTGACTGTCTATGATGTCTGAGAACTAACCAGAAGGAAGCATGAAAAACACTCTGGGATACAGGAAATTTTTTATATATTGATTAGATTGTTAGTTTCACAGATGTACACGTGTCACATTCTGTAAATTTTTGCTTTATGTTCCTTTCACTTTATGTTAATTTTCCCTCAATTACAAAAAAATAATTTTAAGAGATAAACTAGGACAGTATTTCACTTATTTATTCCTGTTTAGCAAACCACTCCCAAACTTAGTACTTTGAAAAAACAATTTTTTGTCTCTTACATCACACAGCTCTGTACGTTGACTGGGCTCCCTTGAGCAGTTCTCCTGCTGGTCTGCTGGAGTCACTAATGCAGTGGAAAGTGAATGGAGAGGTTCAATTGAGACACTGAGTTGGCTCGTTCCTTCTCTTTTAGAGTCTCAGGGCCTTCTTCATATGGCCTCTCCATGTGATTTCTCCTACAGGGTATCTAATTTGGTTGCATAATACTTCAGAGCTCCAAAACAGAGCAAGCAGGTGTTGCCTCTTAATGGCTAGGCCTTGAATTGACACAGCCTGATTTCTATCTAATTCTATTGGTTAATGTGAAGCACAGATCAGCCCAGGTTCAATGAGAAAAGAGACAACACAAGATGTGATTTACTGAGGACCATCTTTAGAGACCATCTACCATAAACAGAATGTTTCAAAAAACCTAGTGCATTAAGTCAGAAACTTGAGAATCATAAATAAGGCTTTAAAAGATGCAAACAAGCCAAAGAGTAAAGAAATAATACAGACAATAATGACTTTCTGGAGGATAATAGAAACACCAGAAGAAAGATAATTTACCTATTAACATTTTTAAAACAAAGTCAAGTTTATATGCCTCATAAAGTCATGTAAACAAAGGGGGGAAAAAGCAAAAATGAAACACTCTCAAGAAAGTAAGGTCCAGTGTCTTTTAAATCTTAAGTGATATGCCATTTTAAGTACCACCTTCATCATATCATAATATTGACATTGATAAAAGATAATCCTAAACTATGTTCAGTGGATTCAGAGAACAGCAAGACTGGGGAGCAAGCAAGGCTGGATTTGAATACCAGTTTCAAGTCTTACCTAGATGTAACCTTGAATATGTCACTAAATCTCAGCTTTCTACTATACAAAAAAAGCATATTTCAGAAAGATAGGAGATTTAAATCTCAGATGGATATCTATTTCAGGAAGATACAAGATTTAAGAGAGAATGTAGATAAATTATCTACAACATGCTCAATCAATGTTAGTCCTTCCTATACCACCCATCCTACACAAATTCTAAGCAAGAGAAATACATAAAACATTTTAGAGATCATATATTAGGCTACAAAAAGAACCTCAGTAAATGCAAAAAGATTGAAATTGTACCGACCAGCTTCTCAGATCACAAAGCTATGAAACTGGAAATAAATTACACAAAGAAAACAAAAAAGCCCACAAACACATGGAGGCTTAATAACATGCTCCTAAATAATCAATGGATCAATGACCATATAAAAACAGATCAAGCAATATATGGAGACAAATGACAACAATAATTCAACACCGCAAAATCTGTGGGATGCAGTGCAGGCTGTGCTAAGAGGGAAATGTATTGCAATACAGGCCTACATCAGGAAAGAAGAACAATCCCAAAAGAACAGTCTAAACTCACAATTAATGAAACTAGGAAAGGAAGAACAAATGAAGCCCAAAGTCAGTAGAAGGAGGAACATAATAAAGATTAAAGCAGAAATAAATAAAATTGAGAAGAATAAAACAATAGAAAGAATCAATGAAAGCAGGAGCTGGTTCTTAGGGAAAATAAACAAAATAGATAAACCCTCAGCCAGACTTATCAAGAAACAAAGAGAGGCTACACACATGAACAGAATCAGAAACGAAAAAGGAAAAATCACTATGGATACCACAGAAATACAAAGAATATGAGAGAATACTACAAAAAAATTATATGCTAACAAACTGGATAACCTAGAAGAAATGGACAACTTTCTAGAAAAATACAACCTTCCAAGGCTGGCCCAGGAAGAAACAGAAAATCTGAATAGACCTATTACCAGCAAAGAAATTGAATTGGTAATCAAAAAACTACTAAGAACAAAACACCTGGACCAGATGGTTTCATTGCTGAATTTTATCAAACATTTAGTGAAGACCTAATACCAATCCTCATTAAAGTTTTCCAAAAAGTAGAAGAGGAGGGAATACTCCCAAACTCATTCTACGAGGCCAATATCACTCTAATACCAAAACCAGGCAAAGACACCACAAAAAAAGAAAATTACACACCAATATCCATGCTGAACATAGATGCAAAAATACTCAACAAAATATTAGCAAACAAAATTCAAAAATACATCAAAAAGATCATCAATCATAGTCAAGTGGGATTCACCCCAGGAATGCAAGGATGGTACAACATTCAAAAATCCATCAACATCATCCACTACATCAAGAAAAAGGACAAAAACCACATGATCATCTTCACTGATGCTGAAAAAGCATTTGACAAAATTCAACATCCATTCATGATAAAAACTCTCAACAAAATGGATATATGAGAGCAAGTACCTCAACATCATAAAGGCCATATATGACAAACCCACAGCCAACATTATACTTAACAGCAAGAAGCTGAAAGCTTTTCCTTTAAGATTGGGAAAAAGACAAGGATGCCCACTCTCCCCACTTTTATTCAACATAGTTCTAGAGGTCCTAGCCATGGCAATCAGACAAAACAAAGAAATAAAAGGCATCCAGAATGGCAAGAAAGAACTCAAACTGTCCTTGTTTGCAGATGATATGGTATTGTACATAAAATACCCTAAAGAATCCACTCCAAAACTACTAGAACTAATATCTGAATTCAGCAAAGTTGCAGGATCCAAAATTAATACACAGAAATCTGTTGCATTCCTATACACTAACAATAAACTAGCAGAAAGAGAAATCAGGAAAACAATTCCATTCACAATTGCATCAAAAAGAATAAAATACCTAGGAATAAACCTAACCAAGGAAGTGAAAGACCTATACCCTGAAAACTACAAGACACTCTTAAGAGAAATTAAAGAGGACACTAATAAATGGAAATTCATCCTATGCTCTTGGCTAGGAAGAATTAATATTGTCAAAATGGCCATCATACCTAAAGCAATCTACAGATTCAATGCAATCCCTATCAAAATACCTACAGCATTCTTCAATGAACTAGAGCAAATAGTTCTAAAATTCACATGGAACCACAAAAGATCCCAAATAGCCAAAGCTATCCTGAGAAGGAAGAATAAAGCAAGGGGGATTATGCTCCCTTACTTCAAGCTCTACTACAAACCTACCGTAATCAAGACAATTTGGTACTGGCACAAGAACAGACCCATAGACCAATGGAACAGACAAGAGAGGCCAGATATAAACCCAAACATATATGGTCAATTAATATACAATAAAGGACCCTGGAAATACAATGGAGAAATGACAGCCTCTTCAACAGCTAGTGTTGGCAAACCTGGACAGATACATGTAAGAGAATGAAACTGGATTACCGTCTAACCCCATACATAAAAGTAAACTCAAAATGGATCAAAGACCTGAATGTAAGTCATGAAACCATAAAACTCTTAGAAAAAAACATAGGCAAAAATCTCTTGGACATAAAAATGAGCAACTTCTTCATGAACATATCTCCCCAGGCTAGGGAAACAAAAGCAAAAATGAACAAATGGGTCTATATCAAATTAAAAAGCTTCTGTACAGCAAGGGATACCATCAGTTGAACAAAAAGATATCCTACAGTATGGGAGAATATATTCATAAATAACATATCCAATAAGGGGTTGACATCCAAATTATATAAAGAGCTCACGTACCTCAACAAACAAAAAGCAAACAAGCCAATTAAAAAATGGGCAGAGGAGCTGAACAGGCACTTCTTCAAAGAGGAAAAGAGAAGTGCAAATTAAAACCACAATGAGATATCACCTCACACCAGTTAGGATGGCCGCCATCCAAAAGACAAACAACAAATGTTGGCGAGGATGTGGAGAAAGGGGAACCCTCCTACACTGCTGGTAGGAATATAAATTAGTACAACCATTGTGGAAAGCAGTATGGAGGTTCCTCAAAAAACTCAAAATAGAAATACCATTTCACCCAAGAATTCCACTCCTAGGAATTTACCATAAGAATGCAACAGCCCAGTTTGAAAAAGATATATGCACCCCTATGTTTATCGCAGCACTATTTACAATAGCCAAGAAATGCAAGCAACCTAAGTGTCCATCAGTAGATGAATGGATAGAGAAGATATGGTATATATACACAATAGAATATTATTCAGCCATAAGAAGAAAACAAATTCTACCATTGCAACAACATGGATGGAGCTAGAGGGTATTATGCTCTGTGAAATAAGCCAGGTGGAGAAAGACAAGTACCAAATGATCTCACTCCTATGTGGAGTATAAGAACAAAGAAAAAACTGAAGGAAGAAAACAGCAGCAGACTCACAGAACCCAAGAATGGACTAACAGTTACCAAAAGGAAAGAGACTGGGGAAGATGGGTGGGAAGGAAGGGATAAGGGGGGAAAAGGGCTATTACAATTAGCACACATAATGTAGCGGGGGTGGGGGTGTGGTAGGGGTATACGGGGAAGGCAGTATAACACAGAGAAGACAAGTAGTGATTCTATAACATCCTTCTATGCTGATGGACAGTGACTGCAATGGGGGTATGTGGTGGGTACTTGATAATAGGGTGAGTCTAGTAACCATAATGTTGCTCATGTAATTGTATATTAATAATAGCAAAATAAAAATAAAGAGTAACCAATGGAGAAAAAAATATTTTAGTACAATTTTCACCAATAAACATCAAACTAAAATACTACTCCATAACTTGAAGCTATCTAGAGCAATTAGTTACCCTGAACAATCTGTTCTTCAGAGACTAGAGATCTAGGCCCACTGAAATATCTAGATAAGGAAAGTTACACATATGTAAATAAGGTTAAATAACAATTCCTAGGGTACTGCTGAAATGTGTTATTGAGTACCTGTAGGAGGATTTTCAGACCTTACAAATGAAATCTTTATCACATAACCTATTCACCAGATTAAATGGTTTAAAAACTATTAGAGTTAAAAGGAATACATCAAGTTTAAAGATACAAAATCAAATTGCAAAAATCAAATGTATTTCTATATACTAGCAATGAAATTCTAAAATGAAATTTAAAAGAACAATTCATTGAAAAATAGTACAGAAAAGAAAATATTTATGAATAACCTTAAAAAAGGAAGTGTAAGACTTATATGCAGAAAACTATACAAAACATTACTGAAAAAAAACTAAAGACCTAAGGAAACATAACAGTATCCCATGTCAATGGATTGGAAGACTTAAAATGGCAATACTCTATTAAGATGGCAATATTCTGTAAATTGATCTGCAGTTTCAGTGAAATCTGTATCAAAATCCCAGCTGGATTGCTTGCAGAAATTGATAAGATGATTAAAAATTCATATGGAAATGCAAGAGATCCAGAATAGCCAAGACAACCTTGGAAAAGAAGATTAAAGTTAGAGGAATCATACGTTTCAATTTCAAATTTTACAAAATGCAGAAGTAATCAAGAGAGTGTGGTACCAGCCTAAGAACAGATATATAGATAAGTGGAATAGAATTGAGAGTCCAGAAATAAACCCTTACATCTGTAGTCAACTGATTTTAGAGAAGGGTGTCAAGACCATTCAATGGAGAAAGAATAGTCTTCAAAAAATTGTGCTGGGACAACTAGATAGCCACATACAGAGAATGAAGTTGTAACTCTACCTCATATCATATGCAAAAATTAACTGAAAATGGATCAAAGACTTAAATATAAAAGCTAAAACAATAAAATTCTTAAATAAAAGAAACAGGCACAGGTCTTCATGATCTTGATTTAGGCAAGTTTCTTAAATATCACATCAAAAGCACAAGCAACCAATGAAAAAATAGGTAGGTTGGACTTCATCAAAATTAAAAGGTTATGTGCTTCTGGTTTACAATAGCCAAGATATGGAAGCAACCAAAGTGTCCATCAACAGATGAATAGATAAAGAAGATGTGGTACATATACACAATGGAATATTATTCAGCCATAAGAAGAAAAGAAATCCTGCCATTTGCAACAATAGGGATGGATCTAGAGGGTATTATATTTAGTGAAGTAAGCCAAGCGGAGAAAAGACAGAAACCATATGATTTCTTTTATTTGTGGAATATAAATACAAAGCAAAACAAATGAACAAAAGAGCATTAGACTCACAGACACTGAGAAGTGACTAGTGGCTCCAAGGGGGAGAGGAGTGGGTGGGGTTGGAAGGAAGGGGGAGGGGGACTGTTGAATCACTGTGATGCACATTTGATAAAAATTTTTTTTAAGGTTATGTGCTTCAATGGACACTATCAAGAAAGTGAAAAGAGAACCCAAGAATGGGAAACAATATCTGCAAATCATCTATTTGCTAAGGGATTTGTATCTAGATACATAAAGAACCCTTACAACTGAATTAATAAAATACAACCCAATTTAAAAATGTGCAAAGGATTTGAATAGACATTTCTCCAAAGAATATATACAAATGGCTAATAAGTATATGAAAAGATATTTAACATCATTATTTATCAGGGAAATGCAAATCAACTCACAGTGAGATACTTCAAAGCCATTGGAATGGCTTTAATAAAAAAATGGACAATAACAAGTGTTTGTGAGGATGTAGCAAAACTCAAACCCTCAACAGTGCTGATGGTAATGTAAAATTGTGTAACCACTTTGAGAAACAGTTTGGCAGTTCCTTAAAAAGTTAGAGTTAACAGATGATCCAGCAATTCTACTCAAAGTTATATACCCAAGAGATTTGAAAACATGTTCACACAAAAACTTGTAACAATATATGTAGCAGCACTACCTATATTAGCCAAAAAGTAGAAACAACCCAAATGTCTGCCAACTAATATATGGGTTAAAAAACGTGGTATAGCCATATAATTAAATATTATTCAACCATAAAAGGGAAATGAAGAATACACAAATTACAGCATGGATGAACTTTGCTAAGTGAAGGGAGTCAGACACAGAAGGTCACAAATTGAATGATCCCATTAATATAAAGTGTCCAGAACAGGCAAATCCATAGAGACAGAAAGTAAAATAGAAGTTGCCAGGGACTGGAGGGAGGTGGGAAGGAATAGGGAATAGCTGCTAATTGGTATGAGGTTGCTTTTCAGGAGGATGAAAATGTTCTGGAATTAGATAGAGATGACGGTTGCTGTACAATCTTATGAATATACTAAAAACCACTGAATCATACACTTTAAAAGGGTGAATTTTATAGTATGTGAATTATATCTGTTTTTTACAAAACTAATGTTAATAATTTTGAAAAAGGCAATGCTATATTATTATCAAGTTATAACTGTCTAACTAGCGGGCATTGACTTCCAGTGAACCAGGAGCCAACTGCCAATTGTGTTTCACATAAATTTGCATTATCATAGAGTTTACTAATTGTACCATTCCTATTTTATGGATATGAATGTTTTCCTGTTGAAACTGATTCTGCTGAGGATTTCTCCATCTTTGAAGGCTTCTTCATTTCTAATGTGTTTCTAGTCTGAGGTGGGCTTCAAAACCACCTTATTGGATCTATTTGCAAATCAAGAGTAATTAGGTTAAAAATAAAGGTCTGAGGGTGGAGAAAGACAAATACCAGATGATTTCACTTATTTGTGTAATATAAAAACAAAGCAAAACAAAATGAACAAAATAGCAGTAGACTCATAGACCGAAAAGTGACTGGTAGTTATCATGGGGGAAGGGTGGGCGGGTAGGGAGGGTGAGGTAGATAAAGGGGCACAAATTTCTCAATCAATATAAGTTGCTCACAGGGATGGTAGTAGAGCATGGAGAATATAGCCATGATTCTGTAACATCATCCTATGTTGATAGACAGTAACTGCACTAGCGGGAGTGAGGATTTAATAATATGGGTAACTTGAACCACTGTGTTATATATTTGAAACCAGTATAAGATTGCATATCAGATACTTCAATTAAAAAAATAGTAAAAAAAAAATAAGGGTCTGAGGGTACTTGCAGGATAGTCAGAGGTATTGGTATGTGAACTATTTCTGCTTTGTGTATTCAGAGGCCTATTTTGCTTGCTTACTGGTTCATACATAGGTTGCCTGAAACTGAGTCTAAAAAACTGAGGTATTATCATCACCTGAATAAATTCTCTCTGCTTTGGAATGTTTTTTTAAAAAAGGACTATATAGTATGCTTGAGTTTCTAAGCAATGTTTGTGATGACATTTGGCTCTTTCTTCAGGAGATACTCTTACTTACGTTCCTTACAGAAACATTTCATTCCAAGAGAACCTCAAGCAAACTGTCAGTAACTTAATAAGGGAGATGAAACATATCCTCAAATATTTCTTTGGATTTATACAATCTTTAAATCATAATACTTACTATATTTCATGTTGTTCCAAGCAGATGCAAATTTAGTTTTTAGCTTATCAACTTCATCTGTTCCTGTGGCCTCCATATTCAAATTCTAAAGAAAAAGCCATCACTTGATTGCATTCTTCTGTAGAGTTTAATGTTTTGTACTTATTTAAAGAAAGAAAAAATTAAAGAAAAATAAGTAATGAGTACATATTATATAGTGCAGTATCTACCAAAGTTACTCAAGTGATTGAATACAATTGGAACTGGAAATGAGGAAACCAATTTCTCATTTTACAGAACAGAATACAACATATTCTATAAATATTTTAATTACAAAAAACATTTAATATCAGATATACAACAGTAAGAATTATCACACAAAAACAAACAATAATCTCCCCCAGGTACTCATAATTAAGAATAAATTATCTCAGTAACACACTTCAGCTTTGGTGCTCGTGAGACCGTCCAAGATATGTTTTATTTGTAATTAGAGAAGGCAATTTGAAATCTTACAAAAAAATGACTATCTTCAGAATGGAAGTTTAAATAAAGTCACTACTGTCATATAGCCTAATTGTTTAATTTTTTAAATTAACTCATGTCCTACATTTACTTCCTATCTCAATACTGCAGCATTTTTAAAAAAATAGAATGGCTTAAATTTACAACAGAAAAGATTTTCTTACTTTGAAATAAGTGTAGCTCGTGTTTGTTTTATAACTGATGAGGGAAAATTGAGGTGTGTGATATAATCTGGAAGAGGAACAAATTAACTGAAAATGTTTGAGCTTATTTGCAATAATTCATAGCTTACTTTTCAAGAAAAGAATGCTGCACAGAACCTTACCTTTTTAGGGTTGTAAGTATCTAATCAGAAGTACTGATATATTCAATTCTCTAAAAATAGACATTTCATCTTATAATATATATTAAAAGCTACAGAGTATAGTTGGTGCAAGAGAGAGTATGGTCCATTGAAAGAATTTTAAAAATCAATGTGACTAGAGCACACAAAGTCCAAAGAAGTGGCACAAGATGTGGGTATATGGTTAGACAGAGGACAGAGCACATAGGGCCTTGTAGACCATGTTAAGAATTTTGTTCTTTATCCTAAGAACAACTGGTTTTAAACAGAATATCAGAATAGATTCTGTGGGTCTGATTCCAAGAGCAGCACAGAGAATAGGTTGAAAAGGGACAAGAATAGATGGTGAGTTTACTACTATTGTACAGGACTAGGAAAGAAATGGTAACAACTTGCTTGGACTAGAGCAGTGGAGATGGGGAGAAATGGACTTATGAGGAAATGTGTTGAAAATTCAACTAAGTCTTGGTGACAAAATGGATGTGGAAGGTGAGAAAGAGGGATATGTCAAAGATACACCCAGATTCCTGGCTTCTGAAACTAAATAGATGGTGTCAATCACTAAAATAGGGAACATTAGGAAAGAGGCAAATTAGAGAAGACCATGAATTTGATTTATATGGCATTTGAGATGCCTCTGAAAGACAGAATCATGTATTTATTTAGTCATTTGACAAATTACTGCCAGACTGCTTTAGGCAATGAAGATACAGCTTAGAATAGTGAAATACTTGTTATAATGGAGCTTACATTCTAGATATATTCTAGGGAGGCCAACTAGACAGTTAGATATATAAATCTGAAGCTAGAGTTACTAGTTTGAGAATTGCTGATATAGAATTATAGCTACAAACATGTTCCCCAAGGACTTTGCCTTGTTCACGTTTGTGCCCCCAGCCTTGCAAATGACATTCAAGACCCTGCATGAAATTCTGTCTGTCCACTTCCTATTTCCTCTCATGCCACTCCCTCACACACACCATATACTGAAGCCATTTTTAATATTAATACTAAAGCTTCCTAAACTTTACTTCAAGACCCTGCATGAAATTCTGTCTGTCCACTTCCTATTTCCTCTCATGCCACTCCCTCACACACACCATATACTGAAGCCATTTTTAATATTAATACTAAAGCTTCCTAAACTTTACATATTATCTAATACCTCCATGCCTTTGCATGTGATGGAAATTCTCTGACTAGAATGCTTTCCTGCTCACCCTTTTTGAGTATCTTATTATCAGGAGTTCCTAGGACCCAACTTACATCTCAGCTCCTCTGGTGAGATTGCTAAGATTTCTACCCTTCTCCAAACCCCAAACTAGGGCATATGTCCTTCCTCTTAGCTCTCATAGGTTCCTATGTCTTCCTCTATCACAGTACTCATGACACTGTGTTGTAATTACGTGTTTCCTATGTGTCTCTTACACTAGATGGTAAACTTTCTTGAGTATCCTTCAATTCTGCCTGACACACAACTGGTTTTCAAAATGTTTATTAAATGAATAAGTGAACTAATAAATTAATGGAATATTGGTATATCACTCATAGCACTTTCACCAGCTATAGAGTTGTTTCAACTGACAACTAAAATAAAGGAAAAAGTTTTCCACCCAAAAGCTGCACAATTTAATAAAATTTGGAAAAGCAAGAAGTTTAAAAAAATGTGTGAATTATATAGTGCCTCCACACATTATGCGTTATATATCCATTAAAGATGTCTCCAAAGACTTTGTGAAAATGGGAAGCACTCTGCAGACTCTAAAACTTTATGTATCATATGATATTGGCTGGGAAGGGCAGAAGGGGTGAGGGTTAGAAAGAAGTACACCAAAAACTGACGGTAGTTTCCCTGGATATAAAAGAGTGTGTATTTATTTTTATATCCCTGTTGTCTACCTTTTCCAAACGTTATACAAAGACCATATGCAATTTTTAGAATTTAAATTTATTTTTTAAAAGCCACCAACCACAAAAATTCTAAATTCAAAATGTTTAAGAGAATATACATGAATGTATTTTCTTACCAAGTTAGAAATAAAGTAAGCCATAGAAAAGACTTTGGCTCAAACAGTTTCCAACACCAGCTACCAGGAACACTCTGGACAGTCCTTAACAACAGTATGAAAGTCAAGATGCCTTAAAGTGGATGCAGGGGAAATGAAGAGAAAGTGAGACATTATTTAATAGGGGAAGACCGTATCTTAGATAATGACTCCTAAATAAATAAATAACCAAGGTAAGATGTTCTGACAGATAAAGAAATTAAAGAGATAAATATTCTAACCTCAAGGAACTCAGAGTGGAATAAATTGGCAAGTTGTTCTTTTATTGTTATTTTTACTCAAAATTCCTGCTACTTATAGACTACTTAGTCAGAATAACTTAACCCCTAAATTTGAAACATTTGAAATGTTTTTGGAACATATCGTTGACTATTTGAGTAAGAATACTTTTACTGTCATTGTTATATTGAGTAGATGAGAACAATAAAATAATTACCATAAGGTCCAACCAGTTAAGCTGTTGCTAGTTTAATAAATTAGTGTACTTTTCTGAATTTTAGGAGTTATAACTAAAATTGAATTCCAATCTTCTATAAAGACAGAAACTCACTTATACAACAAAAACTTAAATGCTGTTTCTAAAAATCCCAACTTTATTTAGGGACTCAACAACTTTGAAGGTGATCCCTTGAACCATATTGGAAAGTATTACAAAGCAAAACACTTTAAAAAGGAATAACCAGATCTGACTCCAAAGGCAAGGGTAACAAAAGCAAAAGTAAAAAAATGGAACTACATCAAAATAAAAAGCTTCTGCAGAGTGAAGGAAACCATCAACAAAATAAAAAGCAACCTACAGAATTTGTAAATCATATTATCTGATAAAGGGCCAATATCCAAAATACATAAAGAATTCATGCAACTCAATAACAAAAAAGCAAACAATCTGATTAAAAAATGGACAAAGAATCTGAATAGACATTTTTCCAAAGAGGACATACAGATGGCCAATAGATGATGAAAAGATGCTCAACATCACTAATCATCAGGGAAATGCAAATCAAAAACACCGTAAGATATCACTCCAGACCTATCAGAATGGGTATTACCAAAAAGACAAAATAACAAGTGTCAGTGAGGATGTGGAGAAAAGGGAACCTTCATGAACAGTTTGTGGGAATGTAAACTGATGCAGGACAACAGCATCCAGGTTCCTCAAAAAATTAAAAACAGAAATGCCATACAATCCAACAATTCCACTTTTGTGTATATATCCAAAGAAAATGAAAACACTAACTTGAAAAGATATATGCACCCCTATGTTCATTGCAAAATTATTTGTAATAGCCAAGATATGGAAGCAACCTAAATGTCCATTGATGGATGAATGGATAAAGATGTGGTGTATACATATACAACAGAATACTACTCAGCCATAAAAAAATTAATGAAATCTTGCTGTTTGCAACAATATAGATGGACATTGAAGGTATTATGCTAAGTGAAATAAGTCAGGAAAAGACAAATACCATATAATTTCACTTATATGTAGAATCTAAAAAAAGAATAAACAAAAAACAAAAAATCATAGGTACAGAAAACAGATTGGTGGTTAGAGGGAAAGGTAGTTGGGGGACAAATGAAATGGGTAAAAGGGATCAAAAAATACACATTTCCCATTATAAAATAAATAAGTCATGGGGATATAATGTATACCATGGTGACTAAGTCAACAATATTGTATTGCATATTTGAAAGTTGCTAAGAAAGTAAATCTTAAAAGTTCTTATCACAAGAAAAAAATTGTAACTGTGTGGTGACAGATAACTAGATTTACTGTTATTTCACAATGTATACAAATATCAAATCAAAATGTTGCATACCTGAAACTAATATAATGTCATATGTCAATATTTCAATAAAAGAAATAGAATATTCAAAGACCTCCTACAAGTCAATAAGAAAATATCAAAAAAAACAAAAGAACAATACACAAGTGTAAACAGGAATTTTACAAAAGTAGATGAACAAATGGCCAATATGCCTAAGAAAAGGTCCTCAATAGGGGCAATGAATAGTGAAACCACAATGAGGAGATTGTGTTACAAATGAACCAGGCTGGCTAAATCTTAAAAAGTCAGTAAAGAAAAAAGTTTAGAGATGGTAAACAACAGGTATTCTCAGACACTGCTAGTGTGACTAAAAACATAATCAATTTGCAAAAATGCTTGGCAGTATCTAATTAAAGCTAAACATATGCATTGCCTCTGACCCAAAAATTGCACTGCTCAGAATATACCCAGGAGAAATGCAAATATATGTTCACCAAAGCACATATACAAACCTGTTCATAGCGTTCTGTTCTTTATAGCGCCAAACTACCAAATCAAATGTGAAAAAGATGTATTATGCAATATTTTTTAAATGGAATGTTACACAGCAATGAGAATGAATGAATTAGAATGTCAAATGTAACTCCTACAAACATGATGTTGAACTAAAGCCAATTGCACCAAAACATATATATGAGTCCCTTCTAAAAGTTCAAAAATAGGCAAAACTGATCTATGATATTAGAGGCCAGGTTATAGAGATTACGTTCATGTAAGGGTGCAGAATAGTGACTGAGAGGAGACACAAAGGTGGGCTATGGGGTGCTGCTAATGTTCTATTACAATCTGGGTGGTGATTATATGGGTGTGATCGCTTTGTGATAAGAGAGCTGTCTGCTTATTATTTGTGCACTTTTCTGTATGTATAAAAATGTATGTTAAACAGGCGGTAGCGCGCAGTGACTGAGACCAGGGCACAGGTCTGGCACCAGTGCACCGTGGTGGAGGGCAGCAGAGCCTGGCGCCAGGGCACTGCGGCGGACAGCAGCCCCTCACAGGGAAGCGTGGCTATGGAGAGCAGCGCCTGGCGGAGTAGTGCAGCTTCAGACGGCAGGAGGGCTTGCCCTGGAAGTTTGAGTACGGAGAATGGAACCTGGCGGCCCGGCGCAACCAAGGAGGGCAGGAACTTCTGCAGATGCACAGCTGCGGTGAGCAAGACCTGGCTCGGATGCACGACAATGGCGAAGAGCAGGGCCTGTCACGGTACCCTGGTGATGGAGAGCAGAGCCTGGTGTGGGCACACCACAGCGGAGAGCAGGTACTGAAGTGGATGCACGGTTGTGGACGTGAACAGAGCCTGCTTCCAAACACAGCTCTTAAGAGCAGCACCCGACCTGGATGCATATCTGCATAGAGCAGGGCCTGGCGGGGTGGTGTGGTCATGTGGCGCAGGGCCAGGCGCGGTGGGGGGGCCGAGAGGGGCAGGACGTGGCCGGGCTGATTGACCACGAAGAGCAAAGCCTGTTGCTTTGTCCTGGCTTCGGACGACGGGACTCCACGGAGAAGTCCGAGAACAGCCGCTGCCTCTGGGCTGAGACCTTGGAGAAGATGGTGGCAAAGGTACACAGCCCTGAGGCCTGGGAGGCCCAGGAAATGGGCAGCACTATGCAAGCTTCTGAGGCTGGGCAGGACCCTCGCGGCGGGGCTGATTGCTCTCATGTCCATTCCCTGGCCTAGTGGTCTGGCTCGTATGCCCGTCGGCCTGGCCCGTGCCCTTGAGGCCTGCCCCATGGCGGCCGCACTGCCCACGTGTGCTGTCTGGGTCCCTCAGCTGGGCGCGGGCACCACACAGTATGGCTCTGCGCGGCCACACTTGCCACCCGGAGCTCAGGACACCCCTTGGACACACCCAGCCCATGGACGGCAGCCCCACAGCCGAAATGGCGCTGGCGGAGGAACCTGCTGTGGTGCCACCACCCTGCGGTGACGCGTCGCTCAAGACTGTGGGGGCCAAGGACCCCGGATTGAGGCTGTGGGTCCCACAATCCATGTCAGGGACAGGGGCGACCTTGTTCACCTTGTTCTTCAGCCCCTTCTTCCAGAAGGACTGCAAGGCCATCAAGACAGGATCTGGCTTGAGACTGGGGAGCACCGCGGGGATGCTGTGTGGGTGAGGCTGGAGGAGCAAGGACAGCAGGTGGGCCCTGTCGCTCGTGATTGGGGAGTTGGGAGTCACGTGACCCGTCTTTCCGGAGCCCACCAAGTAGTTCGATTTGGCGGCAGGCAGGAGGCTGTGCTCCACATGCCTGTGGTCGCCTGAGTCAATATTGAGAATTCCCCAACCTCACCTGGGCCCCTATGAGTGTGTGTGCGGTGGGGGGTGGGGGGGCGGTTCATGTTAATGTGCGTCTGTACGTGTGTGTGGTTTCTGTACATGTTTGCAGGGTGGCAGCGAGACTGTCTATATAAACAATTTGAGTCGCCCCAAATCTGCTTGCTTGCCAGCACCACTCTGCTGGCTCAACTTCAAGCAGTGGGTTGAAAAAAACACGCTAGCCAACAAGAGATCCCCGAATCGGGCATCCCTCCTGGTATATGGTCAGGTCACTGGGCCCATGTATGACCCCAGAAGGGGCAGTCCCAGAACTCCTCCGGCCATCAGGAACCCACATGGGGCAGGGGAGTGGGGGGGTCCACTTGGAAAGTGTCCTGAAGGCAAGAAAAGGGATGCAGGCTGACACTGTCTTGGCTCAGGATGTTCAGCACTGCTGCAAGGCACCATAGAGAGATTTAGACCGTTTCAGTAAGATGCTTCTCCCTGCCTTGCCCCGTGAACACAGACTGGGGTTGCCTGGGATTAAAGGTGGTACTGTCCTTAAGCATGCAGCAGCATCTGTACGGGCTGTGTGGATGAACGTGCGCTAGTCTGTTTGACCTACTGTCTAGTTTCTGTTAATATGAATATTTTAAGATGCCCAGGACGGGAGTTCAGTATTTGGACCCTGCTCCTCAGTCATTATTACAATAGGGATGCATGTTCAGTACCCGTAACAGAAAAAGCAAATAGAGGATGACTCTCAAGATGGCGGCATGAGTAGGGTGGTGGAAATCTCCTTCCAAAACCATATATATTTTGAAAATACAGTAAATACAACTATTCCTAAAAGAGTAACCAGAAGATACAGTACACCAGCCACGCTGTATCTACATCTGCGAGAACTCAACAGCTCACGAAAAGGGTAAGATACAAAGCCATGACACAGCAGGACCCAAGCACTCCCCCCACCCCAGCTCACAGGCAGGAGGAAAAGAATCAGAGTGGGTAGGGAGTGGAAGCACAGGACTGCTAAATAACCAGCCCTAGTAATCTGCACTGGGAGCACAGAACACACTCCATGGTGTACTGGATATTAGAGGAACAGAAAAACGAAATCCAAGATTAAGACTGCAACAGGTTCCCACAGACAGCTGCCTTGGGACAAAAGAAAAGCAGGCACTTTAAAAGTCTTAATGGGACAAGGGGTTAACAGGTGGACAAAATCGTATTGGCACACTGAGCTGGGCAGGCTGGGAACTTTAAGGAACTTCAGACACCCTAACCCCTGGGGTGGAAACGTAGCTTGGAAGCCCTTCACGGCAATAAGCAGTTTGCCGTTCATTCACCCCCGCCAGCACTGCAAGCAAACCGGCTGACCCGCTATTGCTGCGGACCAGCCAGGGAGCAGCCCCACCCACAGCAACCACACAGAGGCTTTTCCCAGAGCATTGCTAACCAGGCTAGACCCACAGGCTGCTCCCTGCCCACAGCTGACAGGCACAGACAGCAGAGACCGGTTTAGGGTCCAGAGGGCACAAAGGGGCTTTATTCTCGCAGCGAACACGCACTGCTCACCTTCAACCCTGCCAGTGCCCTAGGACATCCCAAGGGCTCCTGTGCCCACAGCAGCTCAGGGGATTAACCCAGAGGCTTCCTACTGCACACAGCTGACCAGCACAGGCAGAGGAAACTGGCGTGGAGTCCGGGAAGCATGTAGGGGGCTCTGTTCTTGTGGGGAACACGCGCTGAACGCCTGCAACCACGGCCACTGCCCTAGGCCATCCCGAGGGCCACCCTGCCCACAGCAGCTCAAGTGATCAACCCAGAGGCTGTTACCTCTATGCAGTTACCCAGCACAGGCAGCAGAGACCAGCGCAGAGCCCAGAAAGCACGAAGGGGCGCCGTTCTCGTGGGAGAACACACAGTGCTCACCTGCGACCTCTGACAGTGCCCTAGGCCATCCCAAGGGCCACCCCGTACACGGCACCTCAGGGGATTAAACTAGAGGCTACACCTGGTGTGCGGCTGACTGGCAAAGGCAGTGGAGAAGGGGAAGGCGACCAGCAAGCAAGAAGGGACTTTGTTCTCCGAGCTGACACATGCACCACTCGCTGGCAAACACTTCCATCACCAGGAAAAGGCAGAAGAACCTTGTTCAGTCCAAAATCCGTCAAACACCAGAGAGACGCCCTGGTGAGACGAAAATCACCAATATTCTTGAAAAAGAATTCAAAATAAAAGTCATAAGCATGTTAATGGAGCTACAGAGAAATATGCAAGAGCTAAGGGATGAATTCCAGAGGGAGATAACAGAAATGAAACAAACGATGGAAGGATTTAAGAGCAGACTGGATGAGGTGCAACAGACTGTCAACGGAATAGAAATCAGAGAACAGGAATACAGAGAAGCTGAGGCAGACACAGATAAAAGGATCTCTGGGAACGAAAGAATATTAAGAGAACTGTGTGACCAATCCAAACAGAATAATATTCGCATTACAGGGGTACAAGAAGAAGAAGAAAGAGAAAAATGGATAGAAAGTGTCTTTGAAGAAATAATTGCTGAAAACTTCCCCAATCTGGGGAAAGAAAAAATCTCTCAGACCATGGAAGCCCACAAATCTCCCAAAACAAAGGGACACAAGGAGGACAACACCAAGACATAATAATTAAAATGGCAAATATCAGACATGCACAGATGATTAAAAGCAGCCAGAGAGAGAAAAAAGATCGCGTACAAAGGAAAACCCATGAGGCTATCATCAGATTTCTCAGCAGAAACCTTACAGGCCAGAAGAGAAGGCATGATATATTCAGTGCAATGAAAGAAGCGTCATCAACCAAGAATACTGTATCCAGCAAGATTATCATTTAAATTTGAAGGAGGGATTAAACAATTCCCAGATAAACAAACCTTGAGGGAATTTACCTCCCACAAACCATTTCAACAGTGTATTTTAAAGGGGCTGGTCCAGAAGGAAGCGTTCCTAAGCCTAAATAAATGTCACCAGAAAAAATAAAACCACAGCAAAAAAAGTAGACCAAACAAACATTAACTAAATGCAAAATAAAGCCAGCTATCCACAAAATCAGTCAAGGGAAACAAAAAGGAGTACAGAAAAAAACACCTAACATTTAAAGAGTGGAGGAGGAAGGATAAGAAGGGAGAGAAACAAAGAATCATCAGTGTTTATTATAGTGTAATAAGTGAGTTAAGTTAGACAGTTAGATAGTAAAGAAGCTACCCTTGAACTTTTGGTAACCACGAATCCAAAGCCTGCAATGGCAATAAATACGTATCTATCGATAATCACCCTAAATGTAAATAGACCATTCAAAAGACAGAGTAATAGAATGGATAAAAAAGCAAGACCCATCTATATGCTACCTACAAGAGAAACACTTCAAACCCAAAGACATACACAGACTAAAAGTGAAGTGATGTAAATAGATATTTCATGCAAACAATAGAGAAAAAGCAGGTGTTGCAGTACTTGTATCAGGCAAAACAGACTTCAAAACAAGGAAAGTCACAAGAGACAAAGAAGGAAATTACATAATGATAAAGGGGTCAGTCCAACAAGACAATATAACCATTATAAATATCTATGCACCCAACACAGGAACACCTACATATGTGAAACAAATACTAACAGAATTAAAGAGGGAAATAAAATGCAATGCATTCATTTTAGGAGACTTCAACACACCACTCACTCCAAAGGACAGATCAACGAGACAGAAAATAAGTAAGGACACAGAGGCACTGAAAAACACATTAGAACAGATGGACCTAACAGACATCTACAGAACTCTACACCCAAAGCAGCAGGATACACATTCTTCTCAAGTGCACATGGAACATTCTCCAGAATAGACCACATACTAGGCCACAATAAGAGCACCAGTAAATTCAAAAAGATTGAAATTATACCAACCAACTTCTCAGATCACAAGAGTATAAAATTAGGAATAAATTGAACAAAGAAAATAAAAAAGATCACAAACACATGGAGGCTTAAGAACATGCTCCTAAATAATCAATGGATCAATGACCAAATTAAAACAGAGATCAAGCAATATACAGAGACAAATGAAAACAACAGCACAACACCCCAACTTCTGTGGGACGCAGCAAAGGCAGTTCTAAGAGGAAAGTATATAGCAATCCAGGCCTATTTAAAGAAGGAAGAATGATTTTAAATGAATAGTCTAAATTCACAATTATTGAAACTAGATAAAGAAGACCAAATGAGGCCCAAAGTCAGCAGAAGGAGGGACATAATAAAGATGAGAGAAGAAATAAATAAAACTGAGAAGAATAAAACAATAGAAAAAAATCAATGAAACCAAGAGCTGGTTCTTTAAGAAAATAAAAACAGATAAACCCCTAGCCAGACAAATTGAGAGAAAAAGAGAATCTACACACATAAACAGAATCAGAAATCAGAAAGGAAATATCACTATGGATACCACAGAAAAACAAAGAATTATGAGAGAAAACTATGAAAATTTATATGCTAATAAACTGGATAACCTAGAAGAAATGGACAACTTTGTAGAAAAATACAACCTTCCAAGAAAGATCACGGAAGAAACAGAAAATCTAAACAGACCAATTACTAGAAACAAAATTGAATCGGAAATTTAAAAACTACCCAAGAACAAAATAGCAGGCCTGATGGAATCACCACTGAATTTTATAGGACATTCAGAGAAGACATAATACCCATTCTCCTTAAAGTTTTCCAAAAACTAGAAGAGGAGGGAATACTTCCAAACTCATTCTATGAAGCCAGCATCACTCTAATACCAAAACCAGGCGAACACACAACAAAAAAGACACTACAAACCAATATCCCTGATGAAAATAGATGCAAAAATACTCGACAAAATATTAGCACACTGAATTCAAAAATACATCAAGAGGATCATACACCATGATCAAGTGGGATTCATCTCAGGGATGCAGGGATGGTAAAACATTTGAAAATCCATCAACATCATCGACCACATCAACAAAAAGAAGGACAAAAACCACATGATCATCTCCATAGATGCTGAAAAAGCATTCGACAAAATTCAATATCCATTCGTTATAAAAACTCTCAACAAAATAGGTATAGAGGGCAAGTACCTCAACATAATAAAGGCCATATATGACAAACCGACAGCCAACATTATTCTTAACAGAGAGAGGCTGAAAGCTTTTCCTTTAGGATCGGGAACAAGACAAGGATGCCCACTCTCCCCACTTTTATTCAACCTATATAGCACTGTAGGTCCTAGCCACAGCAATCAGACAACACAAAGAAATAAAAGGCATCCAGATTGTAAGGGAGAAGCCAAACTGCCACTATTTGCAGACGACATAATATTGTACATAAAAACCCTAAAGATTACGATTAGCAGATGTAATGTTAGGGGGGCATGGGGAGGGCTGTACAACCCAGAGAGGACAAGTAGTGACTCTGTGGCATCTCGCTATGCTGATGGACAGTGACTGTAATGGGGTTGGGGGGGGGACCTGATGAAGGGGGTAGTGTAATCACCATAGTATTACTCATTTAACTGTAGATAAATGATATCAAAATAAACTAAAAAAAAAACCCTAAAGAATCCACTCCAAAACTACCAGAACTAAGATCTGAATTTAGCAGAGTTGCAGAATACAAAATTAATACACAGAAATCTGTGGCATCCCTATACACTAACAGTGAATTAGCAGAAAGAGAAATAAGGAAAACAATTCCATTCACAATTGCATCAAAAAGAATAAAATACCTAGGAATAAACCTAACCAAGGAAGTGAAAGACCTATACCCTGAAAACTACAAGACACTCTTAAGAGAAATTAGAGGACACTAATAAATGGAAATTCATCCCATGCTCTTGGGTACGAAGAATTAATATTGTCAAAATGGCCATCCTGCCTAAAGCAATCTACAGATACAATGCAATCCCTATCAAAAAGTACACCATTCTTCAACAAACTGGAACAAATAGTTCTAAAATTCATATAGAACCACAAAAGAGCCCAAATAGCCAAAGTAATCCTGCAAAGGAAGAATAAAGCAGGGAGGATCTCACTTCCTAACTTAAAGCTCTACTACAAAGCAACTTTATTAATCAAGACAATTTGGTACTGGCACAAGAACAGACCCATAGACCAGTGGAACAGAATAGAGTCCAGATATTAACCCAAGCATATATGGTCAATTAATATATGATAAAGGAGCCATGTATATACAATGGGGAAATGACGGCTTCTACAACAGCAGGTGTTGGCAAAACTGGACAGATACATGTAAGAGAACGAAACTGGATTACTCTCTAACCCCATATACAAAAGTAAATTCAAAATGGATCAAAGACCTGAATGTAAGTCATGAAACCATAAATCTCTTAGAAAAAAACATAGGCAAAAATCTCTTGGACATAAACATGAGCAACTTCTTCATGAACATATCTCCCTGGGCAAGGGAAACAAAAGCAAAAATGAACAAGTGGGACTATATCAAGCTGAAAAGCTTCTGTACAGCAAAGGACACCATCAGTAGAACAAAAAGACATCCTGCAGTATGGGAGAATATATTCATAAATGACATATCCGATAAGCATTGACATCCAAAATATATAAAGAGCTCACACACCTCAACAAACAAAAAGCAAATAATCCAATTAAAAAATGGGCAGAGGATTTGAATAGACACTTCTTCAAAGAAGAAATTCAGATGGCCAACAGGCACATGAAAAGATGCTCCATATCGCTAATCATCAGAGAAATGCAAATTAAAGCCACAATGAGATATCACCTCACACCAGTTAGGATGGCTACCATCCAAAAGACAAACAACAACAAATGTTGGCAAGGATGTGGAGGAAGGGGAACCCTCCTACACCACTGGTGGGAATGTAAATTAGTTCAACCATTGTGGAAAGCAGTATGGAGGTTCCTCCACAAACTCAAAATAGAAATACCATTTGACCCAGGAATTTCACTCCTAGGAATTTACCCTAAGAATGCAGGATCCCTTTTGAAAGACATATGCACCCCTGTTTATCGCAGCACTATTTACAATAGCCAAGAATTGGAAGCAACCTAAGTGTCCATCAGTAGATGAATGGATAAAAAAGATGTGGTACATATACACAATGGAATATTATTCAACCATAAGAAGAAAACAAATCCTACCATTTACAACAGCATGGATGGAGCTAAAAGGTATTCTCAGTGAAATAAGCCAGGTGAAGAAAGACAAGTATCAAATGATTTCACTCATCTGTGGAGTTTAAGAACAAAGCAAAACTGAAGGAACAAAACAGCAGCAGACTCACAGAACCCAAGAATGGACTAACGGTTACCAAAGGGAAAGGGCCTGGGGGGGATGGGTGGGAAAGAAGGGATAAGGGGGTAAAAGGGGCATTACGATTAGCACACATAATATATGGGGAGGGCATGGGAAGGCAGTATAACACAAAGAAGACAAGTAGTGATTCTATAGCATCTTCTTACACTGATGGACAGTGACTGTAATGGGGGTATGTGGTGGAGACGTGATAATGGGGAAAGTCTAGTAACCATAATGTTGCTCGTGTAATTATATATTAATGATACCAAAATTAAAAAAAGAAAAACCTAATATAAAAAGCTAGCACCTAAATTCTCACACACCCATAGATATGTGCTGGAAATCTTTACCTACATGTTCGCAGAAAAGCCGTTCATACACATTGTCATAATTGATTTTATTTTATGAAACACTTCACATATCCATAGATACTGTTTGGTAACCTGTTTTGGGGTCCAGGAAACACTCTTTCCATGTCAGTAAACACATTTTCACAAGGCCATTTTTAAGTGCAGAATATTCCATTTATAGAAGAAGCTTACATTTTCACGAATTCCAATACTGACCAACATTTACACTGTTTCCAACTTTTCACTCTCTGTAACTCATTTTTGTGAGGTGTATCCTTTTTACTAAAACTTGTTCACTTCCTCACTCATGCCCTTCTCACAGATAAATTCCCAGAAGAGGAAATTCTTGGTACGGACCAGGCACATTTATGATTATTTCTTTAAAATATTAGCAAGATATCCTCTTGAAAGTCACGGCTGTAACAATTTTGGCCAAATGGAGTGGGCAGTGTTTACCAGATGGGATGAGCAACTGGAGTGTAAAGAGCATGGCCAGTATTTGGAGTATTAAACACTATGGGATGGAAAATGGACTAGAGATCACATGCAGAATGGGATGAAGTGGAGCCTGATTGCTGTGGACACTGGAATGACATGGAGAACAGAATACGGACCTGAACAGGATATGGAATGGCAAATCGAATGGGATGGAAACTGAATGGAGTACGATGGGAAAGTGGAATGGAAATAAATATCTAATGGCCTGTGGAGTAAAAACTATATTTATGTAATGTCACATGAGAAAAGGGATGGAATGGAATATACAGAGAAATAAAATATTAAAGAATATAGGAGGAAATATAAATTAAGGAGGAAGGAATCATAGACTGGAAAAGAACATGCCATGTCATGAAGGTGATGGACTAAGAAATTTGCAGTAGATTTAAAAGTACCAAAACGGAACAGAAACAAATGGAATGAGATCTGGAATGGAATAAAGAATACAAGGTTATGAAGGATGGAATAGACAAAGAACAAAACTGAAATGGAATGGAATATGGAAAATAAAATCCTGATGTGAAGTAAAGGATGTACTTAAAGAGTAAATGAATAGAAAAAAGAGTACATTAAACAATTACTTGCCAATGTGGGATAGATGAACCTCCTTTGCCTTCATATGTGACTATTGAGAAGAGCAAATTGCCTGGAATGCAAAATCTGAATCTAACCGTGGGGAAATACCATTCATATATCCAATGAGGAACAGTCTATTTAAAAAGGGGATGGAGGATCATATTTTTCAAAAATGTCAGTGTCGTGCAAAAAAAGAAGGGCTGTGGAAATATTCCAAATCAAAGGAGACTAAGGAGACACAACAACTAAGTGTAATACTTAATCCTGTGCAAAAGGAATTAAAAAGGTATTGGATCAACAGGTCCAACTGGGCAACAGACAGTAGTATTTTTATGAAATGTACACTATAAAACAGGCATAAAAGGTTATGATTAATGCAACTTAAAATGGTTCAGAAGAAGATTTCATATATTTTATATATATTTCATACACACACATATCAAAAAAACAGGTGAACCTGGGTAAAGGATATTAGTTGTGTTTTATGACTACTCTTATTCTTGCATATTTTCTCTAAGTTTAGTTATTTCCAAATAAAAATATTTTAAAATTCAAAAAAAGGAATAACCAAACATTCCTAATGAGAAGATTTGTCTTACTGGATATTAAAGCAGATTATAAAATTAGAATAATTAAAGTTTAGTAATACTTAAATTTATTATTCTTATTGGCAAAGGATGACACTGAATAAAACATAATAGGAAATAAAAAAATAAATCCAAGCACATTTGAGAACTTAGTACCTGATTTGGGAGACACTCCACATCAGTGAGAAAAGATAGCTAATTTGAAAACAGTGCTAAAATAATATGCTAGCCAGTTTAAAAAGTAAAACTACCTTACATATTATAAGTTCTAGACAAATCAAAGAGTAAAATGCAAATGCAAACAGCATGTTTTGCACATTCCATAAGGAAGTACTGGTTAAATTTTTTAACAGTTTTGTAGAAGAGGCCATTCTAAGCATACTATGCAAAACTAGAAATCAGAAGGGAAAATGTAATTACATAAAAATGAAAACTTCTGTACAGGAAGAAAAAAAGCACTCCTAGGTTGTTAAAACTCCTGAATTAGGAAAAAATTCAATACCTATTATATAGACAAAAGGGTTAATGTCCCTAATATACAAAGTGTTCTTATAAATCAATAAGGAAAAACAAAACCCAAATGAGAAAGAAAGGAATCCTAAAAGAAAAGGGCCAATAATCATATGAAAATAGGTTCAACCTTAGTATTTCCAAATAATGCCAATTAAAGGAATTTTATACTTTTTTCATCATCACAAGAGATGAAATTGCAAACCTAAGGGAAACAAGCATTTTACATAATTATTTATCAAATAAACTTTTTCAGGGCCGAGAATGTATCTTGTTCACTATTATATCCTTACACCTATCATACTGGTGTATTAATAGAAGCAAATACCTGCTGAGGACTATACTATGATAAATACATATAATTTAAGCTTCCACCTTAGGAAACTAGGAAAAGAAGAGCAAATTAAATTTAAAGTAAGCTGGAAAAAAAACAAATCATAAAAATTAAGGCAGAGAGAAAAAAATCTGTAGAAAAAAATTTAAAAAACCAAAAGCTGATTCTTCAAAAGGATCAACAAAATCTATAAGCCTGTAGCCAGGCTTACTAAGATACAGAAGGAGAAGACACAAATTACTAATATAAAAAATTAAAGAGGGGACATCACTGTAGATCCAAGGACATTAAAAGGGCAATAAAGGAATATTATAAACAACTCCAAGCTTGCAAATTTAGTAACCTAGATGAATGGACCAATTCCTTATAAGATAATAGTGTGTCAAAACTCACACAAGAAGCAGATGATCTGAATACGCCTATGTATCTGTTAAAGACATTGAATCAATAATTAAAAACCTTTCCAAACAGAAAGCATCTGGCCCTGACAGTTTTACTGGTGAATTCTACCAAACATTTAAGGAAGAAATTATACCAATTCTCTATAATCTCTTCCAAAAGACAGAGGTAGAGGGAATACTTCCTAACTCATTCCATGAGGTCAGCATTACCCTAATGCCAATATCAGACAAAGACATTATTGATACTGGCAAAAAAGAAAAAAAGGCAAATATATCAATGGAACCCAGGTATATATACCAAATATAACAATAGATAGCCCAGAAATAGACCCACATAAATATAGTCAACTGGTCTTTAACAAAACAGCAATAGCAATACAACACAGCAAAGATAATCTTTTCAACAAATGGTGCTGGAAGAACTGGCATTCACATTCAAAAAAATGAAGCACGACACTGACCACACCTTTCACAAAAATTAATTCAAAATGGACTACAGACCTAAACGTGAAACACAAGACTATAAAAGTCCTAGAACACAGAAGAAAACCTATATGACCTTTAGTATAGAAATAGCTTTTTAGATACAACACCAAAAGCACAGTCACTGAAAGAAATAACTGGTAAACTGGACTTCATTAAAATTAAAATTTTCTATTCTATGAAAGACAACATCAAGAGAATGAAAATACAAGGCATAGACTGGGAGAAAATATATGCAAAAGAAACATCTGATAAGGGCTGTTATCTAAAATACACAAAAAACTTTTAAAACTCAACAATAAGAAAACAAACAACCCAATTTTAAAATGGGCCAAAGACCTTAACAGACACCTCATCAGGGAAGATATACAGATGACAAGTAAGCATATAAACATATGTTCCACATATGTCATCAGGAAAATCAAATTAAAACAATGATATACCACCACATACCTATTAAGAATGGCCAAAATCCAAAACACTGGCACACCAAATGCTGACAAGGATATCAAACAACAGGTATTCTTATTTACTGCTGGTGGGAATGCAAAATGGTATAGCTACTTTAGAAGAGTTCAGCAGTTCCTTACCAAACTAAATATACTCCTACCATATGACCCAGCAATTGTGCTCCTCGTTATTACCCCAAATGAAATGAAAACTTACATCTACACAAAACCTGCACACAGGTATTTACAGCAGCTTATTCACAAATGCCAAATCTTGGAAGCAACCAAGATATCCAGATATCAGTAGGTGAATGGATAAACTGTGCTACATTGACAATGGAGTATTACTCAGCAATAAAAAGAAATGAGCTATCAAGACATGAAAAGATACCAAGGAAAACTAAATATATTATCACTAACAAAGCCAATCTGAGAGGCTACATAATGTATGATTCTAACTGTGTGACATGTGGAAATGGCAAAAAACTATGAAGACATAAAAAGATTGGCAATTGTGAGGGACTGGGGAGATATAGGGAAAGGATGAGTAGGCAGAACACAGAGGATTTTTAGGACAGTGAAATTAATCTATATGGTACTATAATTGTGAATACTGTCATTATATATTTATCCAAACCCATAAAATGATACAACACCAAAAGTGAACCCTAATGTAAACTATGTATTTTGAGTGACAATAATGTTTCATTGTAGGTTCACTGATGGTAAAAAATCTACCACTCTTGTGCAGTTGGGGAAGTTCTGTGTTGGGGGGCAGGAAAAATATGGGAATGCTGTATAATTCTGCTCAATTTTGCTGTGAACATAAAGCTCCTTTAAAAATAAAGTTTATTAAGTATGTTTTAAAAAGAGAGCTTATCCAGGGCATAAAGTTAGAAGAAAAAAAAAAGAACAGAATGAATGTGATTTATGCATCTACAGGCACATATATCATGTATGTATATAAAGATGCCCCCCCACACACATATACATACCTACATAAAACTATGCCTACAAGTCCATGTTAAAAGTGGAAATCTCTAAGAGATGAAATAACATTTTTTACTTTCTTTTTTGTACTTCTGTTTATTATTTAAATTATTTACATTGAGCCTTTTAAAATAAGTTATTCAAAAATAAGTTGCTCAAATGAAAATTTAAGATACAAAATTAAAAATGTGCCCACATTATATTAAATTCTAACAAAACAACGGAAGCTGCTCGACTAAAAAAAATCTATAGAGAAAACATTCTATTAAAAATTCTTTAACAGCCCATAAGAAGGAGGCAAATGCTGAGACAAAGTGTTTTCCTTTTTAAGATAAACAACTTTATTCTTGTCGTTCTTAAAGATATCTGATTCAGCTATTTAGTTATGTGAAAATGTAACTTCCTCAATGTAATTCCCCATGGCAGCTTTGGCTGAAAAAAATGCCTTGGAAGATATGTCTTGTGAATTCATAATTTTTGTTTCTCCTTAAAGTAAGTGCAGTGAGATTTGGAAAAAGGAAAAAAAAATAAATTAGTACTTGAGTACATTCAATCTATTAAAACATTTTCTTATATTTGTGTGAGATAAGTTAAGTAAAGGTAAAAACAGTACTTTGACTACAAGTAAGCAAAAAGCACAAATGAAACCACAATGAACTTTAAGAGTAGAAGTTGCATTACAAAATTCTAAACTATTCTCACCCATAAATTCTCTCTTCAAAAGCTTTCCTGATTTAATTTAAAAAATGAATTAAAATGAATTATCTATCAAGTATAAAGTGAAGTGATGACTTACCTATTATGTAGTATATTTCCATCTTCTAGGATACCTAAAATACCAGGTTTCACTGCCTCAGTTATCAAACTAATAGGCCAAAATTCTTATTTACTTTATGTAATGCTGCCTGAGCATCTGGGAAAACCATCAAAATGACATTTTTCATAATTTCCACAACACTTTTTAGAAGGGATTTATGGTTTCTTCTAATAATTTTAGAGAAATAACTTTTTTCAAGTAGGCTTTCTTTACTAATGCATATGAACACTAATCTTATCATCCACCATACCCATATTTCTGTTTGCTGTTTACATTCTGAAAAATCTGCTTAGCATTAGAGAATACTCTATTTTATCTCAGTAAACAAAGATATAACTACCAGATGAGGTTTATTCCTAAACTTTATTGTTAATGATGTGAAAAACAGGGTGAAGACTAAGCAGGGTTCTTTTGAAAGGCAGCTACACCATTTGATATGAAAATCATCGATTGAGATCCAGATGTCATTTTTAGACAGACACTTTTCTAACCATAACCGCACATTAAGACAGTCAATAAATTATAAACTGACAAATCTAAAGGGTACTCAAATCAAAGTCCTTGAAGGGCAGATGAAGGAAATCAGCCTCCCCCACATGGCAATAGATAGAATATTTTATCCACTGAGGATTTAAAGCCAAGTAAATGCTCCTGATAGACAGAACTTTAGGGACTGATTCTACAGAAAATATCTCAGTCACATAGTACAACCGATAAAAACACTGCAGACTTCCAGGATTTGCGTATGCTTGGGCATCTTCCCCAAATGGTGTTCTGCAGCAAGATGAAATACAGATATTGATTTAGAATTTTTGATGTGCTTTTGGCAATACCATCAAATAAAATGAACTGTGAGGTACTCTCTAAGTTTTTCATTTACTGTAACCTTTTCTAACTGCTTGCATTTTTAGTAACAAATATCAACCCCTTGTCTGACCTTGAATGTCTCTCAATATGTTGGTCTGACATCTCTGCTCTCATTTCTTCTCTCCATCTCAGTTCTTTGTTTATAGAAACATCAATTATTGTATCCATTTCTATTCCCTCTATTTTCCTGTACTTGCCAATCTTCTATCTTCATGCACTGAACTGGGGGCACAAAAATGTTGTTTGTAGACCTGGCATGCTTACTTTTTTTAAAAAGTGGCAAATATAAAGAAAAGGAGACTACTAGTAATATTTATTTGGATTATCTTCTTTCAGAGCTAAGGGATAGCCAAGTAGATGGCAGTAAGAAAGCCAAAAAGATTGAGAAGAGGAAGAGCAACATAATAAGGGCAAAACATGCATATTCAGAAATTGGCTTTTAAAAGAGGAATAAAGAGCTGATAGCAAAAAGACTAATAAGGTAGTTCTGCCTCAAGGATACATCTTATAAACATTCTTAGGACTGACTCCTCAAGATCACATCCTCCAGTTAAAAACACTAAATCAATACACAGCTATTTTATAATAATAAAGTAAATAAAATGTACTAGTTGTGCATTCTTGAACTGAAATCTATAAAGTAAAACATATATGAAAGAAACTAAGTACTTAGCAGAGACATTCATTTACCCTTATACATGACTGTATCAATTCCTATTGGCAAAAATCTCTACTTGTGTAGCATGCGTATTACATGTTCAGACTGTAAAAATCATCATCATAACCAACCTAAATGGGATATAAGGAGTTTAAATGACCTCAATCATTTACTTGGAGACTCCCATTAAGAATTATTAATGATGTCTGAGGTGTCATAAGCATTCTTTGATCTTACCTCTAAGAAGAACATAATATTTACTATACTTTGACAAATTTTAATTATGTCAGGTAACCTCTAATGAGTCCATGGCAACTATGAGCTTCCACACTTTAAAATGAAACTTTGCAAACTGTTAAAAATGTAGTCTACACATAAGTAAAATATGGGGTCAAATTATTTAACCAACAAAATAAACAACCTCTTCAAGAATTGAAGGATGTCAGAATCGCAGGACTGAAAGGGAACTTACAAAGCATCCAGTAACTAGTAAGTAGTAATATTAAAAATAGTTCTTAACCATTTCCCACACAAAAAATTCCCATCTATCAGTAATCTCTCCTAACCTACAGTGTTAGGGGTGGCGAGGAGCAATGAAAGAAAATGTGCAATTTAAAGGACTGAAAAAAATATCACTCCCATCATCTAATGAGTGTGCTCTCTCTAGTTCAGACTCACTGACCACCAATGGGGACAACCACCCATGCATCTCCTTTACATCCTTGCCCAGTGCGTTCAACCTGTGAACAGGGAGCTCAGGATTTAATGAGCTTTGTGCTGTGCTGAAAATACATCTATAAGTTTAAAAGCAGAAAATGTTTTAAAATATTTTTTCTCTGCTAATATAACTGCTCTAGAGTATCAACACAACTACATGATACCAGCTAATTTTAAACAACTATACTTGCTTGAAAGACATATAGAACCAAAAGTCTGTGTTCTTATAATTTCCACTAACTGGTCCTGGTTGTGCCCTCTGAAACTAATCTCTCTTCCATTTGATAACCCATCAGATATTTAAAGATCTACTCCTCCCCACCCTCTATCATCTCTTTTCCACATTAAATATCCTCATTTCTTCAATTACTCAGAAGACTGTTATATGAGTGATAATGAGGGCCTCAATCAGGAGACTGGTGAGGGGATGAGAAATAAGGAGATAGAAGCAACAAGAGAGACAGAACCAGTAACATCATACAAATACATAAATGTTTATATGCCCACATACAGAAGAGAGGCTCAAGTGCCTGAGATTTCAGATGTGATGTCTAGAAGGATAATGCCATTAAAACAGGGAACCCTAAAGGAGAAGGCTAAGGGGAAGAGGTGGAATTCAATTTGTGGCACAGTGATTGTGAGGTCTGCAACTAGTAAATATGGATAAGATCTTTCCAAGTCCCATTCCATTAGTTACTTTTGTCAAGAAAAAAATGCATCCATATTATGGAGACTAGTAATTATATGTCATTTAAACATATAATATCGCATTTATTCATCATTCAAGTATGTGGGTGGTTACTTCTGTAAGGCACTATGGGAGATACACTGAACCATGAAACCCAGGTCCTGTCCCCAGTGTTCTAATAAGCCAGATGTTAATAACTACCCAGAACTCAAAACTTAATGTGGTTAGATCTCATAACAGAATATAAAGTACTATAATTATTAAAAAATATATTTTTCCCCTTTCCATTGAGAATATTCACATTTGAAAAATATTACAGGGTAACACACAGTCACAACTGGGATTCAACAAGAACATACAATTAATATAAATCTTTCTATTCTGGGCATAAAGACAGGAAAACACTAGCCATATTTCTTAGGAATGAGTTAATGTATACTCAACAATTGTCTATTGTTAAACATTAATGTTTTAATTGTATCATCAGTCAAAAGAAAAGCACTGTTTAAAATGTTCACAAATAATTGTTTTGGCTTACAAATGGAATTGTTTGATATCATTTTTCTTGTTTCTAATTTTAAATAATATATCAATTTGAAAATAGAGCTACAAGTTCAAAGCCTTATGAAGATAAAAACTGCATATTCTCTGATATAACTGTTCTAGAGTTCCCTGTAACTAAATATTATGATAAAGTTTAAATTATTATGTCTACTTTAGTAGTTTTACAGATAACTGATTTAACAGTCTATTAAAAAGTAGTTTAGTAGGAACTTAACTATATTTTAAATTGAAAACATAATCACACAGAAAAAAATAAGTCAAACAACTTTGACCACATACTTTGACTACACATCTCTAGTGGGATATAGTCTAAGGATATAAAATGGCACAGAAATCTTTACTTGGTAAATCTGTTGTTGGAGGGAATATCAGTAGAGTAATTCCAAAACTATCTTTCTTAAGCATGTTGTAGGACGAATTAGTTGAGTAAATATAGTGATATAGTTGAGAATCAGAATTCTCCCTGAAGCAAAAGGGAGACACTAGTATGAACTGAGGGAAGATGAAGATGAACTCTGCAGTTTTCAATTTGAATTGGAAGTACCCTATAAACTCATGATTTCCTTAAGAAAAAAAGTGTGTGTATCCTTTAAAGGGCCTTGAGGCAATGATACTCCAATAGCAATGAGCATATTCAATGCCCAAATCTTGGTTTCTATGTACCATTTCCCACTAAAATGAACCAGGATTCCATGGTAAATGGCTGATTCCATGTCTTGAGCAAGGAATATACTCGGTGAGCATGGAACATCTTATTGTACCATAAAAGTAAGACTGTCCAAATACCATTGTGGACATACACAAAGACCACAGGAACCAGCCTAAAGAACTAACCAAATCTAATATAATTTAATCATCAAAAAGAATACGGTGGCAGATTATAACAAACGGATAAATGTTTTAAAAGGAATCCTTGGGCACATAGAGATAAATAAAAGGAGAGAGGAGGAATAGCTCTTTTTTAGAAAAGCTGGTCAGTAAACATATGTAAAAGAACTGAAAACTGGAAAACCACTCTTTGGCAACCACCAATGCAGTCACTGATTCAGGTAAAGCTCATCAATGCCTACTAAAACCACTGGATAGAAAAAGAAAAATTGTGGGAAAGCAGACTATCTAGCAGACTATCTAGTGATCTCAGAGTATCACTCGCAGATTCGTTATTAAGTACAAAAGAGAAAGGTTACTTTTAGAATGCAGAAAGCTGGCTAACCTAAGTGATCAATCTTAACATCACCAATAATAGGACAAACTATCACATTACTCCTGATGTGAAGAAGTGGAAAGTTTACAGTATCTTCTATGCAATTGTCTTGAAAAAACTACTTAACCTGAAACTGTGAGAAAAGTCAGATAATTCATTTCCGTGAGATAAAAAAAAAATCAGATAAATTCATCCTACAAAACAATTGGCCTGGTTTCTTAAAAAAATGTCAATTATCTTTAAAGACCAAAAAATAAAAAGGAAGGAAGGAAAAGAAAAGGTGAGGATTGTTCTAGATAAAAGAAAACAGAGACATTACAAATATAATTCATAGTCTCTCACTGGATTCAGTATTGAAAAAAATATATATAAGGGATATAACTGGAACATTTGGGGAAATCTGAATTTTGAATGTGGCCTACACATTAGATAATATTATCATATCAAGGTTAAATTATTTTGGTATGCTAATGGAAGAATAGTTATATAGGAGAGTGTCTCAGTTCTTAGGAGATATATGATGACGTATTTAGGGGTAAAGTGCCGTATCTCCACATTACATTACTTTCGAATGGTTCAGCAAGAGAAAAAGTGTGCATGGATATGTACATGTGTGTGTATTCAGAGAGAAAGAAATCAAATGAGGCATAATGTTAGCAACTAGTGAATCTAGGTAAAGAATATACAGGTATTTATTGAACTTTCTTTCAACTATTTTATAGGTTTGAAACTTTCAAAAGAAAAAAAGTTGGGGGAAAAAATAGTAGTGTGGAAGTTTGACTTTAGAACAGCTGATCAGACTTCATAAAGTCTAACTACTTATTCAGCTTATCCATAGAGCTAAAGGCAAGTATAAAGTTCAGCAAGGTTTCATAAAAATAAAATAATCCTAACAAATAATTAGTCTAATCCACCATTAATTTCCTATATCTGTAGACTAAACAAAATCTTTGATGAAACTTCTGTAAAAGATGACATGTGTTGACTCATCTAGGACAAATTAACAAAACTATCTTATCTAATATTGTCTCCAAATCCAAATATGACTTCTAAATTTTTCTCCAATTAAGATCTATTAGTTATAAGGAACTATAAAATTAAAAATGTTGTCACAGAAGTCCAGATGATCTCAGACTACATATCACTATAATAATATTAAACACAAACTCAGTACCAGGAACTTTGCATTAACACATTTAATCCTCAGAACAACTCTATAAAGCAGATAATATTATCCTCATTTTAGAGATTAAAAAAACAACAACAAAGTCTTAGAAAGACTAAATAATTTCTGCATGGTCATACTGGTAGTATATAGCAAAATACACTGTCCAAAGACCATGCTCACTGCTCTATGTACTGCTATATTATGAAATGTAAAAATTTAAATAAACTTATTGTACTGATTCAAAATCAAAAATTACAGACATTTCAAAGAAAAATTAAAAGTATGTTTTTTCCCTAATAGACATATATACACCAACTGAATGAAATTAGAATTTAACCAGATATCCAATTTACTGCCAAATCCCAACTGAAGCTAAAGATGATACATAATTCAAGTGTATTACTCAGCTCCCTATTCATATATATGGTTTAATATGTTATATATAAATTCAAAACAATACCGATGTATTTTCAAATGTTTTCATCTAGAAATTTATCCCTGATCACACAAGAAAAAAAAAATACTGAAAAAATTCATTTCAGGCACACCATTCCTCAAACATAGTTAAATGAAACCATGACATAAAAGGAATAAAGGATAAGAAATTAACAAACAAAGCATGCCACCCCAAACCTAGTCATCTTACAAACCTTCTCTATCTTACTGAACTGTACCACAATCTATCAGTTACATAAGCCTTAAAAAACTACTTGTGGCATGAATGGATAAAGAAGATGTGGTACATATACACAATGGAATACTATTCAGCCGTAAGAAAGAAACAAATCCTACCATTTGCAACAACATGGATGGAACTGGAGGATATTATGCTCAGTGAAATAAGCCAGGTGGAGAAAGACAAGTGCCAAATGATTTCTCTCTTTTGTGGAGTATAACAACAAAGCAAAACTGAAAGAACAAAATAGCAGCAGACTCAGGAGACTCCAAGAAGGAACTAGTGGTTACCGAAGAGGAGGGGTGTGGGAGGGCGGGTGGGGAGGGTGGGAGAAGGCGATTGAGGGGTATTATGTTTAGTATACATGGTGTGGGGGATCAAGGGGAAAACAGAAGGCAAATAGTGAATCTGTGGCATCTTACTACACCGATGGACAGTGACTGCATTGGGGTATGGGTGGGGACTTGATAATATGGGTAAATGTAGTAACCACATTGTTTTTTCATGTGAAACCTTCATAAGAGTGTATATCAATAATACCTTAATAAAAAATAAAAATAAAAAAAACAAAAAAAGCTACTGGTGGCTGATGGCACCTTCCCCTCCCTCATACCCCATACCCTATCTATCATCCAGTTCCACTTCTTAAATGCCACTAAATCCAACCACCTCTATCTTCACCACCACCTTGTCTAAGATATTATTTCTCATTTTATCTCTCCCCATCCACAGACTTATCCCTTCTAAATTCAGTTTTTCCTCTGTATAACATCACGTACTTTTTCATAGCACTTAAAATAGCTGCAACTTTACATTTCTTTCATGGAATATTTGATTTATGTCTGCTTCCCATTATACAATAAGTTCTATGAGGACAGAGACTGTATTTACTCACCACTATTTCACTATGGACTAGAAGAGTGCCTAGTTAATAAATTAATGCTAAATGATTGAATTAATGTCAAAATTATGAATTTATGTATAAATAGTCCAAAAAAAGTAGTTATAAGACTCACCAACCATCATAAGGAGTACCTTATTTTATCCCTTCCAGACTGCATATTTTTATATTTTTAACTTTGAAACTGAATAGATCTTACAATTGACAATCTTTGTTAGAGTGGCAGTATTTATTGCTCTCATAGTGGTTCATAAAATAATCGTGCATCTTGGAGTAGAAAACAAATAAATTATAATTTGTTGAAATAGGTAAATCTACAATACACCTGGTCCACTCAGTTTAAACTTAGTAATCCAGCCTCCCTTCCTTGGCCACCACCTTGCTCCCAACATTCACTAATTAACAGAGCCTACTGGCTCTTTCATCAACAACTACCAAATCCATTCATTTCTTCCATTTCCCACTATAACCCTAGATTTATCTAATTCATCATTGCCTCATACCTGAGCTCTTCTAGCTTCATTCAAACATTTGTATCAAATTTAACCAACACTGTGCACCTACTATGTGCACAAAACTGAAGATTAAGAAGCATTCCAGTTACTTGTCCCTGCCTCTCTCTACAATTCAGAATTTTGTTCATTTATGTGTCAAGCTGAAATTACTTTCCTCCCAATTTCTACCTACCAAATCCTCACTCACTATTTAAAGTCTATATCAAATCTCATATTCATTAAGTCACCCTAGTTAGTCTCTCTTCAAACTTAACATTCTAAAACACACAAAATCTAATGCATATTGGCTATATTATCTGCTTCTTTGAAAGCAAGGTTTATATCTCATACATTCCATCAGAGTGTAAGCTCCCTAAGATCAAAGGCTGTTTTTGCTTTTATTTACTGTTATATCCCCAGCACCTAGACAAGTAGCTTGTACATAATAGCTGCTTGGCAAATATTTATTGAATTAATGTTTTTATCTATTCCAAGGTAGAGAACAAATCTGCAATTGTATTACAGTGGGAAGAGTCAAAAAGAACTGGACTCAATGATTTAAAGTTTCTGATCTTCAGTTTCTTTGTCTACTAAATGTAAATAATATTCAGTAGCTCACTGAGTTGTTTAATGATTAAATGCAACAATGCTTTAATAGCATCTAGTGCACAGGTGAGAACAAGAGGATGCATTCCATAAATGTTTAAGATTTTGTGACAATAGTTAATAGTAGAAAAGTATTCAATAAATGGTTATCAAATTAATAAAACCTCAGGGAAAATACAAAGTTTGAGTAGTGTCTAGCTAGCCTCTTACCATTTACCCAATAAAAAATTCTATGAGTATATATTATTTTGAACTATTTTACATTTAGTGCCAAACCTTAAGTATGGATGAAAACATTTCTGATAAATTAGGAATAATAACAATTTGACAGTACTGTATTTGTATTTTACTGACACATATAGATTATATGTGAGTATTTAAAGAAGAATCATTTTACTATTAGAATTTCTACAGTGCAATAATCAGAAGAGAAGAAAAACTATAACCTATACTACACTACACTATATTATACTAACTATACTATACTACAAAGCTATAATAATCAAAACAACATGGCACTGGCACAAGAACATATACACAGATAAATGGAACAGAATAGAGAGCCCAGAAGTAAATCCATGCTTTTATGATCAATTAATCTATGACAAAGTAGACAAGAATATACAATGGGGAAAAGACATTCTATTCAATAAATGGAGTTGGGAAAACTGGACAGGCACATGTAAAAGATTGAAACTAGATAGATCAATGGAACAGAATAGAAAGCCCAGATATAAACCCATGCATACACGGTCAACTAATATATGATAAAGGAGCCAAGAATATACAATGGGGAAAAGACAGCCTCTTCAATAATTGGTGTTGGGAAAACTGGACAACTACATGTAAGAGAATGAAACTGGATTACTGTCTAACTCCATACACAAAAGTAAACTCAAAATGGACCAAAGTCCTACATGTAAGACATGAAATCATTAAACTCTTAGAAGAAAACAAGGCAAAAATCTCTTGAACATGAGCAATTTTTTTCCTGGATACATCTTATGCAAGAGGAAAAAAATTAAAAAATGAACAAGAGGGACTACATCAAACTAAAAAGCTTCTGTACAGCAAAGGACACCATCCGCAGAACAAAAAGGCAACCTCAGTATGGGAGAATATATTCATAAACAATTTATCCAATAAGCGGTTAACATCCAAAATGTATAAAGAAGTCATATGCCTCAACACCAAAAAACACAAATAACCCAACTAAAAAATGGATGGAGGACCTAAACTGACATTTCTCCAAAGAAATACAGATCGCCAACAGGCACATGAAAAGATGTTCCACATCACTAATCATCAGGGAAATGCAAATTAAAACTACCATGAGATACCACCTCTCACCAGTTAAAATCGCCACTATCCAAAAGACAAGAAATTAACAGGTGTTGGCAAGGATGTGGAGAAATGGGAAGCCTACACTGTTGGTGAGAATGTATACTGGTGCTGCCACTGTGGAAAGCAATATGGAGGTTCCTCAAAAAACTAAAAACAGAAATACCATTTGATCCAATAATTCCACTTCTAGGAATTTACACAAAGAAAACAAAATCCCTGACTCAAAAATATATATGCACTTCTATGTTACCACCACATTATTTACAACAGCCAAGATATGGAAAGAACAAAAGTGTCTATCAGTAGATGAATGGTTAAAGAAGTAGTAGTACATATATACAATGGAATATTACTCAGCCATTAAAAAAAAGAAATCCTGCCATTTGCAACAATGTGGCGACATGGTTGGACCTAGAGGGTATTATGCTCAATGAAATAAGCCAGTTAGGGAAAGACAAATACCATATGATTTCACTTATTTGTGGAATCAAGAAAACAAAACAAATGAACAAAACAGAAATAGATACAAAACAGAAATACAGTGAACAAGTTGATGGTTGCCATGGGAGAGGGTGGGAAGGGGGTGAAACAAATGGAAGGGATAGAGGTACAAACTTCCAATGATTTTTTTTAAGGTGCCAACTTGAGTTACAATGTCCCCAGAAGGCGAGGAAGTATAGAAATTTCCGTCTACAAAACATTAGTGAATAGTATATAATACTGTTTTACCAAATCTATCAAAATATATAGAAATAACTCATGAACAATTACAACAAATAAATTTTTCCATTTATATTTGCATTCCATTTTGCAGAAATAGAACATCAGCTAAATGGTTTTTAAGCTCTTTTTTACTAAACTATAGCATTCCTTATATTGGCTACACTTTAACTTTAAACAGTTCCCAAACTTTTACAGCAAGTTGATAATTAATTCAATATAACATCAGATTATTGGACTAATTAGAAACTCTTCCTTGTTCAAAGAAGCTTATTAATTTGTAAATTGGAACATAGACAAAGTTTACCTTTGAAAGCTTTTCTAATCCCTCTGGGTACTTTCAGTTGACTCATAACCTAATTACAAATTACAAGCAACCAAGGAGAGAGCATTTACTTGTGTCTATACGGTATTAAGTGACACAAATCATTGCCAAAATTTAACTGGGGACATATGTTCCAAGTCTGAAAAGGTGAGGGAACCCCATCTAATTCAGATACACAGAGTTGTAGGACAAGGTATTCCCCTCTAATAACCAATACAGAAAGAAAATGTAAGCCAAAGAAATCTTAAGAAATGTAAGCTCAGTAAGCATAATCATGCTGAACCAACCACTGACGTCTCTCCTATACATCAGTCGTCCTAAGGATGTCTTCGAACGTCCAATCTAAAAAGCTCTTAAATGCGGATGGAGGTGGAAGAGTTGAAGGTGAGAATCAAATAAAGTGATTGAACGTTAATGACCGGAAGAAAAGCACTAATACACTCAGGCAAGGGTTTTAAGGTCTGAAGCATTAACAAAGGCTAAATAAAAGTGCGGGAAAGAGTTAAAAATGAGAAGATTCAGATTCGGAGAATCCGACTTTCTTATTCTTTACTTCTCTATTTCTTTCTTTCTTTTTTTTTTAATGGGGAGAAATAGGGAAGGAAATCAATGCGACAGCTTAAGGGATAAGAGGTTGTGCCTGGAACACCCAAGAAAAGCCAGAGGGAGAGGAGAAACAGCTGCCCACAGAGAGTTTTAGGTTTGTTAGCTCTGGAGCTCAGAGAGGGCAAGGAGTAAGACAAATTACACTAGAAAGGAGAGGTGAGGGAGGCGCCAAAACCCTTCGACAGCCCAGTCGATTGGCCACAAGGTCTCCACGGAGGGCAGGGGCCCCCAAGAAACGCCGTCCTTTGGGGACAAGAAACACTAAGTCCCAACCTTCTCCTGACTCCACTAGTCTCAAGTCGACTCCTCACCGAAATAGAACTGGAAAACTGTAAAAAAAAAAAAAAAAGAATGTGCAGGAGACACCAACCAGGAAAACGTTCCAGCTCTAGCAGCAGCCACCACCAAGACAGCCCGCACACACGCTAGACGCTCCGACCTCAGCGCTGCGCATACAGACACGGCAAGTCTCCCGGCCACCGTAGTAAGAGGAACGGCCTCCCCTTCAGACCCAGTAGGTAAGTCACTTCCGGGGTACTAAATTCTTTCTATTGGCGGTAGCAATAGCTGCAGCCTTACAGGCCCCTGGTCTGCTTACTTCATCCATGTCTTCTTTCCCGCACTTGCCCCTCCAGCTGCCAAGTCACCGCAAAGCAAGCGTAGAGCCAAGAGAAAGTATCCATCTGAAAGCCGTGTCTCTGATAGGCAGACACCTACGCCAGCCTTGAGGCCTGCTGAACAGTCGGACTTCAGCTCCCAGCATGCTATGCAACGCCACGCCCTCTCCTCCGGGGCAGGAACTACAAGACCCAGCTTGCACTGCACCCCCTCATTCTCCACTCTGCCACTGACATCGGCCGACCCGAAATGTGATTTCGGAGGATTCATTAAATCCCTTAGAGGAAAGTAAACCTTACTGTCAAGCCCCATTTTGGTAAAAATAATGCCAGTATTCCCTCCTATCCTGTTGTGAAGGTACTGTAAGCTAAGCTTATAGCTGGGACTGTGGTAAATATTTAAAAATATCAAGGAACATGTGTACGCACCACATTATGCCTTTATTTTAAAGGATAATAACAAGACAGTCTGCAAAGGCTCTTATGCAATGGAAAGTTTTATCATTCATAATGAGAGAAATATTAAATTATTGCGAAGTGTAATCCTATGTCGTTTTGCAGTACTGCAAGATTGTGTTGGAACAGGGGCTACCAGACGTGCTCCTGAATTACATATGAAATTAAGAGCCAGAAGTAAAAAATTAACAGTCTGTATTACCGGCCTATGAACCATGTGGGAAAAAAAACCTTTCAGAATTCAGAGTTGAAAAGTTAAAATTTAAATTTGAAAATATTTTTCCAATTTTTAATATGTTTAATTGTTTGAATTATCCTGTTTTTATTTTTATTCTCACAAAGACAGGTAACTTTTTCCTTTTCTATTATTATGGTTTCTATTTCGTGGTAGGGCAACCAAGTAATCAAAGATATAGCAAATTCACAAATGTAACATTTATTAGACTGAGCAAACAAAATAAGTTATTTTCTGATTAGATGGCCTGTGGTGCCATATTTTAAAATACAGAACTTTGTTTTGATTTCTTAGGACAGATAACATGCATCTAACAAACTCTCTGGATGCCCTTTTGTTACTTTCATAAAGACTTGGTTTACAAGAATGAATATATTTTATTTTTGATATTGTGCATAAAGAACCCATGAGAAACAATGCTTTTATTCTTTAAACTACATGGTAATTATACAAAATCAAATTGTGTTTATACCACAAACACCAATTTTGCTGTGGATTTACAGGAAAAAAATTGGTTAAAAAACGTACTAGAATTCTTTCCATTTTTGCAGCTTCACATAGAAATCACAGGGGGAAATTATATTTTGTAACACTGACATAGCATCAGCCACCATACAAACTGCTTTCCAATTCCAGTATTCTAAATTATGTAGCACTAGCAAGTAAATATTTAAAATCTATGATCATGGAAAACAATCTGCTGCTTTCCATATTCATGCAGCAAAACAGTATGAATGCAGTGAAACATTTCCATTGGAGTGATTAGAGGTAATGATAAACTATAATTAGGTCATCTGCTATTCATAGGTGTCTGTAGTAAATATGTAATTGCATCCACTTATTAGGGATTTATAAAGGAAGCTTTAAAAATATGTTAAATATTTGATACACATATTTCTAAAGCAGTTTCAATGATCAATTGTGTAAATGAATGTGTGTAAAAGAGAGTTTGAGTACATAATTTATGTGACAGACTTTAAGTTTTAAAAGAGATACTTACAGCTGCGTACTCAGCAGTATTTTCTCCTCTAAATGTCTTTGACTTTCCAATTCATCCAGTTGCCAATCACACAAAAGTTAAAATTGGATAAGATGTTTGTTTCAGTTCAACAAATATGTGATAAATGCTGCTAGGAACAAAGCACTTTGCCTAGACACTATAGTCTATTTCTGAAACACAGTTTTGATAATTAGGAAAGATTTAAAGTGAAATGAAAAGAAGATAAGAAAGCATAAGAATGGAAAACAAGTAGTATAACATTGACTTTTAATAATCACTTATGCATTTGGGTATTGAAACTAGAATTGCTAATATACTGTCTAAAAGACAGGTGATGTGTCTCTAACAGGTGTTCCTTTCAGCTGTAAGCAGAGTACTTTGTACAGAGTAACTGCCTCTCCATGAGTGTCTGTGGAAGTTCACAGTGATGACTGACACCTTGAAACTAATTAAAAAAATAAAGCATAGGTATTAAAAATAGCTATGTAGTTTTAACATAAGCTAGTTTTAATACCTATGCTTTATTTTTTTAATTAGTAATTCAGATTTTATAATAAAATAGCTAGTAAACCAGAATATATGATTAATCAGAATGATACATTCAAAAATCATGCAAGACAGCAATTTGCTGCTTGGTGTATGTGTATAGTTAGATAGAGAGATAAAGAGAAAAATGAAATAACATCGTAAGTATCAAGCCATATCTAAAATGTAACATATACCAGGCTTTGAAAGCATACCTGCCATTTTAATAGCACTGATTGTGATGCAGCTCCAGATTTTTGTTAGTAAATTTTTAATCCTTAATTTG
>JAVSCE010004178.1:0-10178 GCA_032199065.1 Smutsia gigantea | reverse complement strand
TTTTGTGCCAATACTAAATTGTCTTGATTACTGTGGCTTTGTAGTAGAGCTTGAAGTCAGGGAGTGTAATTCCCCGTTTTATTCCTCCTTCTCAGGATTGCTTTGGCTATTCGGGGTCTTTTGTGGATCCATATGAATTTTAGAATTATTTGTTCCAGTTCATTGAAGAAAGCTGTTGGTATTTTGATAGGGATTGCATTGAATCTGTAGATTGCTTTAGGTAGTATAGCCATTTTGAAAATATTTATTCTTCCTAGCCAAGAGCATGGGATGCATTTCCATTTGTTAGTGTCCTCTTTAATTTCTCTTAGGAGTGTCTTGTAGTTTTCAGAGTACAGGTCTTTCACTTCCTTCATTAGGTTTATTCCTAGGTATTTTATTCTTTTTGATGCAATTGTGAATGGAATTGTTTTCCTGATTTCTCTTTCTGTTAGCTCATCATTAGTATATAGGAAAGCAACAGATTTCTGTGTGTTAATTTTGTATCCTGCAACTTTGCTGAATTCAGATATTAGTTCTAGTAGTTTTGGAGTGGAGTCTTTAGGGTTTTTTATGTACAGTATCATGTCATCTGCAAATAGTGACAATTTGACTCTTCTTTACCAATCTGGATGCCTTGTATGTCTTTGTTTTGTCTGATTGCTGTGGCTAGGACCTCCAGTACTATGTTGAATAACAGTGGAGAGAGTGGGCATCCTTGTCTTGTTCCAGATCTTAGATGAAAAGCTTTCAGCGTCTCGCCGTTAAGTATGATGTTAGCTGTGGGTTTATCACATAAGGCCTTTATGATGTTGAGGTACTTGCCCTTTATACACATTTTGTTGAGAGTTTTTATCATGAATGGATGTTGAATTTTGTTAAATGCTTTTCCAGCATCTTTGGAGATGATCATGTGGTTTTTGTTCTTCTTTTTGTTGATGTGGTGGATGATGTTGATGGATTTTCGAATGTTGTACCATCCTTGCATCCCTGAGATGAATCACACTTGATCATGGTGTATGATCCTCTTGATGTATTTTTGAATTCAGTTTGCTAATATTTTGTTGGGTATTTTTGCATCTATGTTCATAGGGGATATTGGTCTGTAATTTTCTTTTTTGGTGAGGTCTTTGCCAGGTTTTGGTATTAGAGTGATGCTGGCTTTATAGAATGAGTTTGGAAGTGTTGCCTCCTCTTCTATTTTTTAGAAAACTTTAAGGAGAATGGGTGTTATTTCTTCTCTATATGTCTGGTGGAATTCAGAGGTGAATCCTTCTGGTCCGGCGGTTTTGTTCTTGGGTAGTTTTTGGATTACCGATTCAATTTCATTGCTGGTGATTGGTCTGTTTAGTTTTTCTGTTTCTTGTTTGGTCAGTCTTGGAAGGTTGTATTTTTCTAAGAAGTTGTCCATTTCTTCTAGGTTTTCCAGCTTGTTAGCATATAGATTCTCATAATATTCTCTTGTAATTCTTTGTATTTCTGTGGGGTCTGTCGTTATTTTTCCTTTCTCATTTCTGATTCTGTTTATGTGTGTAGATTCTCTTTTTCTCTTAATAAGTCTGACTAGGGGTTTATCTATTTTGTTTATTTTTTCAAGGAACCAGCTCTTTGTTTCATTGATTTTTTTCTATTGTTTTATTCTTCTCAATTTTATTTATTTCTTCTCTGATCTTTATTATGTCCCTCCTTCTGGTGACTTTGGGCCTCATTTGTTCTTCTTTTTCCAATTTCAGTAATTGTGTCTTTAGACTATTCATTTGGGAATGTTCTCTTTCTTGAAATAGGCCTGGATTGCAATATACTTTCCTCTTAGAACTGCCTTTGCAGCGTCCCACAGAAGTTGTGGCTTTGTGTTGTTGTTGTCATTAGTCTCCATATATTCTTTGATTTCTGTTTTGATTTGGTCATTAACCCATTGATTAATTAGGAGAATGTTGTTAAGTCTCCATGTATTTGTGAGCCCCTTTGTTTTCTTTCTAAAATTTATTTCTAGTTTTATACCTTTGTGATCTGAGAAGTTGGTTGGTAGAAATTCAATATTTTTGACATTACTGAGGTTCTTTTTGTGGCCTAGTATGTGGTCTATTCTGGAAAATGTTCCATGTGCATTTGAGAAGAATGTGTATCCTGTTGCTTTTGGGTGTAGAGTTCTATAGATGGCTTTTAGGTCCATCTGTTCTAGTGTGTTGTTCAGTGCCTCTGTGTCTTTACTTATTTTCTGTCTGGTTGATCTGTCCTTTGGAGTGAGTGGTGTGTTGAAGTGTCCTAAAATGAATGCATTGCTTTCTATTTCCTTCTTTAATTCTGTTAGTATTTTTTTCACACATATTGGCACACCTGTGTTGGGTGCATATATATTTAAAATGGTTATATCCTCTTGTTGGACTGACCCCTTTATCATTATGTAATGTCCTTCTTTATCTCTTGCTACTTTCTTCGTGTTGAAGTTTATTTTGTCTGATACAAGTACTGCAACACCTGCTTTTTTCTCCTTGTTGTTTGCATGAAATATCTTTTTCCATCCCTTCACCTTTCGTCTTTGTATATCTTTGGGTTTGAGGTGAGTCTCTTGTAAGCAGCATATAGATGGGTCTTGCTTTTTTATCCATTCTATTACTCTGTGTCTTTTGATTGGTGCATTCAGTCCATTTACCTTTAGTGTGGTTACGGATAGATATGTACTTATTGCCATTGCCTGCTTTAGATTCATGGTTACCAAAGGTTCAAGGGAAGCTTCTTTACTATCTAAGAGTCTAACTTAACTTTTTTGTTAAGTTATTGTAAACACAGTCTGATGATTCTTTATTTCTCTCCCTTCTTATTCTTCCTCCTCCATTCTTTATATACTAGGTGTTTTATTCTTTGTCTTTAGTTCGTATTTGGATGGTCTGCTTTCTTTGCTATGATTTTATTTTCTCTGGTAACCTCTTTTTAGCCTTAGGGGTGCTTCCCTCTACAGCAGTCCATTTAAGATATCCTGTAGTAGTGGCTTATGAGAGGCAAACTCTCTCAACTTTTGTTTGTCTGGAAATTGTTTAATCCCTACGTCATATTGAAATGATAATCGTGCTGGATACAATAATCTTGGTTCGAGGCCCTTCTGTTTCATTACATTAAATATATCATGCCATTCTCTTCTGGCCTGTAAGGTTTCTATTGAGAAGTCTGATGATCGTCAGATGGGTTTTCCTTTGTAGGTGATCTTTTTTGTCTCTTTAGCTGCCTTTAATACTCTGTCCTTATCTTTGATCTTTGCCATTTTAATTATGTGTCTTGGTGGTGTCTTCCTTGGGTCCCTTGTGTTGGGAGATCTGTGGGCTTCCGTGGACTGCAAGACTATTTTTTATCCATTCTATTACTCTCTGTCTTTTGATTGGTGCATTCAGTCCATTTACATTTAGGGTGATTATTGATAGATATGTACATATTGCCATTGCTGACTTTAGATTCGTGGTCACCAAAGGTTCAAGGGTCACTTCTTTACTATCTTACAATCTAACTTAACTTTCTTGTTAAGTTATTGGAAACACAGTCTGATGTTTCTCTATTTCTTTCCCTTCTTATTCTTCCTCCTCCATTCTTTATATACGAGCTGTTTTATTCTTTGCCTTTAGTTTGTATTTGGATCGTCTGCTTTCTTTACTATGATTTTATTTTCTCTGGTGACATCTTTTTAGCGTTAGGAGTGCCTCCCTCTAGAGCAGTTCCTTTAAGATATCATGTAGAGGCGGTTTATGAGAGGCAAATTCCCTCACCTTTTGCTTTTCTGTGAACTGTTTAATCTGTCCCTCAAATTTAAATGATAATCATGCTGAATACAATATTCTTGGTTCGAGGCCCTTCTGTTTCATTACGTTAAATATGCCATTCTCTTCTGGCCTGTAAGGTTTCTGTTGAGAAGTCTTATGATAGTCTGATGGGTTTTCCTTTGTAGGTGATCTTTTTTCTCTCTCTAGCTGCCTTTAATACTCTGTCTTTATCTTTGATCTTTGCCATCTTAATTATTATGTGTCTTGGTGTTTTCTTCCTTGGGTCCTTTGTGTTGGGAGATCTGTGGGCTTCCATGGTCTGAGAAACTATTTCCTTTTCCAGCTTGGGGAAGTTTTCAGCAATTATTTCTTCAAAGATACTTTCTATCCCCTTTTCTCTCTCTTCTTCTCCTGGTACTCCTATAATGCGAATAATGTTCCGTTTAGATTGGTCACACAGTTCTCTTACTATTCTTTCATTCCTAGAGATCCTTTTATCTCTCTCTGCCTCAGCTTCTCTGTATTCCTGTTCTCTGGTTTCTATTCCATTAACAGTCTCTTGCATCTCGTCCAGTCTGCTGCTAAGGCCGTTGATCGCTTGTCTCATTTCTGCATTGTCTTTCCTCACTTCCCTCACTTTCTCCCTTAGCTCTTGCATACTTCTCTGTAGATCCATCAGTATGGTTATGACTTTTATTCTCAATTCTTTTTCAGGAAGATTGTGCATGTCCATCCCATCAGGTTCCCTCTCTGGGGTTGTCTGGCTAAGCTTTGTTTGTACCATATTCCTCTGTCTTTTCATGGCGATAGGAGTGGTCGCTTGTAGGTGCCACATGTGTCAGCTGGGCTCTTTAAGACTTTTAAAAAGAAAAAGAAAAAAAAAGAAGAAAAAAAACCCGCCTTCCAGGGGTAGTTTCTGTGAGGATTCTGTAGGTGGTGCTGCTGCTCCACTATTCCGCAGCATGGCGGCTCCACCATGCCCTTTGTGGCTCTGGCCAGGGAGGGAATCAATGTGAGGCCGCTGATCTCTGTGGGAAATCTTGGTGTGCCTGCTTTGTCCAGCTGCCGGCCAAGGGGCCCGAAATTCCCCAGGACTCCCAGCCTGGTGGGCCGAGTGCACTGGGATGATTTTGCCCCGCTGCTAGGCCCCTTCTCTTCAAGACCTTTAAAAAAGAGCACGCTTTTCTTTTGTCCCAGGAACCCGGCTGAGAGGACCTGGTTGCATTGTCCATCTCAGATCCTGCACTTCTGTTTCTCTAGTCTCTGATACACCATGCGATGAGTGTCAGAGCTCCCGGTGCGGATCACCAGGGCTGGTTATTTGGCAGGCCCCTGCTTCCACTCCCTCCCTGCTCTGAATCTTTTCCTCCTGCTGGTGCGCTGGGGTTGGGGAGTGCTCAGGTCCTCCTAGCTCATGGTTTTGTATCTTACCCGCTTCGTGCAGCACTGAGTTCTCACAGATATAGCTGTAGCCTGAGTGTGGTCCTGTATCTTCTGGTCTCTCTTTTAGGAATAGTAGTATTTGTTGTATTTTCATAAATATATATGGTTTTGGGAGGATATTTCTGCTGCCCTGCTCATGCTGCCATCTTCCCAGAAGTCTCCTCTAGGTAATTTTGTAGAATAAACTTTTTGTTCCTCTCCAAGGTAGTGGCTATTCCCAAGCACTGGGAACATATCAGTTAAGACTGCTTGCCTTGCCTTAATATTGGGTTGTTGGCTGATTACCAAAGAATATGTTATGAATCTTACTTCTTAATTCCCTGGTTTTTAAAATGGAATCTTAGCCATAAGATGGAGTCCCTCTTGTTCTTGCTGTAGTGTTTATATCTCAGCATTTTTCATCATAGGCAGGAAAATTTAACCATGATGCTTGGCCCGTGTCTCAGCTCTATCTCTCCTGCATTAACTAGAGCAGGTCTCAAGGTCAGCCCAGATTCAGAACATGTGGAATGAACTCACATTGCAAAAGGGCATTAACCTGTGAGTCCTTTCTGGCTCTCTGGCTTTATCTGATTAACTGTCTGAGTTCTTGGTTGGCCTCACCCTCTTTTTATTCCGCTCATACCTGTCTTTCTGCCTAACAAAATGAAAGAATAGGGAAAATAGAGAAAGGAAATATTTGCTAACAAGTAAAGAAATTCATATGCAGAGCTGCTATGGTCCTTGTTTCTGTAATAGTCATGAGGCCATAGTCAATATTTATAACTCCATTGCTCCCCTACTTAGTTCATGTTCCCTTTACTTTTAACCAGCCCCTCTGCTGACTAGAGTTCTTAATGGGCCATGATAGCCTTCTATTAATTTGTACTATGGGACATGGAAGTACTAAGACACATTGATAATCTGGATCAGTCACCCTAGCAGGGAGGTGAGCCCCTCCTTTATTGGTCAATTCATTGTCATTAGGAACCAAAAGTAATCGAGTGGCAGTCTCATATTCCAAGTCAATGAAATTACTGTGTCCAGTAGTAGAAGCATTCATCCCCTGGAGACTAAGACCTGCAAATCAGCAGAGCTAAGACTTGCCAGAAGAGGAAGTGAAATTTCTGCTGAGGCATTATTAGCTGTATGACCAAGAGGAGTCACTCCTCTTTGCAACCTTCATTCCTAGACTCTTACTAACAAAATGATTTCACTGCCCTGAAACATATCTGGTAAATTTTAGACACCACATTGATTGGAAGCTAACTAACATCCATTTAAATATGTATGGGCAAGCTATTTTTTATAAGAAAGATATATATCTCTTTACTTATTTCCTGAATATATGTTATTGTGCCACTACTTCCATTATTATTGTTCCACTTTAATTTTACCATAATTAAATATATTTTATGCTTGAAAGCCATACTTCTTTGATTTTTTAAATATTCTTTGACTAAATTCTTAATTTCTAAAATCACACATGGAATAAGTTGTCATTACAATTGATAGTACACAGTTGATCAAAAAAATATTAAACCACAAATTTGATAAATTATAATTAACATGAAGGGGACTATTTAATTGGAAATGCATCTCATATTTAGAGGTATTGAGCATTTCTGTCAAACAATTCATTTATCTGTAAAAGAAAAAATAGTCACTTATTGAATGAATATCATTTTTCAAGCCTTCAATGAAATAGAGTTCAGCATCTATCCTCTTTTGTGTCACTGATTTTTATAGAAATATGTTTATAGAAAACTTATACACCCAATTATTTAAAATTCTTCTGAATAGTATGCAAATAATTTGTCAACTGAACACTTTGAGACAGGGACCATAGGTGTAGTCAGAGTAGGGTGAGGGCCTCAGGAAAAAGCAGGGCGGGATATTTACAGTCAGCAATGTAACAATGGGCAAGGAAGTCCCTTTTGAAACTCTGTGTTAAGCATTATGCAAAGTCAAGGTCACACTAATCCTCTAGGATCAAGATATCAGACTAAGAATATAGACATCTTCAGTAAGGTCAGTTAAAAGTCAAAAGGCCAGGAGCAACTTGGCCTAGAATGATTGAGTGGTTTTACAAATAGGGAAGTGTATCACAGCATAAACCCTGACTTTACTGTAAACAACCCTAGCAAGCAGAGAACAACCCAGCCCACCTTGAGGGCAGGGCAGGTAGTATAAGTCCACACCCCTAAGTTTTTTTTCATGTTCTGGAAAAATCCTCATTTGCCTATAAAAACCCCTAGACAACGCACCACCCCTGGGCTCTCTTGTCCCCTCCTGGCGTGAGCCAGGAGCACTGTCCTTTCACTTTATCTCTAAATAAAAGCCTGTACCTTGCTCTCCTACCTTGCCTGTTTGCTAAGCTCATTATTCGGCTTCGCGAACAAGAACCCCGGCATCATCTTCAATGAGCCTCTTTCAGGTTTGTTTTAAGCAGAAAATGAAAACCATCTAGCTTACATAATGATTAACTACTGATCCTTTCATTCCTTAAGTTTCTCTACACAAACAACATTTCAAACAGTCCCTTCATTTGGTACCCTGGTGATTTTTAACAACTCTCGGGTAATGCACCATAATGAAATAGGGATGGTGAGTAGAACATTGTGGTAAGCAAGAAGGGGCTTTGGTTCATTCCAGGACAATCTGATAGGTGTTGGATAACTTGCACATAGAGAAATCCAAAAGCACATTCCACAGAGATTCAGCTGCTCTGTTTACGCTTGCAGTCTAACTGTATCCTTTAGTAGCCATGTGGAACTCTTAAACCACTGAGTAATTTGCAGTGGTTTTCTATACGAGTTATTGGTCCTAGCCATCACTGGGTAAGAAAAGAACTGTTTGCTTCTGTCTTAAAATGTAATTTTAGAAATGAGAATTCCAGAAACTGAGTGGTCTATGAATGCAAATAGAGCCTGGCTGAAGCTCTAAGACAACGGAATTCTAATTGTCCTTGAAGAGGAATTGCTCTTTTCCAGAGAGAATTTAAATGCATGGGGATTAAAATATGCTGTGTCATTGATGGTTAAACTGATCTTCTCAGGAAGCTATCAAGGGAATGAACAATTAAAGATGAAACTCACAACAGCTAGATCCCTGACTCCCTGGGTGCTCCTCTTGAGGATAGTGAAATGAGGAATGAACTGTGATGGTCAAAACAAGAGGCGGCATAGACTATAATAAGAGAATTTGAAAGCAATCCTGTTGAATTAAAGGTCTTTCCAAAATTCATTTTTTTAGTGGTGGTTTTACATTCTTTTACAGTAGTCTGCTTTAATTTGTAGTTATTCCTCAGATGGCCATCATCATTAAAAGGATTGGCATTGTAGTGTCACTAAATGGGAACCGTGAAAAATTTGGTGATCTTAGAATGGGAAGCAAATATGCACACTGATATTAACTGAATTGTATGATAGTTTTCCTCGGGCAGCAGCACTTATTCTCTCAGTTCAGAGAAAATGAAATTTAGAGCATTCAAATATTCTGGGACTTTTTGAAGACTGAGTTTTTCTGAAGGTTGGTTATACTAGTAAAGAAGCTGGTAACACAGTTGTAACTGACTTTGTAGAAATCTTGCAGAAGAGCAGAAGTTTCTAATTAAAATGGGGATGTGAAGTTGAGGTATAATTATGAAAATTGCTCTTATTAAAACATTATACTTAATACTGTGCCTTTGTAAAGCATGGTTTAAATGTTGAAGTGGAAATAATTGCTTTTTATCATTTGAAAAATTTTTTATTTTTCATTTGTTCCTTTACACTGAAATAAGTACAGCAATTAGATGACACTTGAAACTATAACATGATAAAAATATTTCCTGTCTTTAACTTGATCCTTAAACTAGATGGTTTTTAGCTTTTTAAGTAGTGTTTCCCCTACTTTTGTTTGTGCAAATGTCTAGGTAGAAAATAGTAGAGGAGAATGTCTTTGAGATTTATTCTTATCTAGTATGAGTTGTGAGACATGGCTAGTAATAGAAATGAGCATTTAATTATAGGACATCTGATGATGGTAGGACAGAAGAAGAAGAACAACAAAACATTAATAAGACTATTTTCAAAATAGAGACCACTAAAGTTTAGAATCTGTTATAGAGCAATTGCATGGGAACTTCAAATCTGACATTGACTAGTTTTGCCTTTATTCTAGCTAGAATGGTCTAAGCCAGTAGATTCTTTCTGAATACCAAATCTGGCATAAATGAGGGGCTGACATGACATGCTTTAGAGCACCAGAGTAAAACAGAAGGGCCTGAACACCTTAGGCCAGGATAATAGACCGGGACTGCAGTTACCTACATGGAGCTGGAAACACACATAACCATTTTCTCTTAACGAGTACTTTATAGGGCCAGTGTTCTTAAGTTTGCTGTAGGTTCTCACCCAGACACAGAATAAGTATCGATAATTAAGTATAGCACTTCCTGCACTGACACTGGCTTTTCTGCCAGAACTTCCCTTTATAGGATGCTCCAGAAAGCTACTACCAATAGATAGGGCTTGCTTCATGAGATGAAACCCCTTTGCTATTGTGGATCTACATCAATGCTTCCAAACCACTTTCACTCCATAGCACAAGTAGCTGATGAAACCTGTGTATAACACCATGCCATTAACAGATACAGCTACTCATGAGTAGAGATGATGGGTCCAAAGGTTAGAGGCCATCTAGAATGCTCATGGGATAAAAGAACTCAGAACTCCTTTGAGGCACTCTGATCCAGGGATTTGCACAGTCTATGAAAAGGTAGAGATAACGGTAGCTGGGGTTAGTCTCGTATCAAGTAAACTTTCCTTTATTCTGTACTTGTGAGTTTTATTAGCTGTCAGCCTATCTTGAATAGTTAGAACAAAGTTTACAGCATCACCAAAAACTCTTTTCCCCAGGCCATGGATTAGATAAAAAGAGATCTTTGGAATCAGCTAATCTGATGTAGATATGGCACAGCAGTCTGTTTTCAAATAATGGGTTTGTCTTTGAGACACCTGCAGATTTTCTATTAGCATGTATTCT
>JAVSCE010004176.1:0-265170 GCA_032199065.1 Smutsia gigantea | reverse complement strand
CACCAGCACCAGAATGGGATTGCCTTTGGGTGCTGCCTGCCTGAACCTCCGGGGCCTCTGCTCCCTCTGCAGGCCCCTCAATCTGCCCACCAAGGGGCCTGGAGAGGCCCACACCCTCTGAAGTGGAATCACTGCTTTGATTGGTTGTGCCCCTCCTGCTCTCTCTCCCACCAGCTTGTCCAGCCTCGGACAGACTGTCTTCCGGAAGCACTGCCAAACGCTTAAATTTTGCTGCTATCCAATGGCATGAAATACACCTTTCCTTGAAAGATCTGAACCCCACCCAAGTTTGTCCTTCTTTGGTACATTCCCTCAGCCCTAGGATATCACATGGGTTTCCCTATATCTCATACTTTGTTGTTACAGTTAAATAAATTTTTATATTAAACTCACTGGTTTAAACTACTATATTTTCCTTCTCCCAACTGGACTACTGGACTCCTGACAGGACTGGATACATAATTCTAACAAAACATAAACCAAATCAAACCTACTGTGATTCACATCTTAAAACAATTACAAGCTACACCTAAAAGTAAGTAAAAATTTACATAACAGGTAAAGTTAGAAATTGACTAGAATAATTGTAAGTAAATGAATTATTTTGAATATTAACAAGTAGTATTGCTTAAATTTCAATATGGAACACCAATCAATTTTTTACATTGATGTGCTCATCTTTCTAGGTGAAAGATCAATGCATAAAGTGCAATACAAGTTCCAGTGTCACTGGTGATCAATACCCTTTCCTGTAGCCTTCAAAAAGGCTATTTACAAAGACTAACTTCTACAGGATGTAGATGCATTATTTCCTAATTAGTGTTCAAAGTGTGGTTTTTAAAATATGAAACAATTCCCAAAAATGTGATTTTATTATTGAATGTTCTGATTCTACAGGAATATCTACCAACATAATAATTAAAATGAATGGTTTGCAGAAGACTTTATTACTCATGGAGTTCCATTAGAGACAAAATACAAAACAAATGTTCTTTTTAGTATTAGAGACACCACATTTTTCTAACACTGTATCCCCAGATTACTTGAGAGAGAGAGAGCGTGTGTGTGTGCTGTGTGTAAATTGTGGGTACTACCCTTGATAGAAAATGTCCCATCCAACATGATAGCTCTGCTTTCAGGACAGCATTACTTGGCAATAGAAAATAATTTCAGGTTAAAAAGTAAAGCAGTAATAAAACCTGCATCTTAGGCACAGTATTTCATGGAAAATGTTAGTATTGCATTATTTTACTTTTGGCAAAGCTTGTTTTCCCCACATGACCTTTTGATACCATTTGTAGAATGCCAGATTGAGCTCTCTAATGCCCCTCAAGCTTTACTTTATTAAAAGGACTTTCTGTAATCTAAAGGAAACATGTTGTGAAGAACATTAATCAGCCATTCATCAGAAGCAATGATTAATAGACCTCCAGACTATTTGATCACTGGCATGCCATTCCTGGAATTTATACTAGGATATCACCATACCCCTGCCACCCCATTATCCTAGATAAACAACTGAAGTTTATATAAAGTACAAAAGGGCTTCAAAGAAAGATCTGACTTTTTGAGCGGTAGTAATTTTTTTTTTTTTACAAACAATGTATTTTGACAGCATTTTCCACTTCTTATCAGTACCCTGGGATAATACAGGTTCTCATTACCAGCACCTTGCCCAGGAATATTAAGTTTCTGCTGTTAAAGGCTCTGATAAACATACAATCACTTTAACAAACACTCTAGGGAACAAGACACAAAATTTTGATTAAGAAAACTGCTGAATATTAACTAGCACTGCTCACTGAGACAATAGCTGAGCAACTTGTCCTTGAAAAACACTATACTAAAGCAATTCTAAGGAAAAATGTTGCTGCTTGACAGCTGCCATGGTACTAGAAACCTAGAAAGCATTTTATTATTGCAGTAATAGGCTTTCAATAAAATCACCATAATTAAGGTGCTGTCATTATTTCAATTTAAAAGTTCTCCTTTCACAGATTAATAAATTCAGACATTAAAAAAATATCTGCTCTGAGGTAGCATTCGGTAGCATTTCCATTTCCAAAGACTGCCTAACTGATGGCTTTCACTGCGTATTTTTCAAATTATTGTTTCCTTTATTCCAATTTTCTCAGGACTTAGAAGTTAAAGTTTTCTATGGTTGTATATAGTAAAGATTTAAAAAATTATTTTAATCTGTTTAAAAGTTAGAACTTCCCTGAAAAAGCTATTGAGAAATATTCCCACCAGTGTGTTCAAATATGAACTCTGAATACAACCACTTTGAAACCTCATCTACCTCAAGTTTGAAACATACAGAAAAAACATATATCTAAAAAAGAATCTCTAAACGTAGCACAACATTTTTTACACATACTACTAAATCAAAATGAAAACATTAAGTGCAGATGAAAGGATGTTCAATACTCATAGACACTATTATTTGTAAGTGTCATTTGTCATCCCACAAACTTATAAAGCTCTTCCTCTACAATTTTAACTATATTAGGAGAATATTAGCATCTTCATGCAAGAGGCATGACTTCCCACTAAAAACTAAGGAAGATCAGAAATATAAAGCAACTCTATTTTATTTTTCTTTGCACTGCTTCCTGATCTTTATTTTATTGAAGATTTCTTTACAATATACTCTGGCATGTACCTCAGAAAATGACAAACACATCTATGTATGATGTTTAAACACAATAACATTACTAGGCTGTTTTTTATGCACACTATGCTAACATTTTTCTCTTAGTCCAACTAAAAAATTAAGAAAAAAAATCAATTAAAAAGTAAAAAGGCCAGGAATTCCACTCTTAGGAATTTACCCTAAGAATGCAGGATCCCAGTTTCAAAAAGATATATACCCCCACCCCATATTTATCGCAGCACTATTTACAACAGCCAAGAAATGGAAGCAAGCTAAGTGTCCATCAGTAGATGAATGGATAAAGATGTGGTACATATACACAATGGAATATTATTCAGCCATGAGAAGAAAACAAATCCTACCATTTACAACAACATGAATGGAGCTAGAGGGTATTATGCTCAGTGAAATAAGTGAGGCAGAGAAAGACAAGTACAAAAAGATATTACTCATGTGTGGAGCATAAGAACAAAGCAAAAACTGAAGGAATAAAACAGCAGCAGAATCACAGAACCCAAGAATGGACTAACAGTTACCAAAGGGAAAGGGATTGGGGAGGATGGGTGGGAAGGGAGGGATAAAGGGAATAAGGGGCATTACTATTAGCAGACATAACATGGGGGTGGGGGCATGGGGAAGGCAGTATAACACAGAGAAGACAAGTAGTGACTCTATAGCATCTTACTACACTGATGGACAGTGACTGTAATGGGGTGTGTGGTGGGGACTTGATCATGGGGGGATCTAGTAACCACAATGTTGCTCATGTGACTGTATATTAATGATACCAAAATAAAAAATATAAAATAAAGTAAAAAGGGACATTAAATCCACACAAAAATAATATCCTAACATGTATGCATCAAGATAATGTTAATTATATAAATACATTCCAAAATTCAAAAGTTTACATTTGTTAAATAAAATTATATTCCTCATGCAATTTTCTGAAAAAATAAATTGAGTCCCAGATGCAAATTCCTTCTATAAACTCATATATCTGACACATAAAGAAGCTTACCCTGTCTAAAATGCCTGTTTAAGAATTATTTACCAAATCAATTTTCTTAATTAAAAACAAGACACAAAAACTCCCATTTATTGCAGATGCGATGGAAATATAAATGTGAATTGTACTCAAACAAGAAAACTGACTGCTTTATCCTTAAAGGAAAAAGAAAAATAGTCCTTAACAAAGAGCATCTTGATCAGGAGGTTGATAAACTGTGTTTTTTTCCTTGCTAGACTACTTGTAAGCAATAAAAGAAAAGAAAATGGGAAAGAAAAGCTTGTGACATAGAACTACAAGTTCTTTATCCCCCATATGCTTTTCTCAGTTAAAAAATTCAGACAGGCTTTTGCTTCGAGTTAAAATAATACAGGATTCAGCAATGTGACATTGTTTTCCTCCAGGTAAGGTAAAAATTTCTTATTTTGCATGTCCTTAATGAGTAGAGTTTTGTAAATTTTCATTCTATTTCCTTACTTCAAACTTTGAGACAACATTGCCTTCCTTGAGAGTTAGGGTTAGATGCAAAAGTAGAAAATAAATCACCCCAACCAATAAAATCATCTTGTTCTTGTAAGCCTTTGGATATGAGATATTTGAGTTATTGGTAGGGCTTCAAAGAAAGATTTGACTTTCCGAGCCCTAGTAGTTATTATTTTTTTGCAAATAATGTAAATCATACTGAAATCATCCTTGCTAAATTTTAGCAAAGTTCTTTATACTTACGTAGTAATTCTTCTATAATTGGCATGATTCAATTCTTGCACAGATAAGGATATATTCATGATTATAAAATGTAGGTGCTTCGGAGTTCCAGGAAGATGGGGGGATGAGCAGGGCGGTGGAAATCTCCTCCCAAAACCATATATTTTTATGAAAATACAACAAATACAATCATTCCTATAAGAGAGACCAGAAGACACAGGACAACACCCAGCCTGCAGCTACACCTGAGAGGACTCGGCACCTGGCAAAGCGGGTAAGATATGGACCCGCGACCCGGCGGGACCCGAGCACTCCCCCACCCTAGTGCACCGGTGAGAGGAGACGATTCAGAGCAGGGAGGGAGTGGAGACACAGGCCCGCCAAATTACCAGCCCTGGTGATCTGCGCCAGAAGCACTGACACACTTCGTGCGGTGTATCAGAGAACGGAGAGACAAACGTGCAGGATCCAAGACAACAGGCCCACTCACTGGCTCCCCAGGACAAAAGAAAAGTGCACGCTTTTTTAGGGTCTTAAAGAGACAGGGCCCAACGAAGGAGCAGGATCATCCCAGCGACTCAGCCAAGCAAGCTGGGAGTCCTGGGGAGTATCGGACCACTTGGACTGAGGCTGGGAAAAGCTGTCGCACTGAGACTTTCCACAGAAATCAGCAGCCTCCCATTCGTTCCTTCCCCAGCAAGAGTCACAAAGGGCCCAGCGGAGGGGCCACAGCAGCGGAATAGTGGACCAGCAGCACCACCTGCAGCATCCTCAGATAAACTACACCTGGCAGGCATGTTTTTTGTTGTTTCTTTTTCTTTTTTTTCCTTTTCTTTTTTTCTTTTTCTGACCATTCCATCACCATGAAAAGACAGAGGATTATGGTATAAACAAAGCTTACCCAGACTACCCCAGAGAGGGAGCCAGATGGGATAGACATGCACAATCTTCCTGAAAAAGAACTCAGAATAAAAGTCATAACCATACTGATGGAACGACAGAGAAATATGTAAGAGCTAAGGGAGAAAGTGAGGGAAGTAAGGAAAGACAATACAGAGATGAGACAAGTGATCGACGGGCTTAACGGCACAGTGGATGACACGCAAGAGACTGTTAATGGAATAGGAAAAAGAGAACAGGAAAACAGAGAAGCTGAGGCAAAGAGAGGTAAAAGGATCTCTAGGAATGAAAGAACTTTAAGAGAATTGTGTGACCAATCAAAACGGAACAATATTCTCAGTATAGGAGAACCAGAGGAAGAAGAGAGAGAAAAAGGGATAGAATGTATCTTTGAAGAAATAATTGCTGAAAACTTCCCCAAGCTGGGGAAGGAAATAGTCTCTCAAACCATGAAAGCCTACAGATCTTGCAACACAAGGGACCCAAGGAAGACAACACCAAGACACACAATAATTAAAATGGCAAAGATCAAAGCTAAAGACAGAGTATTAAAGGCAGCTAGAGAGAGAAAAAATATCACCAACAAAAGAAAATACATCAGACTATCATGAGACTTCTCAAAAGAAACGTTACAGGCCAGAAGATAATGGCATGACATATTTAACATAAAGAAACAGAAGGGTGTCGAACCAAGAATATTGTATCCAGCACGATTATCATTTAAATTTGAAGGAGGGATTAAACAATATCCCGACAAGTGAAAGCTGAGGGAGTTTGCCTCCTATAAACCACCTCTTCAGGATATCTTAAAGGGACTGCTCGAGATGGAAGCACTCCTAAGGCTAAAAAGAGGTCGCCAGAGAAAATAAAATCATAGCAAAGAAAGCAGACCACACAAATACTAACTAAAGGCAAAGGATAAAACACCTAGTATATAAAGAATGGAGGAGGAAGAATAAGAAGAGAGAGAAATAAAGAAACATCATACTGTTTACAATAACTTAACAAGAAAGTTAAGTTAGACTGTTAGATAGTAAAGAAGCTACCCTTGAACCTTTGGTAACCACGAATCTAAACACAGCAATGGCAACAAGTACATATTTATCAATAATCACCCTAAATGTAAATGGACTGAATGCACCAATCAAAAGACACAGAGTTACTGAATGGTTAAAAAAGCAAAACCCATATATATGCTGCTTACAGGAGACTCAACTCAAACCCAAAGATATACACAGACTAAAGGTCAAGGGATAGAAAAAGACATTTCAAGCAAACAAGGAGAAAAAAGCAGGTGTTGCAGTACTTGTATCAGACAAAATAGACTTCAAAATGAAGAAAGTAACAAGAGATAAAGAAGGACATTACATAATGATAAAGGGGTCAGTACAACAAGAGGATATAACCATTTTAAATATATATGCACCCAAAACAGGAGCACCAGCATATGTGAAACAAACACTAACAGAATTAAAGGAGGAAATAGAAAGCAATGCAGTCATTTTAGGAGACTTCAACACACCACTCATTCCAGAGGACAGATCAACCAGACAGAAAATAAGGAAAGACACAGAGGCACTGAAAAACACACTACAACCGATGGACCTAACAGACATCTACAGAACTCTACATCCAAAAGCAGCAAGATACACATTCCTCTCAAGTGCACATGGAACATTTTCCAGAATACACCACATACTAGGCCACAAAAAGAACCTCAGTAATTTCAAAAATATTGAAATTCTACCAACCAACTTCTCAGATCACAAAGGTATAAAATTAGAAATAAATTTGAGAAACAAAACAAAAAGGCTTACAAATACATGGAAACATAACAACATTCTCCTAAATAATCAATGAGTCAACGACCAAATCAAAACTGAAATCAAAGAGTATATGGAGACTAATGACAACAACAACACAAAGCCACAACTTCTGTGGGACACAGCAAAGGCAGTTCTAAGAGGAAAGTATTATTGCAATCCAGGCCTATTTAAAGAAGAAAGAACAATCCCAAATGAATCGTCTAAAGACACAATTACTGAAATTGGAAAAAGAAGAACAAATGAGGCCCAAAGTCACCACAAGGAGGGACACAATAAAGATCAGAGAAGAAATAAATAAAATTGAGAAGAATAAAACAATACAAAAACTCAATGAAACCAAGAGTTTGTTCTTTGAAAAAATAAACAAAATAGATAAACCCCTAGCCAGACTCATTAAGAGAAAAAGAGAATCTACACACATAAACAGAATCAGAAATGAGAAACAAAAAATCACAACATACCCCACATAAATACAAAGAATTGTAAGAGACTATTATGAGAATCTACATGGTACCAAGCTGGAATACATAGAAGAAATGGACAAATTCTTAGAAAAATAAAACCTTCCAAGACTGACCAAGCAAGAAACAGAAAAACTAAACAGACAAATCACCAGCAATGAAATTGAAGTGGTAATCAAAAAACTACCCAAGAACAAAACCCCCGGGCCAGAGGGATTCACCTCTGAATTCTACCAGACATATAGAGAAGAAATAACACCCATACTCCTTAAAGTTTTCCATAAAATAGAAGAGGAGGGAATACTTCCAAACTCATTCTATAAAGCCAGCATCACTCTAATACCAAAACCAGGCAAAGACCTCACCAAAAAAGAAAATTACAGACCAATATCCCTGATGAACGTAGATGCAAAAATACTGAACAAAATATTAGCAAACCGAATTCAAAAATACATCAAGAGGATCATACACCATGATCAAGTGGGATTCATCCCAGGGATGCAAGCATGGTACAACATTCGAAAATCCATCAACATCATCCACCACATCAACAAAAAGAAGAACAAAAACCACATGATCATCTCCATAGATGCTGAAAAAGCATTTGACAAAATTCAGCATCCATTCATGATTAAAACTCTCAACAAAATGGGTATAGAGGGCAAGTACCTCAACATCATAAAGGCCATATATGACAAACCCACAGCTAACATCATACTTAACAGAGAGAAGCTGAAAGCTTTTCATCTAAGATAGGGAACAAGACAGGGATGCCCACTCTCTCCACTGTTATTCAACATAGTACTGGAGGTCCTAGCCACGGCAATCAGACAAAACAAAGAAATACAAGGCATCCAGATTGGTAAAGAAGTCAAATTGTCACTATTTGTAGATGACATGATACTGTACATAAAAAACCCTAAAGAGTCCACTCCAAAACTACTAGAACTAATATCTGAATTCAGCAAAGTTGCAGGATACAAAATTAACACACAGAAATCTGTTGCTTTCCTATACACTAACAAAGAGCCAACAGAAAGAGAAATCAGAAAAACAATTCCATTCACAATCGCATCAAAAAGAATAAAATACCTAGGAATAAACCTAACAAGGAAGTGAAAGACCTATACCCTGAAAACTACAAGACACTCCTAAGAGAAATTAAAGAGGACACTAACAAATGGAAATGCATCCCATGCTCTTGGCTAGGAAGAATAAATATTGTCAAAATGGCTATATTACCCAAAGCAATCTACAGATTCAACACAATCCCTATCAAAATACCAACAGCTTTCTTCAATGAACTGGAACAAACAATTCTAAAATTCATATGGAACCACAAAAGACCCCGAATAGCCAAAGCAATCCTGAGAAGGAGGAATAAAACAGGGGGAATATGCTCCCTGACTTCAAGCTCTACTACAAATCCACAGTAATCAAGACAATTTGGTATTGGCACAAAAATAGACCCACAGAGCAGTGGAACAGAATAGAAAGTTCAAACATTAACCCGAACATATATGGTCAATTAATATATGATAAAGGAGCCTTGGATATACAATGGGGAAAAGAGAGCCTCTTCAGCAGCTGGTGTTGGCAAAACTGGACAGCTATATGTAAGAGAATGAAACTGGACTACTGTCTAAACCCATACACAAAAGTAAACTCAAAATGGATCAAAGACCTGAATGTAAGTCATGAAACCATAAAACTCTTAGAAAAAACCATAGGCAAAAATCTCTTGGACATAAACATGAGCGACTTCTTCATGAACATATCTCCCCAGGCAAGGGAAACAAAAGCAAAAATGAACAAGTGGGACTATATTAAGCTGAAAAGCTTCTGTACAGCAAAGGACACCACCAGTCAAACAAAAAGAGATCCCACAGTATGGGAGAATCCGATAAGGGGTTGACATCAAAAATATATAAAGAACTCACGCACCTCAACAAACAAAAAGCAAATAATCCAATTAAGAAATGGGCAGAGGACATGAATAGACACTTCTCCAAAGAAGAAATTCAGATGGCCAACAGGCACATGAAAAGATGCTCCACATTGCTAATCATCAGAGAAATAAATGCATATTAAAACCACAATGAGATATCACCTCACACCAGTTAGGATGGCCAACATCCAAAACACAAGCAACAACAAATGTTGGCGAGGATGTGGAGAAAAGGGAACCCTCCTACGCTGCTGGTGGGACTGCAAATTAGTTCAACCATTGTGGAAAGCAGCATGGAGGTTCCTCAAAAAACTCAAAATAGAAATACCATTTGACCCAGGAATTCCACTCCTAGGAATTTACCCTAAGAATGCAGCAGCCCAGTTTGAAAAAGACAGATGCACCCCTATGTTTATCACAGCACCATTTACAATAGCCAAGAAATGGAAGCAACCTAAGTATCCATCAGTAGATGAATGGATAAAGAAGATGTAGTACATATACACAATAGAATATTATTCAGCCATAAGAAGAAAACAAATCCTACCATTTGCAACAACATGGATGGAGCTAGAGGGTATTATGCTCAGTGAAATAAGCCAAGCGGAAAAAGAGAAGTATCAAATGATTCACTCATATGTGGAGTATAAGAACAAACAAAAAAACTGAAGCAACAAAATAGCAGTAAACTTACAGAACCCAAGAACGGACTAATAGTTACCAAAGGGAAAGGAACTGAGGAGGATGGGTGGGAAGGGAGGGACAAGGGAGAAAAAGGGGCATTACGTTTAGCAGATATAATGTTGGGGGGGGCACGGGGAGGGCTGTACAACTCAGAGAAGACAAGTAGTGATTCTATAGCATCTCACTACGCTGATGGACAGTGACTGTAATGGGGTTGGTGGGGGGGACCTGATGAAGGGGGTAGTTTAATAACCATAATATTGCACATGTAATTGTAGATTAATGATAGCAAAATAAATTATAAGTAAAAAAATGTAGGTGCTTCTTAATAATATGTAACATGGAACTTCCATATTAAGACTAAAACGTGTTTATTCTGAGATTCAAGTGTTTATGCTCATGTTTCCAGTGCTAGTGGGGCATTGCATGATAAAGAGTCTCTGAGGAAAAGAACCTCTAGAAAAGAAGAGAAAGAGATTTGAGGTGTACATGTTTGGTTCAAAGCCAGTTGCCGCAGATACTAGAAAAGATAAAGCATTCTCCAGTGCCTTCTATCCCAGGCTCCATGGACATAATCCTGAGCCCTAAGGTAAAGGATTCTACAGGTAATGAGCAAGTGAAATCTAAAGGCAGGTGCATGTGTGCAGAACCACCCTGGGCTCCGAGAGCCCCAGGTTTCAGCAGAGTTGGCAGTGCTAGCAGCAGTTCTAAGACAGCAGCGGCCGTTCAGTGATAGCAGCAAGTTTGGCAACAGCCGCCTCAGCGGGAGCACATCAGCTCCCTGCTCCTTGAGCATCCACAGCCTAGTGCTGATGGCTGCACGTGACAGACAATAGCAGAAGCAGCCATAGCACTGCCTTCCCACTTCCGGGTCTCAATGACTGACAGCACAGCAAGGAGAACAGCTATGTCGAAGTGACATAGCGGAGTGACAACACAGACGTGCAGCCTGCCACAGCTGGGCTAAAACCCAATCTCTGCCGTTTACAGCTACAGTGATCCTGGTCAAATTGTTAAATCTCTCTAACCCTCAGAGAGTTCTTGTGAGTAAAGTGCAAATAGTAAGAGTCCCTTTGTAACATGATTGTTGTGACAATTAATGAGCTGATTTACATAAAGAACTTAATATAATATCTGGCAGATGACAGAGGCTCAAAAAAGGTGGCTATAAAAAATAGAGGAAGCAAATCAAAAACTCCATGTGCCATGTGTGCTATGACTTATTACCAAGTCTCATACCATATACTCAGAGATTCCAAAAGTTATCTCAAAAGAACATGAGAGAGGATGGAGAATGCATGGCCCCCCAAAATGTTATATCTTGACTGCTACTTCTGCTCTAGTTTTGCCACCTGTATATACATAGGGGCTCTGGGAAGCACAGGCTGGCCTAATAACAATGTTTTCTGAATTTTCTAACTTCAAATCTTCTAAGCCAATATTTGTTTCCCACCCAAATTTCATAAACACAACATTAAAAAATAACTTTAAAGAAAAAAATTGCTACAAAGATGTTTAGGCTTCAGATGGGGAGATGAGTAGGGGACAGTGCTTAGTGGCCTAGAAGGAAACAGGCTACCTCACCCCTTATGGAAGCTCTAGTTTGTAATGTGATCCTACAATTGTAAATAAGTTTCTTACTTAATATTAAAAGTTCATAAATAACCAAAAAATAAAAATAAATAACTTTAAAGAATGATGTCATTCCAACTCAAGATTAATAAGTTGATTTCAGTACATTTTAATTTCTTCTGGAATACCACATATAGCCTAATATATTCATAATTTAATAGTGCTTATATTTCAAAACTGTTATTATTTATTATTTGTTACGTGCTAATTATGCATGATCTGGGTGCACTGTTCTTATTAATAAGAAACATTTAAATATAAGAGCAAAAAAGAAGACTTCTTTCCAAATTATATTAAGGAGCACCAGGATGGATAGTTTTTCTACTCCTCTGTCTTCAATAATTTTCAATATTAGTGCTATCTGCCCAAAAAAGAGGTGTGTTGCGAGGAACTTTATTTAAATATATACTGAAGGATTTCCATCTTTTTGTGCTGTGTTTGACAGACTGAAATGACTCCAGATACTTACAAATGTTAGCAAATGAATTAAATGTTAAGGACCATAATACAAATGCACCTTTGCAATTTTGAAGAAAATACAGATTTTCGTAAGTATGATGTTTGTGATTTAGACAGGCGGTACCTGTCTTCTACCTTCTCTACCCCAAAAGATATCTCATGCCTTACTTCTTAGAAATGTAAAATGATTACCCAATTCTAAGAGAAATTAGACTGCAGAGCAAAACCTTATAAGGTTGCAGAGTAAAAAGAGACCTGAAAGTTCTTCTAAATTGACCCATCTGTCAGTTTAGTTCAGTCAACTGCACCTTGCTCAGGTCCTAACAGAAGCTGACACTGAGCCAAAATTGGGAGAACAAAATGTTTATTGGGGAGTAATACCAATGAATCATAAAGAGGAAGGAAACAGGATTAGGGAGGGGAAGCCTTCAGACCACAAAGTAGATCCTACAATTGTGAAAGGAAAAAAGGGTAGGAAGAAGAATTGGACAAAGAGAACTATGTAGGGAATGCAATGCAGATCTCATGAAGTCCTCACCAGTCTACCTGGACGTTCTAGAGCAAACACAGCCTGTCAGAAGAGTCCTTAATTGGCAAAAATGTCCAGGCCGGTAACTCCACCTGAGGCCCAGTCATTGGCCAGGAGATGACCTAAAAGATTATGGCCTTGCTTGAATGCTGCAAAGGTTTCTAAAGGTTCTGCAGCTAAACCTGTCAACTAACTATACTCTCTCTCCTAACAGGCTCTCTACAGGGTTGTCAATCACATTACATGGTGGCTCAAGAGTCTAAGAGAGTAAAAAATGGTAGCTATCAAGCCTCTTAAAGCTTTAATGTATAACTGGTATAGCATTTCTTAAACCACACTTTTTGGTCAAAGCAATAGTGTCTCCTGAATTCAGGAAGAGGAAAAATAGATTCTACCTCTTTGACAGAGGAGCTAAAAAATATTTATGGCCAATTTTCATCTACTACTGAGGCAACACTGTTATTAAGCCAGTAGTATATTTAAAGCATCAATCTTTAGGGACTAAGAAACAAAAATGAGGAAAAAAGAAATAGAGCAAAAAGAGGGGATGGTCCAGCAGATCAAGTAGTTTCTATACCAAAAATAGTAGCAAAGGAAAAGAAATTAGTATAGCAGCCTAATCCAGCAATATCCTAGCAGTATAGCGTTAGAGTTTTACCAAAATGAGACCAAAGATCAGTTCCCGCATTGCTAGATGTATGACATCAGCTTCTATGAGCTTCATTTTTTCAACTATCAGACAGACAGTAAAATATTTATCTCTTCAGGTTGATATGAGTATCAAATGAGGTAATGGATCTATAGAAATAGTAGGGGGTGGCAGTTTGGGTTTTTTTTTTCCTTTTTGCTTGTCTTCTTAACTTTAAGAGAGGTACCAAAAGGCCACTTTGGACTTAGGAGAGTTTTAGTTATTAGAAGGATAGAAGCAGAATGGGTGGAATCAAATTTGGCAGAGTACCATGGACTTGTCTTATGATTGGGATGATATGTATGTGAAAGTTTTGAGGCCTGAATAATGAACCATTGAAGATTTCTTGGGTATACAAGTCACAGACTAGAAGCTCCTGATGTTCTTAGAAAATTCAGTCATCTGAAAGTCTACTAATAAGGTCCGGACTAATGATTATCCCATTACCTGCCTCTGTACATCCCGAGCCTCTTGAATATTGGAACTGGCAACAGCCCTCTGTATTGTTTCTAAACACACAAATTACAATTACTGTCACTCATTTTAAAGTATCTGTGTGGAGTGGCTATTTACTTGCCAAACATTACATACATCTATGAAAAAGACAAAAATCCCCTCCTCCACAGAACGTATCTTAAATCAAGTGTGAAATAAAACACATTATGTTGTTTCATTCACTAATCATTATATGTGTGATATACTGTAATAATTTTCTTAAAAAATAAAATATTTAGGAAACTGAGAGAAAAAATCATGTTACAGTAGACTAGAGTAGCAAATGCCAAGACACAGATCATGGTAAAACTATATGAGAGTTCCCACACCACAGACCACTTTCATTGGTATGAGGGGTTTTCAACTTAAGCCTATTTTCATTGAACAATGAAACACCCTGAGCAATTCATTACAATCGCACTTTGTAATGATGTCTTTAAATCACTTCAAATATTTGTTAAGTGATACTGGCACCCCATAAACAATACAAATAGAAAAGAGACAATGAAAAAAAAAAACAGTAAGCAAAAACACAAACCCTGAAGATTCCCTTGTAATATAGCAACTTCAGGAGTCTTTTCTCTGTCTTCTGATGATTGCTGGGACTCTAGAAATCAAATTGATTAGCTGGGTTAAGTATACACCTAAATATAAAATCTCTTATCAGTAAGATTTGAATGATGCTGCCACTGAGAAATTCCAACCTACCTCTTAAAAATAAATAAATAAATATTGGTATTTAAAAGTACTAGGATAATATATATTTACATAGAGTACCTTTGCAATCCAATAAACCAGTCATTCAACCCATATTTACTGAACACATTTTACCTAACTAAACACTAAGAATACAAAGATGAACAAGACATTATCTACTGTCATGAAGTCATCAAGATCTAACTGTCAAGAATATTAACTTTGGATTGTTTGCTTGTTTTTTCCCAGCTTCATTTATTATGATAAAATTGACATACAACATTGTGTAAGTTTAAAGTATGTAACATGATGATTCAATACACCTGCATATTGTGAAATGATTACCAAAATAGTTAATACCCCAATAATAATATAATTAATATTTTTTGATGAAACATTCGAGATTTACTCTTTTAGTCACTTGCAAGCATATAATACAGTATTGTTAACTATAATCACCATGCTGAACATTAGATCCTCAAAACTTGTTCATCTTATAACTGGAATTTGTACCCTTTGACCAATATCTCCACATGTCCCCCACCACCTCAGGTCCTGGCAACTATCATCCTAATGTGACTGTTAACTTGTTTTTTTAGATGTCACATATAAGTGAGATCATACAATATTTTTCTTTCTGTGATTTATTTCACTTGGTGTAATGCCCTCAAGGTCCATCCATGTTATCACAAATGGCAGGATTTCCTTCTTTCTTATGGCTGAATAATATTATATATATATATACATATATACATATACATATATGTATACACACACACACACACACAACCATCAATGGACACCTAGGTTGTTTCCATATCTTGGCTACTGTGACTAATTCTGCAATGAATACAGGGTGCAGGTATATCTTTAAGATAATGGTTCCACTTCCTTCAGATATAGAAGCAGAAGTAGGATCATATTGCAAATTCTTTTTTTAAGTTTTTCTGAGAAATCTCCCTACCATATGGCTGTGCCAGTTTACATTACCACCAACTGTAGGAGGGTTCCCTTTTCTCCACATCCTTACCAACATTTGTTATCTCTTACCTTTTTGGTATTAGCCAAGAATATTAATTTTGTTTATTTCCTTTCTCATAAGCAAAAGCTGAAACCACAAAAAAGAAGTCCTATCATTTGGGGTCTACCACTGAGCAAGCTTCTTCTTCCCATGTCATTTTCAATGCAATACAGAGTTTTGTTTTGTTTTTAGTTATATGGCTTCTTCTAGATCCAAAATCATGTTGTTAAAATCACTGAATTAACAGTGTTCACATTTAACACACTCCTGCCAGTATGGGTCTTTCAAGGTCATAAAACAAGCTCAAGATAATGTAAATTACTAGAGATTCTGACTCTAAATCTTACCTTTTTCTCTGTACCTGCGACATCCTTGAGAATAGGTGTTAATTGTATTACCCATCAATGATCAGTGTCCACATGAATCTCCTACATTAAAAATCAATGCAAGAAGTATTTTTGTGACCTACAATCACATACTTCTTGTTTGTAGTTTGTAGTATTGCATAATCACTTAATTGGTTCTCAGCTCCCTCCATTAATACAAATAGTGAAGAGTTAGTTTTTTCCATATATGCTAAAATACAGAGAAATACTACTTCATCCTAAATCTCTAATAAAAATTGTGAAATAAACATTGCCTTTATCGCATTCTTACAGTCTTATGACCAAAAGTACAGAGTAAAATAATTCCACATTATTTTAAATTCATAAAGTAGATCTGAAAAGCTTACATACTATATTATTCCATTAATATAACATTTTTGAGAGGACAAAATTTTAGAAATGGGGAACATATTAGTGGTTGCCTAGAGTTAGTGATGAAGGAGTAGAGGAGAAGGGAGGTGGATATGGTTACACAGGACAACAAGAGGAACCCTTGCTGTGATCTACCCATATGAGAAAATCGCATAAAACTAAACGCACACACACAAATGAATGCATGCAAAACTGGTGAAATGTGAATAAAACTAGTGGATCATATCAAGAAAATTATTCTGGGTGCAATATTGTATTATAACTTTGCAAGACGTGTGCATTGGGGAAAACTGGATAAAGAGTTCATGGAATCTCCATATGTGACAACTGCATTTGAATCTACAATCGGCTCAATAAAAATTACAACTAAAAAAAGAGCATGTTTCATAAGAGTCCCAATATGAAATGTGTGAAAGACATTCATATAAATACAAAAGATATAAAAAATATAAGGAAAAGCAAATTAAGTATTTTTAAAATGCTGTTGTGATATAAGGACAGAAAAAGAACTTTGAAATTTAAATATCAATATAAAATAGCATGTGTGAACTGTACTATCTATTCCCTTGTTCTAATTCCATATTTTCATTTAGAAACGATATGCTCAGCCAAATTTTCAAATCAACTCGTAAATCCAACCAAGCCCAAACCTGCCTTTAAGAGCAGAAGCAATGCTATTAAAACAATTTATCCTCTAAACTATGCACATAACTCCTACTACCAACAGTAGGGAGTATTTAAATGTGGTGGCCTGAATTATGAAGTGAGAGAGAAGAAAGGAAAATTAATTATAGGAGCACAAAAGGTTAGAATGGATCAAGCATATTTTAGACTCCAAATCTTTTATGCAGGTCTGTCTTTTAATATGCTAATCATAACTAAGACTCCTTATTAGCAAAAGAAAGTCCTAGGAAGATCCCACTTTAAATATATCCCTATCCAAATATGGAACATCTGTGCCTGACCCTGTGCTTTAAAACCAGAGTTGCCTATTCATTCACCTTATCACCACCTCTCAATAAAATGAAGCCTTAGTCATCTAACATTAGCCTGCATAATTATAGTGATTCTATCATTAGGTTAACCATACGTTCCAGTTTGCTTAAAACAATCCTAGTTTATACATGTTATTCCATCACTATTATTAACAAAGCCCCCTTTCACCTTCAAAGTGTTCCTGTTTCAACAATATTTTGTACAGTCACCTTATGTATTATGGGTATAGTTTATATTCTTCCTGTGGCCATGCTTTTTTTAAGCCTGACCTCTATTACCTAAGTTTGATATTGGTCCATTTGGTGGGGAAGTGCCCAATAAAGAGAAATCAGACTAGGGTGACAATAGGGTGGACCAATTCACTTATTAAACTACAATTATGTTATTTTAAACAAAATTTTACATACATTTTAGCACTAGCATCTGCCCCAGGCAGTCCCAAGCCCACAGAGTTAAATAATAAGAGAATATAATGAATGTTCAAACTTTCTTAGCCTGAAAGAGAATCTCTGAAGATCTAGGAAGGGAGATTTCCTAAACTTGACAGGAAAAGTCTTGATTGAGATTTAATAGACAATGAATGTGCTTCATAAATTTTTTTTAAGAAATGCCAGAAACCTACTTAATGCGCACAATGTCCTTTCCCAAGTAGGAACCTGGTGTGTTACCTTTCCTTCCATAAAGATATAACACAAATGGCACAGAGGGCTGTGGCAGAAAATATGAATGCATACAAAAATACCGGCAAGAATTTTACTTCTCTGATGTAGGGGATTTCATGAAGCCATTCACAACTTTGTTAGCTCGGAATTAGTTTTCCCAGACATCCCTATCCCATGCATCCTTCCCTACACCCACCTGCTTTGCTACACTACCCTGAGAAATCCACTGATGTTCTGGTGTGTCTGCATTAGTTATAAGGGAAAAACATGACCCATTCTTAGATTATTACACAGAGAACCCCAAGAATAACCAGGGGTTTTGGCGTGGATTTGATTTATCTAATATATAAGCTACATTTTATTCAATTAACCATAGTACAAGCAGCCAGGATCAGTCCGACTTGATATGTAAGGAAGGCAAAACAACTCTATCATTCGACTCTTTTCTTGTCCTCGATCAGCTCAATTCAGATGGTCAAGGCCTCTAACATCATTTCTCCTTCCTCTGTCAAAGCCTACTTACAGAAGGATTATAATCACTCACACCACAGGGCAGTAATTTATGAAGACTTAAGGATTAACTCCTCCCAGGAATTTCATTAGATAGACAGATAAAATTTTAAGTTTTGAGGTTTGATCAGTAAAACTTTGAGATTAAAAAGTGACAACAGAAGGCATTTGGAGGCTGTGTGTTTCAAAATGCTGTCTAATGCACTGCTTATGTGAAAATGGCTGGTACAGGTCTCAGCATATGATAGGTGTTGCTGTAGGAATATGACGAATTTTTTTTAATTCTATAATAGTACCACACAATCATGGAAAAGATATCCAGTCTCCCTAAATACAATGTGAGCTCTGAATGCACTTCAAAAAGATGTAATTTCTATATATGCCAAGCATCAAGACAACATGAGTTCTGCATATTACGTGTAATAACTTCCCTCTGCACAGTATTCCCAAGATTATCTTTTCTTGTTTCACTATTGGGCATATCTTCATTAAAACTCTGCAACACGTTGAAAGTGCATGTATTCTATATTTTCAGTTCCTCACTTAAGGTCTAAACTATTTAAGTAAAAAATTGATACCCCAGCCTACTATTGTCAAAATAATGATTTCTTACTTTAAAGTATATAAAATCCAATAAAGATGAATAGTTTTAAGTCAATTCCAAACTATACAAGTTTAGTTTAAAAACTGTCCTCAGTACTTAAAAAAGCCAAATTATATCACAATTTACTTTACCAAATAACCAAATAAGCATCTTTTTATATGGATATTGATTTTTCTATTAAAAAAGAGAAAGGAGAGGAAAATAGCAATCAAGATGATTCTAAAATATATATTTCTATATATTTGTGGAAGATACATCTAAATTGCTTCTGATCAGTAACATTTTTATAAAACAATACACATATCTGTAATGATCAGGACCAGCTCTAGCTGGTTCTTACAGATAGTCTTGACAAACTGTCAGTTGCCTGGTAAATTAAAGTGATTCATCAATGTTGCTGCTGTTGTAAATACACAAGATTGGCAAGCAGGGATGGATACAAAATACAGAAAAGGTACCAGCTGTGTTGGATGCTTGGATATTTTTGCAAACAGTATACACACTTTATATACACTGAAGTCTATCAAATTTGATTTGCTATATTGTCAGAAATACTTTTTATTAAAATGTTTCTAAGAACGACAGCTAAAGTCACTAAAAAGACATAGCACATTAAATATCCTTAATAGTTATCTCTATTTTCTTCCAAAATCAAAAGTAAATCAAGAAAAAATATAAACAGATATTCATGTGTGGGGGATAAATGACATAGAAGACAAAGTCAAAAAAGAGGAAATCATGGGAGAACAAGCATCAGAGAAGTTCAGTTCTACAGTTTTTTTTATGTAAGTGCTAAAGTGATGAAATCAAATGTTTTTAATTACCTGGTTTTAGAAATATCTAAACATATAATATAATAGCATCACAGAAATATTTAATAACTTTTTTATTTACTCATCATTATTATGCTGAATCACCATAAATTCATTTCCTTCCTTATTCCTAATTACAGAAGTTATGTGAAGACTCAGAATCCCAGAGTTTAGTTGAATAATCATTTGGGGGAGCCTTGGGGCATTTCTAAGGTGTTATTTTAAATACAAAAATGACACTAAAACAAGTTCCATCACAATTCTGCCACAATGAAGTTACGTTTCTCAGTATCTAAAACTGAATAACATTCCACATGACATATATAAGTAGAACGGTCTGAAAAACCTCCACTTCTATTCCCAATGACTAGCAAGGCATTATTTTTATTGAAAATAAATTTAATTCACAAGTGTATTTGGGACTGGAGTTCAGGTGAGTGATCTAGACTGAGGATATAGATTTGAAGGCATCTACATATATATAATAATTGGAATGAGGAGAATAACTGACATAGAAAGTATGATTATCTTAAGACAGTTAAATACTTAAGGAATGAATACCTGTTTAGTAAGCATCTACAAATGGATCAACCTAAAAAAGCAACTTGATAAAAACAGAATCAACCAATTCTTTCCAAACATACTCCTCCTCCTATACAATCATGTTTTTAAGGCCTAAAACATAAGCAGTCATGACATTCTCCTACTTCTTGGCAACCCCAAGTCAGTGCACCCTATAGATTTTTTCTCCTAAGTAATTCATTTCTCCCCATCCCCATTTCCACCTCTCTATTTCATGTTACCATGATTCTTGACATTATTCTATAGACATCTATAGTCATTCTACAGACATTATTCAAATACCTTCTTGATTGTCTCTCTGTGGTCTTATTGACTCTCATTCTTTGCACTCAGGCCCGTATTACTCTTCCAAATGCCAACTTCACTCCTTTTCTTAAACCCTTCAGTACCTCTTCTGAGCCTTGGGCTAAATTCCAAACCCTTTCAGAGGGCATAAAAAGCCTTAATCATCAACCTCATATCTCACCAGTATAACCTCCTTCTCCATCATTAAGACCATAAAAACATTTACGGACACTCTACACTCCAGGCATACTACTTGATTTTCATTTATTCAAAAGTGTCAGGTTTTCTCATTATCCTTATTTTTATTAGCATATTCTATGCCTCTATCTGGAGTTCCAATCCCACTTCCAGCCCATGTCTAGTAAATTACTACTGAGGAAATCAAGGGTATCATCTGCCCTTATTATGCAGCTAGTTGCATAGAACTAGGCTAGATCTCACAGTAAGTTTAACATTTTAACTCTCCTTTTATTTTTAAAACTTTTTTTAATTTAGCAGCAGAAATCTCTTTTACAAATATCTTACATTAGAACTCTAATGTGCACATCTTGAAAATTAGATGCTCTGATTGTTGCAGTTTTGTGGTTATGTGGCCTGGAATCTCTTGAGCTATTTGATGAACACTAAACACTTGATAACAGAAGAATGTGAACTGTAACAGTAAGTAGGAATCCTTACTGTCTTTCCCTATATTATGCCTGAGTTCATAGAAGAAGCTGTTTATAGCAACACAGCTGGCATCTAAGGGAGGTTTTCTGAAATTTAATACACAAACAATTCACCTGGCTAAAAGGCACATCCTGACTCAAGAGGTCAGGGATGGAGCCTGAGATTCTGCATGTCTAACAAGCTTCCAGGCGATGCTGCTGATCCAAGGACCATTGCACATTTCAGTAGCAAGGATCTATGCTATGGAAAAAGTTCTGCTCCTTCCTACCAACTTATTCATATATCTTCAAAGATAAAGGGTAACAAATTTTACCTATGAGAATTTTTCACAAGTTGGTAGGTATAACTCATTAAATAGTATTCATATACCGACAGAACACACACCCACAATCAGATGCACTGCAGAGCCTGTCTTCTGAACCTGTAACACTAATCCTGGGCAGGCTCCCATCTCTGCCCCTGCCCTCTCAATTGCTTCACATTCCCACATAGTAAGAGCACATGGACAGTGCTCCCATGAGGGGGGTATCAAAGATTAGATCTGGAGCAGTAGTTACAGACTTTCACCTTATCCTTCATTCTAGTGAACTGCACAACTTCAGCCTGAATACATCCTCTGTACTTATTTCATTTAAAGAGAAGCACTTTTTTTAAAGCCATGTTTTCCATTGCAACTTTGCCAGAAAGTTCTTTTTCTGTTGCAATGAAGTTGATATACAATATTATATTGGTTTCAGATGTACAACGTAGTGATGGGATAATTGTATACATTACTAGATGCATGCCACAATAGATGTAGTTATGCTATTATCATACCAAGATATTATAATATAATTGGCTAAATTCTCTATGCTGTACTTCCACTCCTATGTCTAACTTATTTTACAGTTTGCAGTTTTACCTCTTTATCCCCTTCACCTATTTCACCACCCTCCCACCCCCTTCCCTATACTAACCAACAGTCTGTTGTCTATATTTGTGGTCTACCAGAAAGGTCTATAGTTGGGAAATGATCAGGAAGTGCCTGGCTCATTACTAAAGTAGAATCTTTGACCACCAGTGTCCTGTGTCTATTTTCTCTATCAAACAGAGCACAGAGCCTCCCTAACTACCTACATTAATTTAGGTATTATCTTTAAATTTAATACTCAGGAAAATTTGATGTATTTTGCTATATAAACATACTTCCAAAGTATGTATTTGCCATCCAAGCAGACAAAATTTGGTTTTAGAAAGTGGGTATAACACAAGTACTGCATATTATTAAACAGATCAGCTGTGTTCTTCCTGAACTTCATCAGCTTATGTTGAAATCTGACAGTGATTCCTTATTCATCCATCACTGAACTTGCTACTAAGCTAAAGGTAGAATGTAACTAGTTATATTTCTTATAAACAAGGAGGTCAAGAACATCCTTTTCCCAGTCAGTATGCTCAAGAAATGTTTACATTAGTGACAGAACTTTCATTTACTAAGTGCTCACCCAAGTGAAAGACACCTTGAAATGCTTTAAAAGAAAATATCTTTTATAGCTAGCTTTGTAAAGAAAGGCTACAATGTAATATGGTATTGTTAATAATAATGCTTCACTAGCTGAGTATTACATTTCTCAGGATCAGTGCACATGCTTCAGAGTAAATTTTTATAGAACTCCTACCTGATCATTTTTAAATAACCTATTTCTTTTGATAGAATTCTATTCATCCAGAATAAATAATGTAAAAAGAAAAATATAGCATTTAAAACCTTAATTCATGACACATTTCCTTAAAATTAATGAGCTTTTTACACTGGAATCCTTAACTCATCTTTCTCCCCTTAATAATAAATCTGTCAAAAAGAATTTACGTAACTGTGCAATCGAACACAAACTGAAAGACCAAACAGGAATGCGCTATTAGAAAGAATGAAATTAGAATAAAATGTAGCATTCCTGGGAGAGCATACTTACTATAATACTCAAAATTCTGGTAAAAGGTAATGCAAGATTCACTGTATAAAATGAGAGATTCCTTTAACTTCTCTGGACTTCAGTTTCTTCACTTACAAAATGAGCAAAGCGTTTTAAAGATTATCTCTAAAGCCCATTATCTCAAAAAGTCTATATGATAATTCAAACAAAGTTTACTTCGTCCAAGAGTAAATTAGTAAAAACTCTGATGGTGCCTTTGTTATTATCAAATCCACTCACTTGGCTGGATCTTGCAATGTAACATTCTTCTTTAGGAAACATGTCTGCTCTTCATAGCGTTGTAGTGACCTGGCAACTACCAAGCTAGATGCTAGTAAGAGAACTAGGAATACATAATTCATTCATTTTGTGAACAAATATTTACTCATCACTATGCTGATGGATTGTATTTTAGACTCACAGGTTTTAACCTCCAGTGTGTCCCTGGAGTATAGCAATCCTACTAGTGAATCCCTCTTCAGTTCACCTAGACGGTCTTTTCATACATGTTCCTCTATTCTCAGACCTCCAATACCTTCTCCTATATCCTAACTTTCAGCTTTGTCTATCACTAAAAACAGATACATGTTGAGAAGAACTTCCCCAGACTTCCAGCCCCAAATTTCCAATTCTCTTGCCCCTGCACCCATATAGTTTGCCTTCTTTCCCATTACTGAGTTTGAACACTTTGTGTGCCTATTCAAGGCCAGTTCTTCCATACTTGCACTGCATTCCATTCCCTCTCCACTAATGAGTGGCCTCCCTCCAAAAAAATAATTGCATTTTTTTCTTAACTGCATTGTTAATTTTATTCTCTCTTCTGGATTATTTCATTAGATTACACCATATAAGCATAATGTATTAAAAAGAAAAATCCCTGGAAGTCAGAAAAGGATATTAAATATGGCGGCGTGAGAGGTGAGATAGAGGCTTCCTCTTAAAACCGCATATAATACGAAAATATAACTGATACAACTACTCCTGAAAGAGCAATATGAAAGAGGCCTGCGCCAAACTGCATAAAACTGGAGACAAGAGCCGACCTCACAGAACAGGGTAACGTACTAAAGCTGTGGCCCGGCAGGACCCAAGCCCTTCCCCTACCCCAGATCACAGGAGGGAGGAAGAGAAATGGTGTAGGGAGGGAGTAGAGACCTGGGACTGCTGAATACCTAACTCCGGAGATCTGCTCTGGGAGCACAAACCCTACATCTCATGGTGCTTGCATGATACTCTCATAATTAGGGGGTTGGAAAACTAAGACAAGCAGAATTCCTGGAGAGACTGAAATTCCACTTGCTTGTAGAAAGCAGAGATCCATATCTGGCTGCTGTGGGACAAAAGAAAGGTGGGCAGTCTGACAGACTTCCTAACAAGGAAGCCCTAAGCACGAGGGCTACTGAAGGGGGCAAGGACTGCACAGAGCTTACTGCTCAGGAGAAAGGACAGGTAGACAAAATTGTCCAGGTGCACTCTGCTCAGCAGGTTGGGAGCTTTCACAATCTTCAGGTGCTTCAGCTCCTTGGCTGGCTACACAGCTCCAAGAACCCCCTCCATGATAGGCCACCTACAGCACCTTTCTCCTGGCCAGCCCCACCTGGCTCACAAACTGGCAAAACCAACTCTGGCATCAGGCCAGCCAGAGGGAAGATCTGTCTACAGAAACTACAAACACAAAGCATACAGGCTTAAACCTCTGTGCTCAGCCCACTGGTTCGGGCAGGGGAGACAGGTATAGAGGCCAGGAAGCAGGAAACAGCTCTTCCCTCCCCCCAGGCATCAATATCACTCCCCTGCAACCCCTGGCATTGCTTCAGGGGCTGAGCAGCTCCAGAGAGTAGAGCTACTGGGCACTAGAGGGCACCATACACAAATATGAAACACCAAAGGAACCTGCTTCAGAGTAAAATTATTAACACAACTCCTGAGAAAGATTTAAATGATATCGACCTCATGACTCTCCCTGAAAGGGACTTCAAAATAAAAATCATTAACATGCTCATGGAGATACAGAAAGACATTCAAGAACTCAGGAATGAATTCCGGTCAGAGATCCAATCATTGAAGAGCACAATGGAGGGTATCAAAAGCAGATTGGATACAGTGGAGGAGACGATAAATGAAACAGAAACAAGAGAAGAGGAATACAAAGAAGCTGAGGCACAGAGAGAAAAAAGGATCTCTAAGAATGAAAGAATATTGAGAGAACTGTGTGACCAATCCAAACGGAACAATATTCGCATTATAGGGGTAGCAGAAGAAGAAGAGAGAGAAAAAGGAATAGGAAGTGTCATTGAGGAGGTAATTGCTGAAAACTTCCCAGTCTGGGGAAGGAGATAGTCTCTCAGGCCATGGAGGTGCACAGATCTCCCAACACAAGGGACCTAAGGAAGACAACACCAAGACATATAGTAATTAAAATGGCAAAGATCAAGGATAAGGACAGACTATTAAAAGCAGCCAGAGAGAGAGAAATAAGATCACATACAAAGGAAAGCCCATCAGGCTATCATCAGACTTCTCAACAGAAACCTTACAGGCCAGAAGGGAGTGGCATGATGTATTTAATGCAATGAAGCAGAAGGGCCTTAAACCAAGATTACTTTGTCCAGCAAGAATATCATTTAAATTTGAAGGAGGAATGAAACAATTCCCAGATAAGCAAAAGCTGAGAGAATTTACCTCCCAAAAACCATCTCTACAGTGTATTTTGGAGGGACTGCTATAGATGGAAGTGTTCTTACGGTTTAATAGCTGTCACCAGAGGTAATAAAACCACAGTAAAGAAAGTAGAACAGTTAATTAATAAGCAAATGCAAAATTAAATTAACTATCCCCAAAGTCAATCAAAGGATAGACAAAGACTACAGAATACGATACGTAATATATAAAGAATAGAGGATGAAGAAAAAGGAGAAAGAAAAAAAAAAGAACTTTTAGATTGTGTTTGTAATAGCATATTAAGTGAGTTAAGTTAGACTCTTAGATAGTAAGGAAGTTAACCTTGAATTTTTGGTAACCACGAATCTAAAGCCTGCAATGGCAATAAGTACATACCTATCCATAATGACCCTAAATGTAAATGGACTGAATGCACCAATCAAAAGACACAGAGTCACTGAATGGATAAAAAAAAAAAGAACCATCTATATGTTGCCTATAAGAGACTCACTGTAAACCCAAAGACATACACAGACTAAAAGTGAAAGGATGGAGGAAGACATTTCATGCAACTAATAGGGAGAAAAAAGCAGGAGTTGCAGTACTTGTATCAGACAATATAGACTTCAAAACAAAGAAAGTCACAAAGAAGGACATTACATAGTGATAAAAGGGTCAATCTAACAAGAGGATATAACCATTATAAATATCTATGCACCTAACACAGGAGCACCTACATATGTGAAACAAATACTAAAAGAATTAAAAGGAGAAATAGAATGCAATGCATTCATTCTAGGAGACTTCAACACACCACTCACTCTGAAGGACAGATCAACCAGACAGAAAATAAGTAAGGACACAGAGGCACTGAACAACACATTAGAACAGATGGACCTAACAGACATCTACAGAACTCTACACCCAAAAGCAGCAAAATACACATTCTTTTCAAGTGAACATGGAACATTTTCAAGAATAGATCATATATTAAGTCAAAAAAAAGAGCCTCAGTAAATTCAAAAAGATAGTACCAACCAGCTTCTCAGATCACAAAATAATGAAACTAGTAATAAACTACCCAAAGAAAGCAAAAAAGCCCACAAACACATGGAGGCTTAAAAACATGCTCCTAAATAATCAGTGGATCAATGACCAAAAAAAACAGAGATCAAGCAATATATGGAGGCAAATGACAACAATAATTCAACACCGCAAAATCTGTGGGACGCATTGAAGGCTGTGCTAAGAGGAAAGTATATTGCAATACAGGCCTACCTCAGGAAAGAAGAACAATCCCATATGAGCAGTCTAAACTCGCAATTAATGAAACTAGAAAAAGAAGAACCAATGAGACCCAAAGTCAGTAGAAGGAAGGGCATAATAAAGATTAGAGCAGAGATAAATAAAATTGAGAAGAATAAAACAATAGAAAGGATCAATGAAAGCAGGAGCTGGATCTTCAAGAACATAAACAAAATAGATAAACCCCTAGCCAGACTTATCAAGAAAAAAAGAGAGTCTACTCACATAAACAGAATCAGAAATGAGAAAGGAAAAATCACTACACACACCACAGAAATACAAAGAATTATGACAGAATACTATGAAAAATTACATGCTAACAAACTGGATAACCTATGAGAAATGGACAACTTTCTAGAAAAATACAACCTTCCAAGGCTGACCCTGAAAGAAACAGAATATCTCAACAGACCAATACCAGCAACGAAATTGAACTGACAATCAAAAACCTATCTAAGAACAAAAAACCTGGACCAGATGGTTTCACTGCTGAATTTTACCAAACATTTAGTGAAGACCTAATACCCAACCTCCTTAAAGTTTTCCAAAGAGTAGAAGAAGAGGGAATACTTCCAAACTCATTCTATGAAGCCAGCATCACTCTAATACCAAAACCGGGCAAAGACACCACAAAAAAAGAAAATTACAGACCAATATCCCTGACGAACACAGAAGCAAAAATACTCAACAAAATATTAGCAAACTGAATTCAAAAATACAACAAAAAGATCATCCATCATGATCAAGTAGGATTTATTCCAGGGATGCAAAGATGGTACAACATTTGAAAAATCCATCAACATCATCCACCACATCAACAAAAAAGGACAAAAACCACATGATCATCACCATAGATGCTGAAAAAGCATATGACAAAATTCAACATCCATTCATGATAAAAACTCTCAACAAAATGGGTATAGAGGGCAAGTACCTCAACATAATAAAGGGCATATATGACAAACCCACAGCCAACATTATATTAACAGCGGGAAGCTGAAAGTTTTTCCTTTAATGTCGGGAACAAGACAAGGATGCCCACTCTCCCCACTTCTATTCAACATAGTACTGGAGGTCTCAGCCAGGGCAATCAGACAACACAAAGAAATAAAAGGCATCCAGATTGGCAAGGAAGAAGTTAAACTGTCCCTGTTTGCAGATGACATGATATTGCACATAAAAAACCCTAAAGAATCCACTCCAAAACTACTAGATAATATCTGAATTCAGCAAAGTTGTGGGATACAAAATTAATACACAGAACTCTGTGGCATTCCTATACACTAACGATGAACTAGCAGAGAGAGAAATCAGGAAAACAATTCCATTCACAGTTGCATCAAAAAGAATAAAATACCTAGGAATAAACCTAACCAAGCAAGCGAAAGACCTATACTCTGAAAACTACAAGACACTCATCAGAGAAATTAAAGAAGATACCAATAAATGGAAACACATCCCATGCTCATGTATAGGAAGAATTAATATTGTCAAAATGGCCAACCTGCCTAAAGCAGTCTACAGATTCAATGCAATTCCTATCAAAATACAAACAGCATTCTTCAACAAACCAGAGAAAATCATTCTAAAATTCATATGGAACCACAAAAGACCCCTAATAGCCAAAGCAAGCCTTAGAAGGAAGAATAAAGATGGGGGGATTATGTGCCCCAACTTCAAGCTCTACTACAAACGCACAGTACTCAAGACAATTTGGTACTGGCACAAGAACAGACTCATAGACCAATGGAACAGACTAGAGAGCCCTGATATAAACCCAACCATATATGGTCAATTAATATATGATAAAGGAGCCATGGACATACAATGGGGAAATGACAGCCTCTTCAACAGCTGATGTTTGCAAAACTGTCCAGCTACATGCAAGAGAATGAAACTGGATTATTGTTTAACCCCATACACAAAAGTAAACTCAAAATAGATCAAAGACCTTAATGTAAGTCATAAAACCATAAAACTCTTAGAAGACAACATAGGCAAAAATCTCCTGAATATAAGCATGAGCAACTTCTTCCTGAATGCATCTTCTCAAGCAAGGGAAGCAAAAGGAAAAATGAACTCATGGGACTACATCAAACTGAAAAGTTTCTGTACGGCAAAGGACACCATCAACAGAACAAAAAGGCATCCTACAGTATGGGAGAATATATTTGTAAATGACATATCCGACAAGGGGTTAACATCCAAAATATATAAAGAACTTACACACCTCAACACCCAAAAAGCAAATAACCCGATTAAAAAATGGGCAGAGGATATGAAGAAACAGTTCTCCAGAGAAGAAATTCAGATGGCCAACAGACACATGGAAAGATGCTGTCCACATCACTAATCATCAGGGAAATGCAAATTAAAACCACAACGAGATATCACCTCACACCAGTAAGGATGGCCACTATCCAAAAGACTAAGAACAACAAATGCTGGCGAGGATGCAGAGAAAGGCTAACCCTCCTACACTGCTGGTGGGTATGTAAGCTAGTTCAACCATTGTGGAAAGCAATATGGAAGTTCCTCAAAAAACTAAAAAGAGAAATACCATTTGACCCAGGAATCCCACTCCTTGGAATTTACCCAAAGAATACAACTTCTCAGATTCAAAAAGACATATGCACCCCTATGTATATTGCAGCACTTTTTACAATAGCCAAGATATGGAAGCAACCTAAGTGTCCATCAGTAGATGAATGGACAAAGAGGTGGTACATATACACAATGGAATACTATTCAGCCATAAGAAAGAAACAAATCCTACCATTTGCAACAACATGGATGGAGCTGGAGGATATTATGCTCAGTGAAATAAGCCAGGCGGAGAAAGACAAGTGCCAAATGATTTCCCTCATTTGTGGAGTATAACGACGAAGCAAAACTGAAGGAACAATATAGCAGCAGACTTGGAGATTCCAAGAAGGAACTAGTGGTTACCAAAGGGGAGGGATGTGGGAGGGTGGTTGGGGAGGGAGGGAGAAGAGGATTGAGGGGTACACATGGTGTGGGGATCACAGGGAAAACAGTGTAACACAGAGAAGGCAAATGGTGAATCTGTGGCATCTTACTACACTGATGGACAGTGACTGCATTGGGTTATGGGTGGGGACTTGATAATATGGGTAAATGTAGTAACCACATTGTTTTTCATGTGAAACCTTCATAAGAGTGTATATCAATAACACCTTAATAAAAAATTTTAAAAAAAAGAAAAAGAAGTCAAGGTAAATTGGAATAAATAACATCAACAAATAAAAAAAAGAAAAAGAAAAATCCCTTCATCCCTCTGTCTAGCTATTGCCCTAATCTTTTTTATAGCAAAACTACTCAAAAAAGTTGCTCATACTTGCTGCCTACAATTCTGCTTCTCCCATTTTTCTCTTAAACATACTCTATAGTCAGTTTCTTTTTAAATCACCACTATTTCAGTTAAGCAGCTTTTGTCAAAATAATGAATGATCTCTATATTGCTAAGACCACTATTAAATTCAGTTGTCATCCTAAAACCTATCAGCAGTATTTGTCAGAGTTGACTAATCCTTTCTAATTCCTTTGTTTATTTGGCTTCTGGCACAACACGCTCTCGTTTCTCCTGCTTCCTCCTTGGCTTCTCCTTCCCAAAGTATTTGCTAGCTCATCCTCACATCTATGAACCCCACGTGTGCACACTCCACAGAGTTCAGCTCATATGTCCCTTCCCGGGTGATCTCACCTAGTTCCACACTTCATATGCCACTTACATTCTGTGTTCTCTGAAATGAGTATTTCCAGCCTGAATGTAACCTCTGAAATCCAGATTCACATATTCTACAGCCTATTCAATATTTCCACTTGGATGTCTAATAGACATTTCAACTTAACATGCCACAGTGGAACACCTGCTTTTCCCCAAGTACCTGCTCATCTCACAAACCTCAGTGTCTCAGTAAATGGCAATTCCATCTTTGCAGTCCAGCCAGGAGTCATCCCTATGGTCCCTTTCTCTCACATCTCACAGCATTCCTTTAGATTTCAATATGACTTTATCACCACGGCCATTACCTTCATCAAAGCCACCATCTGCATCCTCCTGATTATCCTGCTCCTGGGGTACTTCCAACACTGAAGCCAGAGTGCAGTATTAAGTTCGATCTTCTCACACCTCTTTAAAAACACTCATAACCTTTCCTATATCACAAGGAATAAAAGCCAGTTGTTTTAAAGGTCTTCATAATCTAATTTCCTCATACACATATTGGGCCTCATCTCTCAGGAAGCCACTGTGCTACAGACACACTCCTCTTTGCTCATCTCCAAAAGGCCAAGTACTCTCCTGCCAAGAGGATTTTGCCCTTGATATTCTCTTTGCCTGAAATATTCTTCCCACAAATTTGCTCCAAAGATCTCTGCTCAAATGTTACCTTTTCAGAAAGTCCTTCTCTGAACATCTTGTATAAAGATGCAGTGACCACTGCATTCCCATTTCCCCTACCATGCTTTGTTCTCTCCTTAGTCCTTATAGCTGTCAGACATACTATACATTCACAGTCTTTTTCAGTTAAGAACTCAAAACTCTCCAATACCATTAATTTTCAATTGAATCAGATATGGAATTTTTTTGGTAAACAACTTTCTAATATGATTAAATAGTTAAAATAGTTTATTCAGGGTTGAAACTATTTTCCATTTTGTTTGTGTGTTCCTATAAAACTTAAAAATCAACCCTCCAAATGCATTTAACTACATGAGAAGGTCTCTATTCTCTTTGAGTGGTACAAGATCAAGAAAGCAAACAACATTAAACAAATAGTAAGTTCCTTAAGATGGAATTACCAACTTCTAAATACTCAGCAATAATGAAAATATTTCCAAATGAAAATGCTGTATTGGACACTCAAATGTATCAGTTTCCATCACATATATAAAAACAACTAATCTGTATATTGACATATCTGACAACCCCCAAAAAATACAGCTGCTTTTTGAGTACTAGTCAAAACTTGGGCTCTTTGCAATGAATATTTAGGGATTCAAAATTATAATATATTATAGTAATTAAAAACCTCTGGACTATACATAGGATGCTTTAATTAAAGTTTTGTAGACTAATCAAAGAGTCTTCAGAAGAAGATGCCCAATTTGATGATACATCTTGAAATTTTTCTACTTAATGAAAACAGGTATTTGAGGAGAGTTGTATTCAAACAAAGGACTGAGATATGGTTGATCCCTGCATTTAAAGGCATTCCACCAAGATGAGTTAGATAAATTCCTGGAAAGAGTCTGTCTCATTAAAGAAGTACTCTGTGCTTCTTCCCAGCTCTAAGAGTAGTTGGTAGTTTCTTCTTTTCTACTTTTTTCGATTCTGCCTATAGATATGCTCAAAAGACTCTAACTCTTTGAGGGAAAAAGAAGCAAAACACAAAACACAATGAACTTCCTTGATTATCTTATTTCTCTCAATTTATCAGTAAACTGTAAAATGTATTTTTCATTGTATTATTAACCCTATCTAATATTAGATTAACTCTCAACCACCTATGGAATGAAATGCAAGATCCTTAGGGTAGCCTATTGTGGCAGATTACATTTCCCAAAGATGGCTGTAGATACTCCCATAGTAATACCTCTTCTTCAATGTGATTTTGCCACTCTCGCCATTTAGAGGACGTCAACCTGCCCTCTTCTTGAATCTGGGTTGGCCTCAGTGACTTCCTTGTATCTGGTAGGATACAAGAGATTCATATGGTGAAGCCATAGTCAAAACCATAGCTTTTTGAACAATACCCAAGTACCCCTCCATTCTTATTCACTTTAAATATAAGTGTACCAGTTACGTAATCACTCTCCTTCCCTGGAGTTGCAGTGTTAACTATGACACTGGAATGGTGAAGAACTAATCACAGCTTGGCTGAACCCAAAGACAGGAACAATAGAGGTATGACTCAGAAAAATGGTTCAAAACACAGGAGGGATTTGAGAAACTCACAAATTTCTATGCTTGCAAGACTGAAAGCAGAATTGAATATCTGCTAATCTTGTACCACATAGAGATTTCAAATGCTCTTATTCTTTCTAAGAGCAGCTTAAAAGAAGTCTTTAAGAAGTTAAATTTTATTGCAGTGTTGTACAGAAAAGCTACTAAATTCCTAGCTATTGATACATTGCTATACAAAAGAAAATGTCTATGAAAAAGGACTTTTTTAAAACACTTAGTGATCATTTAAGAGAAATATAAAATACTGAATGTTTGAGAATATACATGACAATTTAAATTTTAAAAATACATCTCCTATAAGCAATATAGTTATCATAATGCTACTAAAACAATATAACAAAAGAATGAGGAAAACAGCATTATTTTAACAGAAATATTTCAGCCATCAATGACAGAATTAAAAACTGAAGTAAAATATTTCAGTTCTAGAGTATATTATTTAAGTAACTATGTTTATTTATCCACTGAAATTATAAAAAGAAAATGATGTCACTGTTAATAAATCATATATATATTTCTCATTATTTATGAAGATCACAAATGATTCTAAAAGGCTGTTTTGAATACCATTTATATGAAACCAAATGGTTTATTTTCACAGTGTTAGTGGGATTTGAATACAACTGTTCTGCTAAATTTAATTCATAATGGTCATATAAGCTCCACTAATTTTACATCTTTACTTATTGATCACTAACTAAAGGTTTATATAAATAATAGAATGTTTTAAATAACAACTGAAAATATTCTACACTTAATCAAAACCACTGCCTAACAAAATCATTGAGAATTTTGCCATATTTGTGTTAATTTTACAGAATACCTGATACTACATAAAGAAACCAGCTACAAACAATGCAGATGAAGACAACTGTCTAAACCTTACAATTCAATTTTAAGAAACATGCTAATATGCACAATTTTAAAGTGTTAATTTTTCATTATTTTTGTGTAGATTTTTCAAAGGTGAGATCTCTGACACAGTAATTGATTCTTTAACAACAGTGTAAATAGAAAAGATAAGCATAGACTACTTGCTTGCAGGTGCAGGTCAGAGAAGGAAAGAGGAAAGGCTGCTTAATTCATTTCCTTCTTTTTAACAAAAAGACCTTTCACCTACATAGCTATTTCTTGGGCTACTGAAAAGAGTGCAAACAGAGCACGGACAGGAAAAGGGATTCCTCTGGTAACAGTAAGCAGGAAGTCTAATTTTTTACTATGTTAAGGTTAGGGTATGGAAAAAACAGCAAGACACTGACAGAGAATGGATACAGGAATTTTAATACCAGCAAAATGATTAGGAGGAATTACAACTCAGTAAAGTACTGCACAAACCATGAAAAATAAAGAAGCAAACATGGAATGAGATAGTTTACTCACTCTTAGAGGGGAAAAAAATAAAATAAAATATGACAGGCCATTAATGGTAATTAAGACTAATTCTTACTGTAATTAAAAGATGACTATACTAAAAATTTTTTTTTAAAGCAACATAAAAAATACAATGAACTTATTAAATCACTTGGAGAAATTTAGTTTGGAGCGGAAGTCCTAACAATTCAATCTGGCCGAAAGTAAAGGAAAACTGAAATTCAAAGTGTAATACCACACATATTGAAAATACAGGTGATTTTCCATGTACATAGTATACATTCCATTATTCTCAAATAAAATTAGAACTGTCTTAGGGTCTCACTAAATTGGTCCATGAGAAAGCCAGCATTATACATTATACTTTAAGCCAAGTTCTTAACTAAAGGTTGGGGTTTTTTTTTTTGTATCATGGACTCCTCAGGTAGCCAAGACATATGAAGTTCAAAGAGCAACATGGCCAGACTTCCAGTTCAAGTAAGAGAGCCTGGTGTGGTCAGGCCGCTGCCTCTCCCCCTTAACCTTAGAGCTAAGATGCTGCTGATCCTGCCCCTCCTGCTCTGCTGCTCCAGACCAAAACTTGGTTTCATTTGCCCGGATCACTATCTATACCAGTACTTCAAAGGAGGGTGTGCTCCAGTGGCAAGCAATTTATCTCCTTTGTGTGCCCATGAGTTCCCATGACCAGACACTTATGCACAGGTAGGTCTCTGGGCATCTTCTGGAAGGACAAAAATAAGACCAGAAACTAATATCAAGCAAATACTTTCATTTATTGTTAATGCCTAGCCTAAAAAAAACAATACCTAAGAAAGAAAAATCAACTACTTTGTCATGAACAATTACATATTTAAAGCAGTCACATGGCAAGTCATTTTATCCTCTATGCTTAAAAGAATATTTATAGAAACTATAACTGTTTCTGGAGACAAACTGCAGTCAAGTACTTTAACAGTGGTAATTATATATTTAAAAAGAACTAATGATGAAAAATTTAGAGTCCCTCATAAATTTTTTGAAAATCAGTTAAAAATCAGTAGGTAATCAAACACAGATTGCAAATATTCCTGAGCCTTCTAACTGCAGAATAGTTAATGAGGTACCAACAAAGTACTGTGCCTATCATTTATCAATTTACATGAGTCATTAGAAATCACATAAGCAGCTGTGATTCAAGAAAAATGCATTTCCATAAATGAGAAGATAGGTAGTAATTTCAGCGAATAAATGAATAAATGTCATCATCTAAATAAATGTGACAGACTGACTATGTAATTAGAAAGACATCATTAAAGTATTCCTAAATTCTGGAAGTAGTGCTAAAACACTCTTCATACACATCTTGCAAAGACTTGTGAAAATAGAAAATACATTAGAGCAGTGCTCCCATGGGACACCTGATCCATGGATGGTAGCTGCAGTGCTGTGAAAATAAGACCCCTTAGTCCAGCAAGTTTGGGAAGACTGGATTAAGCAAAATTCAAAAGGTTTATTTACGAACCATGCAAGAAAATTTAGCATGCCAGGATTCACTGTGACTCACCAGGCAGGATTATTGAGTTTTTGACACTTACACCAAAAATTTCTATATCCACATAGTATCTTGAAAAAGTACTATTCAACTGAATACCCTTTTGGAAATGCTTTGTCCAATATTCCTAGAAAATATAGTAAGAATAACAAATTATTGACTACTACACACTCCTTAACAATTGTATACTGTCGTTCCTTAATAATAACATGCAGTATATTATAACTGGTAATCTGCTCACCACCAGAACTATCATAAGCATTTTCTGTAAATTATGTTTAAAAATCTAGCATTCTTCCTTACTGTTAGATATTCTTTCTCTCTGTCTATATAAATTCTGCTAAACTTTTAAGATTCAGAAAAAGTCTTACATATTCTATACACATCTATTCTTGTTGATCTAAACTTTCTGTGGACATTTGTCATGCTAATCTTATCCAGCAATAGCCACTAGCCATATAGGGCTATTGGCATTTCAAATGTGACCAAGCTCAAATTGGGATGTGTGTAAGTGTAAATGCATATCAACTTCAAAGATTTAGTAAAAAAAGTAGAAGTGTCATTAAAATTTTTATATTGATATGTTGAAATATTTTAGATATATTAAATTTATTGTTAAGGTTAATTCCACAATGTTTTTTTTTTAATATGGCTACTAAAAACTTAGAATCACACATGTAGTTTGCATTATATTTTTAACTCTGGTCTACACCACCCATTTTGTTCATATAATAACTTCTGCTAATTTATTTTCTTTATCCTCATAGCATGCTTCTTTGGAGCAGTGTCTAAAATCTATACAGAACCTAGAAAAGTTTAATAAAAATACAAGTAAATACATTCTGATTTACAACAACAAATAGACAGCAACTGTGTTAGCATATGTAGTGCACACTGTAAGAACTGACATGACAAATTGAGGGATTTTTGCTGTACCTCCTTTTTATATTTCCAGATAGAGTATGGAAGGAGTTATGGACTCTTTATTTGGAAAAATTTGGGAATATTCCTTTGGGAACTAAGTATATTTTAAGATAAATATTAAATAAAAATTACTGATGGTTTACCCCACAAATTTGTGAAATTCTTGAGGACAGGAAGTATTTTTTATTTAACTGTACATTTATAGAAAGCACCATCATACATGCACATAGTAGCTGCAAAAATAGAGAAACAATAATCTGCAAAAAACAAAAAATTGACTCTAATTAGGGATGTTGAATGGGGATTAGTAGTTCACTTTATATACTCTCTTGGTAATACAATAACACATTAAAAAAAATCTTCCCTAGCCAACTTTTTATTAATATAGGTATCAATGTTAAAGCTAATGATAAACTGCAATTATATCTGTTTCCTAAGGAAAATGTAACTTTGTAGCACCAAGTACTAGAGGCTATAGGAAGCCCCTTGTTTGTAAACAAAGTGGGCTTCTCTTTTTGTATGATTTTCTAGTTACTGAAGAATCCTGAAACTTAAAAATATCTCAAATAGTTGTCGAGATATGTGTATACACAGTTATTATTCTGGGGTAAGTACTGAAGATTCCTTTGAAAATAATGATATGATATCTAGGAAAAATAACAAAATAAGCATGACCAATTATATAATTCTCAATACAAGTTAGGGGACAAGGTCAAAAGGAATTAAATTTGAGGTAGAGATGTTTTATTAATTTCAAGAAAATATTTTAGGTGTAGGGTGGTCCTGGCACATGGACTGTGGGAGAAAGATATTACAATATGCAATCATGGCTTTAGCTTTGAGGGTACTGAGGACTAGGAATTAGGCTACCAGCAGTCAAAAAGGAAGTGTGTATGCCTGTGCATGTGCATGTGTATATGTGTGTGTGTGTCAAGGTGGGCGTGGAAGGGTAGTTACTAATGTAATGGAAAAAATACTGCATTGCAATTAGACACCATGAATTTGAACCCTAACTCTTCTTATTATTTGCCATGCAATATTGGGCAAATTATTTAAGTGCATCTATGATTTTTTTTTCTGTGAGAAGCATGTACCAAGATTTGTTAAATATTAGAAACAACATATGTGAGCAGACTGGCACACTGAGGTTTTCAACATATGATAATTACTATTACTGTAAACAAATGTGAAAAAACACAAAAATCATTGCAACTCAAGTTCAAATTTTACAAGTTCTAGGACTTGATGACCCTATGATTCTGAAGAAATTCTGCCTTGCTATTGCTCTTAATTTCTTAAGAATAAAACCCCAAAAAGATTGTATCCCAGTATATGATAAAAAGAAACTATAGCAACATATATATGAGTGGCCTACTGTGTAACTAACACACACACATAAATTCAGAAAGTGCTGTGCTCCAAACTATCATTGTTTTTTAAAACAACAAATGAACAATTAATTCTAACATTTTGTAAAAGCAAAGCAACAAAGGCATGGAAAAACATGAAGGAGCTTTTCATTTATACCGTAGCCAGAGGATATTCCAAACTAGACAAAATGTAGTGTCTTATAACAACTCAAGTTTATACTTGACAAAGAATACTAATGTTTAGGATTCTTGGAAACCAAAGCCTGATCAATTACCAATTAATATATTTGAAATTATTTCAGTGTTTAAGAGAAAGTGTTAGACCAAATGAATTAAGCACTGATTAACCAAAATCTCCTTCATATATTTGTTTTTGCTCAATCATTAGTACTTCCCTTGAGAACGGAGGAAATGGAGATGGCTGGAAAAATAAGTTATGTATAGTTGGGTTTGCATAAATTTTAATTGTAAGATAATTTGTTCAATTACATACTTAGAAAAATTGTTTCAACATAATTATTACCATGGTGGCAATTACTGAGTAACTTTTATTCGACCAAGTTTAGAAAACACTTTTGAAGAAAACAAAAGAGGTAATTGCATGATTAAATAGGATTTCCAGTAAATACCAACCACAGATTTTAAGTGTTCTTTATTTGGAGAAAAAGGAAAAACAAGAAGTCCAAACCACCCTGTAAATCAATTCTTCCATATTAATAAAATACTAAAATATTCACAGATATGGCTCATATTTTAATTAAATTTTGTGTGACAATGTTCCTTTTGTAAGTATTTGAAGTTCAGAAATTACAGAAGAAAAAAGAAAAGATAAAAATTACAAACCTATTTCAAAATCAGTATTTATGAACCTGAAGATTGCTAATTTCAGAAGATACAGCAGTAAATGCCTTACAAAAGATCAGAACTATCTCCGAGTTTCGGTGTATCAGATGCTGTTGAAAAACTTAAAGCTAGATAAAGAGATTAGTAAAGACTGACAATTTGTTCTTTCATAAATGAAAGAAAAATCTATTTAAAAAATGGGTTCAAAGTTGTAACTAACTATAACCTAAAGACAGTCACAATATGGAATTAGAATAATCTAAAAGATTCAAGGTATTTTTGCCAGCAAAACTATGTTGTTCATACAAAGACTTGAGGATAGATATTTCAGAAAAGAATCTATTGATTGTTCATCACTTTTCAAAGAAGGGGCTCTTTTTGGACTGATAGGTTTGTACATAACCTTCAAAAGGTCTCTTACTTGATTGATTTGAAAAAGTTCTTTTGAAATGTAAAGGTCAGTAGGCATCTATTTTAGTGCTCACTATAGATAGTGAATTGAAGTTTTCTGAAAAAGCTGAATCCTTCTAGAGTTGAAATTCACCAATATCAAGTTCACTAAAATTCCATGCTAGAGCCAACGTAAGGTCTAAGTTTGCAACAGCAAGGGTCAAAAACATTTCACCACAGTGTGGAAAGTTTTAAAAAATCTAATTCTATTTATGACATAGTACCAAACCTATATATTACAGTAACTCATCTTTCACTGTCATCTCTGAAAAACGTTACTTCAAATACTGTACTGTTTATATACTACTGCTTGAACAACTGAGTGTTTAAAACAGTGAGCTAAAAGTACTTAATTTTTTAAAGGTTTCCTTTTATTAAGGTGTGACAGACATGCCTGTAAGTTAATTTTAAAGATAAATACCTAAAAGTTAGCTAAAAACTACTTGATTTAGCAGAGTTTGTTGATTATTTTAAGGAAATTACACACACACAATGCAAGCAGAGTTCTTCATTTCAACCTTTCCTGTATCTTTATGTGAGAACATTTCCTATGTTCCTGAAACTCACAGAAGAACTTAGTACAGTTCCCAGGTTTTCTTCGAAGAATAACCAAGTTACTAAGATTATACCAAGGCTGTAAGAATAACTTCCTCTTAGGCTACTGAAGTGTTTTTCTCATCTGTTCATGGTCTAGCTACTAAGGTCAGAGCATCCATGGTTTTTGTTTTTGCTTTTTTTCAGTTTTTGAAAAACAATGTATGCTTTTATTTAAACAATCCATTAAACTTTGGCCTTCCAGCTATCCACAGATTGGCAAGCCATAAAGTAATAGCATCAGGACAACAAAAATGAGATCAATATTCTACAGTTTAGTAAGTCCCATATTTACATGGCCAAAATTGTATACACAAAGGACAAGTTATTTAATAGAATTCAGAATTCAGACTTTAAAGAATCATAGCTTTTAAAGCTGGAGAAAAAAAAATGCAACCATGAAGTCCAAACCTCTATTTAAAATAAGATACAGTGTACATAACTGGTATTTACATATATAACCACCATGGCATAGATAACAATATACCCACTTTGTAGATGGGAAAATTGAGGCTTAAATAAATTGCACAAAATTAAGTTGCTTATAAGTAAGTGGGCTGAAATTCTGACCCAGGTTACTTGTTCCAAACTATAATCTTCTAACCATGTCACTGTCATATAATAAAAATCAGGGAGCTTTTATCTTCCTAAGGCTTCCTCTTGTGACTACGGATCTATTGGACCTACAAAGACTACTCAGATTAAAACATCAACATATTCCAAGGAACTTAATGAGTTTAGCTGAATGAATTATATATACTACATTTATAGTTGATACAGTATATGTAAATGTATAAATATTTTAAATGTCCATGATGACCACCCAATACAATAAAGTATGAAATCAAAGTACCTGATTTCAAATCTTTTAGTGCATATTTTTAACTTAGCTTCCCTGTCCTAGGCATAGACTTTTATTAAAGAATTTATTGAATGCACCAATGGGCATTTTCCTCATTTATTTTTTCTCAGTTTTTTTATCCTTTTTAGCAGGTGAGAAATATGTTAAAAATACACAAATGTCTTCCTGCAAGAGAAGTGTTTTAAGCCTTTTTTATGACCTATATTTAAAATTGGAATATTAGTGTTATTGAACAAAAATAAATAATGTTAAGTGGCTTTCTCAGAATTATTCAAGGGAACACAGAGATGAGGTTAAATAACCATATAGTAGGTAAAACTATGTAATTAGGTGATCAAATGAAGCAATAACTTTCAAGAATATGTATTGCAACTTTACAGTTCTCCAAATGATTCCACCTCTATTTCTCACTTAATCTACAAAACAATTCCACAAGCAGAAAACTGTCTCCAAGATCCCCTTTCTTGTCTTCATACTTAGCTCTTCAATGCCAAATTCAAATTCTTTACCACTATACTAGGAAATAGCCCTCCCTCTAGGTAATAAAATATGTGAAGTCCGACCAGGGATTTTTCCTTCACTTAGCAATTCAATTGCACACCAACTATGCCAGGAACATATTATACAGTAGAGGTTTGTGAACCAGACAGACCTGGTCTTGCCTTCATAGTGGCTGTAGGACATAAGGTCTCTTATATGACTCTTAGAATCCATCTTATTGTTCAGAATTATGCATTTGTGGTTCCTATACATCCAACTCAAGAATATCAGTTTTTACTTTTTCACAAATAAACTAATCATGGACATTAGAAAGTAATGATATTTCACTGCCTTCAATACACAGGAATTCCTCCTGAGATTCTGAATGGGGTGTCGTTTGTATGCTGAGGTGATAATAGGCATCTAAACAAAATTTATTTTAAGATTTCAGTATTTGCTTTCTGGAAAGAAAAAACTTTTCTGGAAGTAAAAATTGCTTTTGTTCTTGTTTTTATGTTACAGATGTACTGTGTCCATATATTGTGATGACATGAGGGAAAATATCAATGATATGCTTTATTAAATTGTTCCTATTGCTTTTCTAATCAGACCTAGTCCTCTAGAAATAAAACACTTTAAAAACATTTTTGCTAACTTCCTTCTGTGGCAAACCACCTCTCAAGAGAGGGATTTTATTTTTATACCTATTATGTTTCCTCCAATACAATACTGACAACATAAATCATTTTCATTATTAACTGTCATGGACCAAAAAACATGTACTAGGTACTTCGTATACTTGCTTCACAATAACCTTAACAGGTAAGAACTATCATTATCCCCACTTGTCATATAAGAAAATAGTTTTAATGAAGTTAGGTATCTTTTCCAAAGACATGCAACTACTGTGTGGTAATTGTGGAATTCAAACCCCTGACTTCATGGCTGCAAAGCTCAAATTCTCAACCTCTATTGCAATACTGCTTGTCAAAACAAAAACTGAATAGTTATTGGATAAATTAAGAAGATGTGCTTTTTATTTTTATTTCACATCCTCTCCATTCCACTATTTTTATTGCTTTATAACTAGGGTGTTGTCTTTTTTATTGTTGATTTTGGTAAATACAGGGAAGAGGGACACTGTCTTTTATAAAACCTAACAATGCAATATCTTCAATGTGTAACAGAAAACACCACACCCTAAAAGTCACAATTTAACTCCTTATTCCATTCTGGGAAATATTACTTATTATTGCTGTGTTTTTATTTGTCTGGACTCACCAAAGAAACTTTAAATTTCATAAAGGCAGAAAGAATTATTGTGATGAATCCTTCTTTCCTCATGTTTTGACTTTATAAGAATGATGGAATTTCTACTCCTCACTTGAGAACAAGTATTGGAGGAAATAGTGTCAACCCCTTTCCCTATCTCCTTACTAGTTCCTTCCTCAGACAGGAGATGTCTAGTCATCCAGAACCTAAGTTGTTGCTGGGACACTTTTAATACGTGTTTGGAGTCACTGTGAGTTAAAGGCCAGTTTCCACTCATAATAAACCCTCTCAGCCTTTCCACCATGTCCTTTATGCATGCTGCTAGTGTGGTAAAATGACTGCATCTCTCTCTAGTCTCTCCACTTCCTCTTGGTAACTTGGTCTCAACCGCTCTCTTGCTCAGGGATTAAATGATCAGGTCAACAATGGGCTAGGCTGTCCAGACCATCTTGACTTTAGACACTTTGGGCAAAAACCCTTTCTGACCCCTGTATCATTTTGACAGATATGTTTCACACCAAATTTTATATCTCCCCCACACTCAGAGACTGTAACGAAGAAGTTATGAAATAGGCAAAGAAACAGTGAAAAAGGTCAGATCCAACCCACTTTAAGGAGCATCTAGCAAGAATAGAGAACCCTGTACTGGAGGGCTTGCCCAGTCATGTCCTCTACTTTTCCTAGAAATCCTACACAGCTTACTAAGTTATGTACATTATTAACATACATATTTTTCAACCAACTAGTCCAAAGAGAAACCAGAAATTAAAGGCAAAGCAAAGTTCCTTAAATATTTTAGATACAAGACTCAGTTCCCATTAGATTCTTTTGATTTTTTTTTTAAAACAGAGCATAAACTTTGGTGCTCTTTTTCAATTTGTATTAGCTATCTAGAGTTTTTATTTCCAGTAATATTTTTACATGTCATACTAGCAGAGTTTCACATTTTCTATTTTCAAGTTGCTGCTGAAAATAATCATTTTGTTCCAAGTACCAGGAAGAAATCCTTGGTTCCACTAACAGCTATGCCTAGCATTTGCTCAAAGAAGTGTTCTTTCCCTACTCACATAAGACAGTTGATGAAGGCTGATAGAGTAACCAGATGACAGTTTGGTAAAAGCAACAAATCAGGTCAAAAGGGGGCTGGTAAGTGAAATACTATCACTGCTGTCCAGGAGCAAGGGGCCAAGAATTGCCCGTCCTCCAGAATTTGTGAATTTATGTTTGTTATCACCCACACTCACACACACACACACACACACACACACACACACAGACAAATCTATGAACAGCTCCTGTGGCATTAAAATCTGAGGAGGAATACTTGAGAGCTGAGAAATAAAATGCTTTTTCCTTAAGTGTGAGTATAACTAAGTAAAAGATTTGTAAGCAATTCTTTGCATTCTGGTGAAATCTCTGTGTTCTGCCCATGTCTAGCTCCTGGTGGATAATCTCATTATCAAAAAATAGCTACTGAGATGGTTAACAATGTACAAGGCTTTGAACTTTCTCCACAATGACTGTCACAGAAGTTAGCAACAGTGCAGACTGCTTTCATCATAAATGCAAATATGGTTGCAAATGCTCATATTTACTTTTTTGGGAGAAGTCCTTTCTGTAGTTAGTGTCTGACCCAGAGCAAGGTCATTTTATTCATTGTTTCAGATGTGTTGCTAAGTCACATGACATTTCTGTACTTCAGCTTCCTGACCAACTGTAGTTTTTAAGCATTAAAGCCAAATCACAATGCATAATTGTTTAATTCTCTGCAGTCTCATGCCTCTAACCATGAACATATATATATATATACACACACACACACACACACATATACAAATACACATGTATCTATTTATATCCACTAGACATACTTGCACACATTTATACACTCAGTGCACCTCATAAATCAACCATCTCACACTTGGAAATACAGAACTGGAAGGGGCATAGAGAGGTCAAATGAGGCGATCCTTTCCTTTAGGCAGTTTAGCACTTAAACCGTCAAGAAAGACCTGGTTATCTATTCTATTTTTAGAGCTTCCTAGGGATGGAGAGTTTTCACAGACCACGTTGTACTATACTAGTAATAGACTCACAGGTGCCTTTCTTGACAAAATGACATTTCACAGATTCTTGGTCTGACAGGCATTCATGAGTACCTTCTAATTGCACATGTCCTTCCTTATTATGACAGCATGGCAGCTAAAGGATTTAGTTTCACATGAAAATGCAAAGAGTTCAAAAGGTACAGATGTGTATATAAAAATGATGTTAATTTTTGCAACAATGCTGTCAGCCGAAGGCCAGGCCTTCACTTCCAGAGCACCTGGGCCAACCCTAGGCAAAAATATAAGAACATGAAATTTATTTTTTGAATTCACACCCTCTAGAATCCTCTTTCTCGCTTGCAGCAACCTTCTCTTGCCACTAATTATCAACACTGCATCAGATTTACCAGGTTTTTTTCCTACTATCACAGTCTCCTGTCCTATTTCTTACTCACTCAGGACACTTCTCTTTGAAGATCATTAAACTGAAAAACACTAATCCAGGCTGAGATATTAAGAAGCTAATGGATAATATTAACATTTCAGTTACTAGAGTTTATAATTTTATTAAGTGCCATACATACAAAGAATTCCATGAAAATCATAGGTCTTAATATTTTCTAATTTCACTACTTACTCTGCAACCTACTAAGTATATGCATAATAGTATCCCTGCAAAACCCAACCCTGCTTTCAAACCTTTGGCAAACTTCTAAATATAAGACAATGATGATAAAAGTTAAATTAAAGCTCTGTTCATTCACAAAGAATACTGAAAAAAATATACTAATTGCCAGTAGTGAAAACATACCTGGTGTTGCATTTTTTAAAAAGTCCTTAACTCCACTATGCCAATTTTGAATTTAATGGAAATAAAATTAAAAGCTCTCCTAGAGGAATGTACATTAGTGTCCTCATAACCCAAGCAGGTGAGTGAAGTGGTAATACAGGATGGGCAATGGAGTGGAGTGGAAGGTGGGAAGAATAAATAAACAGGATTTTCAAAGAATTATTTAAATAAATGCTCTTCTTGACAAGAAATGCTACACTTAACTGCTTCAAAAGAGTCAACCAATCTAAAGGAGGCGATGGATTTGCATGGTAGCAAATTGGAGAGCTTTCTTTCAGCTACAGCTTTCAGTCTCAAGAGCACAAAGAGCTGAATTTTAGCCAATTTCCTGACTGATTTTTTGTAGTTGATGAGCTTGCTTTTTATTCTGCAATTGTTTCTAATGTCTTCCAAAAAGAAAGAACCACACTAACTCTTTTATTTGAAATTGTGTATCACATGATCTGTAATTACAGATACAAAGCCTTTTCATTTTAAAGGATAGCCAGTCCTTCAAGACACTACATTCATCTGTGGTATTTACTCATATTTATCATTTCTCTCTCAAAGAAAAGTGTGACAGCATAAAAGGGACAACAGTATTATGACTTTTTAAAAAATAATAGCAAATACAAATGACTTTTTTTAATTAGCAACAGCAACTATTTATAAAATAAAATATCATTTCCAGTGCAGATTTCTTACAAATGTTCTTAAACCAAGTTTGGGGAGCTTCTTTAATATGGAAAACAAAATCAAAATGAACATTTCCACAGCAGCCAATTAGAGAATCTCAATGGTCCAGTGGTGCTTGGGTATGTATTTATTTATCTGTGTTTAGTTTGTGTAGGAGTGAGCTTGTGAAGTGTAATAAGGGAGATAGTTACAACCTACCACAAGGCAAGGTTTAAAAGGTGGCAAAACAAAGCTACAGTATTACATCAATCTAAGTTGTCATTGATTTTAAGTCATACTATGTTTTTATGCATCACTAAGAATGAAAACAGAATGCTTCCAATTAAACAATGACACAGTGTTTTCTTATCACACCAATTTTGAGTGTACCCTTATTTTCAGAGTTATTAAATGTGAAAAAAATCTAACATGGTCCTTCTCCCTAGTGATTTGTCAACAGGTTTTAGATCTTCACAGTGAATCATCTTTTTAAAATGTACTTTTAAAATGAAAATATTTTACCCAGGAGGTGTAGCAGATTTAAGCCATTAACAGTTACTAAGATGCACTAATCTATTAGTAGCCATTAAAACCATAAGGAATATTAATTTATCAGATTATCAGGGCAAAGAGAAGAAGAAAAAGGGATGCAGAGACAAAGAAAAGTAGGTTCTCAGCTTATTGATTTTAGTCAGCTACACAAAAGAGGTTTCTGGTGCCCTGTGTGGAGGAAAATAGGGGAATGAGCCACAAGTTGAGGTACACAGCTACAAGGCACAGAGGATGAAAGGAGCAAAAAAGCAAAATTAGAAAACAAAAAAAAGAAGCCACAGTTTTGACTATATTCTAACATGAAGACAAATGAGAGATTCTTAGGGTAGAGAAGCTACTCCTAAAGAAACCACATTGTATTAAGGTTTCCAAGAACATTCAAAATGTGGATCTCCTAATGATGGTTATATGTGCATGTGTGATTTTTATATTGTTAAATGATAAATACTTCAACTGTTCTCAAGACTAGAACGAAGTTTACACACTCCTGATTTCTATTTCATATTTTATGATCTGTGACACCTTTTCTCTCTCTAGGCCTTCTGAGAGACACTGATTTATACTAAAATGAGTCACACTGTTTGCTTTTCATACTAAGAACAGAGTTCAAAGTCACCCAGGGCCTTAGGTTTTATATACAGCTGTGCCCTTACTTCCTGCAGGCATGTTGAAATGATTTAGCCTTACCCCACAGGAGTATAACTACCTGACACCCTTGAGGAAGATGGTAAGCATTTTTAGTTTATTATAGAAAGGACATATAAAAATATTTAATGTGCTATAAGACCCTGAGCAAGTCCCTCATTTGGCTGCCTCATCTCTAAAGAGAGATAATAACATCTGCCTAAAGAAGTGTGCTAAGCAGAATATTTCCTGGTAAACAAGATCCAAGATTGGTTGGTCTGTTCTATTCTTAAATACATAAGAGAGTTGAGAGCTGTTGAATGCGTATATTCCTTGAAAATGGATAATTCTGCTGCTCAGTATAAAAATGCCTAATAACGGGAAACCTAATATGGCACAGTGAGCTGCAATTCAACTCAGCAAACACAATGAGCACCTGCCATCAAAAAAAGCACCATGTCATCTGTATTAGGGTTGTCTCCACAAGGAGAAAAGCAGTAATCCTTTTTGAAAACAGAATTTCTTGCATCAATAATAATGTCTTACTTCCTTGAAATTGTATAAAGCACAGATAAATATTTAAAATTTATTTACATATTCAATTGCCAAAAACTATTTTATTTTAGACATTTTCAAAATGGTGATTTATATAGCACATGCATGTACAGTCCACTGCGCAAAACCAAAATTTTGCTTGATCACTGAGGGTCCCTATTTAACATCTTTCCTCTTGAGTTTTACTGAGTACCTCAGCAGGGAAGGGAGTACAAACAACAATGGAGTCTGTTTTCTGTCAGCACTTCCTCCTTAGCACTTTATAATCAGCACTGCCATTTTCCTTAGGTCGCAAATGTCTTGTCCTCTGAGATGTTTTCCCTAATCACAAGGCAAACTTACTGCTCTGTTTGTGTACCCACATTGTACATTTAACATCTTTTTCAAGGTATTTGTCAAAATCAACATTTAAAAATGATTTGAACAATGTTTTCATGTCTGCCTTTCCAGCACTCATCTAGGAGAGATATGAGACATGAGACTATGTTCACTGTTTTATCTTCACTATCACAGATTTTATCTATATGATAGCAAGTTGTCAGAAAAAAAAATCACTCATTAATACATAAAAAGATCACTCACTGTGATCAAGTGGAATGTATTTTAGAGATGCAAGAATGGTTCAACATACACAAATCAACAAACGTGATATGCCACATTAATAGAATGAAAGATAAAAATCACATGATCACCTCAATTGATACAGAAAAATTATTTGGCAAAATATAACATATTTTCATGATAAAAATCATCAAAAAATGGGTAAGAAGCATAATAAATGCCTTATGACAAGCTCATAACTAACATCAAACTCAATGGTGAAAAATTAAGATCCTTTCCTCTAAGATCAAGAACAAGATAGGGACACTTATTCCGGTCATTTCTACTCAGATAATACTAGAAATCCTAGCCAGAGCAATTAAGCAAGAAAAAAAGAAAGAAAGAAAGAAAGAAAAGCCATCCATACTGGAAAGAAAAAAGTAAAATTTATCTGTTTGCAGATGACATGGTCTTATATATAGAAAACCCTAATAAAGATTCCACTAAAAAACTGTTAGGATAAATGAATTTAGTAAAGTCGCAGCATGCAAAATCAAAAACATACAGAATTCAGTTGCATTTCTATACACTAAAAACAAACTATCTGAAAAAGAAATTAAGAGAGCAATCCATTTCCAATAGATCTAAACAATAAAATACTTAGGAATAAACTTAACCAAGGAGGTGAAAGATCTGAACAATGAAAACTGTAAGACACACCTATGAAGATACAAATAAATGGAAAGATATCCTATGTTCCTGGAATGGAAGAATTAGTATTGTGAAAATGTCCAATCCACTCAAAGAGATCTACAGAATCAATGCAATCCCCATCAAAATCACAATGCTATTTTTCATAGAAATAGAAAAAGATTATCCTAAATTTGCTTGGAACCAAAAAAGCCCCCAAATAGTTAAAGCAGTCCTAACAAAAACAAAGCTGGAGGTAGCACATCACCTGATTTCAGACTATATTACAAAGCCATAGTGATCCAAACAATATGGTACTGGTATAAAAACAGGCACATAGATTACTGTAACAGAATAGAGAACCCAGACATAAACCCACACATACACAATCAACTAATTTTTGACAAGGTGCCAAGAACACACAATGGGGAAAGGGCAGTTTCTTCAAGAAATAGTGCTGGGAAAACTGGACAGTCGCACACAAAAAATGATGCTGGACCTCTACCTTAAAAAACTCACAAAAATTAACTTGAAGTAGATCAAACACTTAACTGCAAGAAGAGAAACCAAAGAGGTCCTAGAAAAAAGCACAGGGAAAAAGATCCCTGATATTGGCCTTGGCAATGATTTCTTGGATCAAACACCCAAAGAACAGGCCACAAAATCTAAAATAAACAAGTGGAATTACATTAAACTAAAGAGCTCTGTACAGCAAATGAAGTAATCAATAAGGTGGAAAGGCAACCTACAGAATGGGAGAAAATATTCACAACCATATATCTGATCAGAGGGTTAAAATCCATAATTTATAAAGAACTCATAGAACTCAAAAGCAAAATAGCAAATAACCTAATTAAGAAATGGGCAAAAGACCTGAGTAGACATTTTTCCAAAAAAAGACACACAAATAGCCAATAGGTATACGAAGAGCTGCTCAACATCACTAATGATGAGGGAAATGCAAATCAAAACCACAATGAGATAACATCTCACACCTGTTAGGACAGTTATTATCAAAAAGTCAAGAGATAACAAATGCTAGCAAGAATGTGAAGAAAATGGAACCCTTTTATAAGCTGTTGGTAAGAATGTAAAATGACAGCCATTATGGAAACAGTATGTGGGTTTCTTAAAAAAATTAAAATTGACCTACCACATGATCCAGCAATCCCACTCCTAGGTATGTATCTCAAAGAATTGAAATTGGTATCTCAAAGAGCTACCTACACACAATGTTCACTGCAGCATTATTCACAACAGTCAAGATATGGAAACAATCTCTATGTCTGTCAATGAATGAATGGATAAAGATATGGTATATATACACAATGGAATATTATCAGCCATGAGAAAGAAGAAAATCCTACTACTTGCAAAAACATGGATGGACCTGAGGGCATTATGCTAAGCGAGCTAAGTCTGACAGAGAAAGATGAATACTATATGATATCACTTACAGATGGGATCTAAAAGTGCTGAACTCATAAAACTCAGGAGTAGAATAATGATTACCAGGGACTGAGGGGTGGGGGATTTAGGGAGATGTTGTTTAAGTGTACAAGTTTGTAATTGGTAGTAAATAACCTCTAAAGATCTAATGCACAGCAGTGTGGATACAGTCAACAAAACTGTACTATAAACTTTAAAGTTCCTAAGAAACTGGATCTTAATTGTTCTCACCAGAAAAAAAGAAATGATAAGTATGTGAGGTAGTAAAAGTGGAGTTAATGCTGCAGATAGTAGGTAATCATACAGCAATACATAAAGTTATCATACCCACATGTTGTATATACATCTTAAATTTTCACAACATTGTAAGTTTAATATCTCAATTAAAAAATACATAGGTGGTCCTCAGAAAACAGCTGAATGAATGAATGATGAAATCAAGGCTTCAGGAATATAAAAAGCAGTTTCTCCCCACAAAACGTTGGAGATTCCTAATCCGAACAAACTGTGTGGGTGTGAAGATGTTCTCAGACGCTCCCTTCAGGTCAGCCTTTCAACTCAATACCACTGGCTGCCAACTTTGTACCAGACACTTTGAATGATACGGCAGATCCAAAAGTGAGTGACATTCATGTCAATACTGTCTTCAAGTTGGTTTAAAGACTGATGCTTATCATCCTCCCGCCCATCCCCTAGATCGAGTAATCTCAAATTCTCATCAAACCCTAGGGAATAAGGACTTTGGGACACAAAGACAGTAATTGCTGCTTTCTTTTATCTTAAACTTTGTGGAAAATCCAGAACTGCAGCACTAACTAAAGTATCATTCAAGTCTGGTATGTAAAGCACATCACTCTTTCAGGAATCTAAAGTTAGATTTCCATTGCTCATCCTTGCTTCTTCCCCTCCCTCTGCCCTCACACTGCCTCCACCATACTGCAGAGACAGATCACCGTATTGTGATTCCTTTTCAGCGTTTACACTTCTCATCTTCTCATCGCAGGAGTCCAGAAACTACTATCAGGTGTGTTAAACCTTTGACAGGTTGAGCAAAACTTTTACCTGCTTAGGTTCAGAACAATCTTACAGCTTTGACTTTTCCAGTAATTAATTAGAGCTAAGTGTTAAAAACATAGAAAACTTTCACTTTACTCAATTAATAAAGAAGTTTGATAAAACACTCCTATATCTTCAGTCAACTGCACTCTGTCTCAGAATGTTATTCTATTGCCAGTTCCTTTACTGTCCATGCTTCACTATTATGTCTTAAAAAATAGACATCTGTGTATAAATTTTTCTCTGAAGAAAAATTTAAGAAGTCTAAGTCAGATCTCGAGCCATTCCCACAGGCAATTTTAGTATCACTTGGAAATTTGTTCCTTGGTGCCAAATCTTTTTGTCAGCTCCCTGTAGGGGTTCCTGACATAGATCAATATCCTGTAGGACTGGCCAGTACTGATTTGCTTCAAGTGAAAGTCTCATGTCCTATATCTTACGCCCTCTGTTCTTTTGCCTCCTTTCAATCAGCTAATATAATAATCAAATATGTAACAAACATGTCACTTTAAGGCCATGGCTAAATGTTTCCATGGTTTCAAGGAATATATTCACAATTTAACAGAATCTGCCCCTAATATGCTATTTCTGGACTAGTGCTTGTATTTCAGGCACACAGCAGTCCCCGAGGAGATATTTCCATTCAGATGTGTTTTAGGAGGCTCCTCAAAATACCATATTCTTTTTTTGAGGGAGGCCCAAGAAATACACACCTGCAGTTTTACAGTATTATTTATTTATTTGCATATCCTTATTTGGCAACTTGATACTACATAAGTAAAATCTAAATTAAGTTTCTCAAATTAATAAACAATTACCCAAAAAAGAAAGTTTCATTCAAATGTTTGTGAATACATCCTGAAAATATATTATTTGCAGTAAAATGAAATTGTCTTGACACTGTCCATTGTGACAACAGGAGAGCACTTAATTTCCAATAACTTGTAGCACTGTCCTTATGAAAACATTTTAAATTTGGCAAAAACTACTTTTGAGGGTTAAAACTCTGGTCAGGGAAAAAGCTCAAGCCAGAAAGATAAGTACCTTTTCAGAGGTCTATATAGAAGTTCATTATTCATTACTTACTCTACCAGCACGTACCTCTGTGTGGTGGGGGGGTGGAGGGGACAGGGGGTATGTGTGGGTGTGTGTGTATGTGTGTGTTATAGGATGATGCTGCTGACACACTTTGGTAGGGAAGATGAATAATTTTGAAAGGTCTCCACCCAGAGGTAACTTCAATATGAGATAATTATTCCAATCCAGTTTTCCGACCTTACCACATTTTCTTGAGTAAAATACAAATAAATCATCACAGACTTTGTACTGGCAAAGATTCCTTACTTGACCAAACTTTGTGCTTAGAACACTGAATATTTGATTTAGCATCATCTTAGATGTCATAATTCAAACATTTTCTCAAGATCCAACAATTTTTCAGAAGCTTCCCATCTCAGAAAATATATAGAAAAAATCGTATTTTATGTTTTCTTTATACTATCATACCAATTGAGAAAATTGAGGCTATAAAACCTGAGAGAAAGGAGAGAAGCACTGAAAAAATCAATTACTTTTCTCCATCTAATTATAAATGGATTTCTTTCATTTGAGCAATAGATTATTTAAAATTCATATATAATTTAATTAAATATAATTTTTATTCAAGCAAATATCAGCAGGAGGAAAGTTAATACTTTGTCTTATTAAATCCATTTCTTAGAAGATGTTCTTCCATTCATATGTCAGTGATAAATGCAATTTTTTTTCAGGATAAGAAGTATATTTCATCAAAGTGTCAGGTATATATTTATTTTTCAGAAGTCAATCTTTACCAAATCAAAGAAGCAAATCTGAGAAGGCTACCTACTGTATACTTCCAACTATAGGACATTCTGGAAAAGAGAAAACTATGGAGACAATAAAACAATGAGTGGTTCCCAGGGGATGGCAGAGTTGGGGGAAAGATATAGAAAAACAGAGCACAGAGGATTTTAGGGTAATGAAAATATTCTGTATGACATTTTACTGATGGATATATGTAATTATACATTTGTCTAAACCCACTGACTGTACGACACCAAGAGTTAACTCTTAGGTAAACTATGGACTTTGGACAAATTATGATGTATCAAAGTAGGTTCATCCTGGGTAAAAAATGTACCATTCTGATGAATTACATTGCATGTTTTAGGGAATAGGGTATATGGGAAATTTCTCTACCTTCCTCTCAATTTTACTGTAAATTAAATTTCCTCAAAACAATAAAGTCTTAATTTTTTTAAAAGTCAATCTTTCCTCTGAGCTTTTGTTTCCTCAAATCTAGCATTCCAAAATAGAGGTCAACAAGTTTAACTAAAAATTACTCAATGACACTCGATCATCTGCAACTTCCTAAATAAGAGAAGCTAAAGCAACTCTTTTCCTGAAAAATTACTCTCAGACATTGTGATTTTTACCAAAGACTCTCCTCATTATCCACATGTAACTCTCTGGTACTATAACAATTTATCGTGAAACGCCTCCTTCACCTCTGGAGAAGGCAAATTGACTATATAACATCTGAGAGACGCCAGTAAAGAATGGCAGAAAGATTGGTTCTCCTTATTCATTGCTAACAACAATGAAAAACAGTAATTGCTCTGATTGAACCAATTCTGCCTCCTAGAAAATTCCATTCATCATAATCATAGATAATCTGATTTCTATTTCTTTTAGGTCAAGTAAAGTGAATCAAATCGCAGCCAAATACATTCCTAGAGTTTTAAAATCATAACCCTTATTTTCTAAAGTACACAAAGCCATATTTCATAATAATTAGAAAAAAAATAATTCAATTCCACCCCAAATATAAAGAAAAACTATGAAGCCTGAAACAATCTGGAGTACATAATTAAATTTATCCTTAGCATTTTTACTAACATTAATATAAAAAAGCTTTTTAATCTCCAAAATATATGAGCTTCAATTCATCATTTTTCTTTTCTTCCAGGAAACTTAATCGATTTGTTTAAAATATACTGTACCCAACAGACTCATTATACAAATAACCAGCTATTATCACAGGACCCCTTATTTTATCCCAAATTCTGGGACTCAAACCCCCATTCTTTCTCAATCCAACCTTAGATGTTCACCAAATGACTTTTATGGAATGATCCTTTCTTTTGCTCTCAGAGGACTGAGAAAAGGAAAGAAAGACAGATAAAAGCAATGAGCTGACTCACCAGCTCTGTCTGCTGTAACAGTTCAGAATCTCTTTTGTCAATAAATCTGGAAGCTGTCACAGAGTCCACCAATTAGTATGGTGTTGAAGACTGATACTAGGAAATTTAATTTTTTAATCAAAAGGTTTCAATCAAGGAAAATAAAACTGAAGAGTTCTTTGGAGTCGTGGAAAAGGCAGCTTAGCCCCCTCCCTCCCTTGCACCTCTTCCTGTCTCACTATTTTGCGTATTGTCTTGCTTCTTCCTCTTGCTTCTTTCTTAAATATTTTCTTATCCTTCTCCTTCCATTTTTCTTTCTTGAGACGGGTTGCAAATGGGGAGTAGAAACAAAGACATAATAAAATAGGTAAAGAAATATTGATGCCTGTTGTGTCTGGCTTATTTCCCCTCAAATAATGTCTTTTAAGTTTCATCTGTGTTGTGGCATGTATCCAAACTTCATTCCTTTTTGTATATCACATTGTCCATATCTTCTGTCTTGATGAAAAAATAAATTACATTTAATATGAATTACTATCACTACTACCACTAACTAGGTATCAAGTCCTAGTGACAGGAAAATTCCTAAGTGTTTGGTATGGATTAACTCATTTCATCCTCATAACACCTGAGGTAAAGATGATTGTTAAACTCATCATAAGGATGTAAATTGAGGCCCAGAGCTGTTAAATAAGTTGCACAAGGGTATTGGCTTGTGCAGCTATTCAAACCTATATAATCCAGCTTTCGACCTATAGTCTTAGCCATACTTCATCTACATGATAATATCTATTTACATGATAATGTCCATTTACATGATGCTGTCCATTTTTAAGTGTTAAGATCCATGAAATATTTACTGAATATCTATCTATTCCCTGTCTCAGTTTCTCAACCCTAAATGGAAGTGATATTGGTGTGTCAGACAATGAAAACTTATTTGCCTGAAAGAGAGAATATGCTAACTTGTGTGTGAAAATTTCTCTATCAGGATAGTGAGAAAAAACAACCCTGAGCATTCATTTATCCAGTTCCAAAGATTATTATTTCCATATATCAAAAGAATTTCACATCATGGAGCATATCTGACATAATTTCACTGAAAAATGCAAGCACTCTTAAAAATTATGTGTATAATTAAATCACCCAAACTTCTCTCCTTAGCAGAAAAATTATCACTCCGTAAGTCTTGGGAGAATTACAGTTGTCTTTCAGGAATGTATTATTGTGTCCATACCATGGTCATTTCATAAGTCCAGCGTGTCCATCTGATATAGTTTATCATACTCCACCCCCAGCTTTTCTCATTTACTGAGTAGGAATGAATTATTCTTTGTAGGACCCAGAACACTCATTAACAATTATTTATCAGTAAGGCCACATAATACTATAATAAATGTCACATTCTGACTCATAGTTTTCTAGCAAGGCTTCACTACTTCAAACAAAAATTAACATCAAATATTTAATCTTTAAAAAAAGCCAACATAAAGTACCTGATTAGAACACTGCCCTAAAAACAGGAAGAGGTAGCAGAAATAGGAAAAAAATATTCCATCAGCATCAAATTGCCTCCCTTTACTAAAGCTAATTTTCCTGCCAGTTATTGTACTTTTACTATAATTTTAATAACTTATTTTAAAGCCAAAAAAAATCCAAAATGCCAATTTTGTAAAAATTCTAGGAATATTTTCTATTTATGTTCTAAATTCATTTGGCTATTGTAAATGGCCTCATTTTTTATTCAAACACACTGTAACAATTTTTGCTTTCAAAATAAAATAATGCATTCACAAAAATCTAATAGTTCTACATTTCCATTTAGGCAATCAGTGCTATTTGCCATGTCTGCCCTCACTGTGTAAATAAAACATGATCAGAATAACTAGAATTGCACATCCTCCTTGAAATATAACATATTTATGACCTGTTTTGAGAAACCTTACGGTGTCAGCAGAGTTTATAATGAAAAATGTACAAAAAGAGCTAGTCTTGTAAAGAAAAGCAATAGTAGCTCCCTTGATTCTAGGTTTACAAATTCAGTGATGGATTTAGCCTCCAAAATCTGAGTGACTTTTTTTTCAGGGGGTGAAGGGGCTGATATTTTGAGGAGGTTTGTGGGAAGAGATAATGAGAGGAGTAAGAGTGGATGGGTCTCAGCGACAACTTTGGTAAGACCCACAATGTATGCAGAGAAAAGCAGTCCCCAAGTCTATTCCATCAACACTATTTTTGACGTTTGAAACGACGATTGCTGACTCCTCAAACAAGGGCTACCCACTGCTGATTAGGGATCTGGAGATGAAACCGACAGCCTAAACCATTCATCCCATGGCAAAGCACTTTAGAAGTCCAAAGAACCTTTCAAATAAAAAGGGAAATTGGTAAGGTCGCTGCTGTTGCAGCTACAGGTGGTGTTTACACTTAAATTGAAAAGATAGGCTGTCAGAGGATCAATGGCTTCATTCCCTTTATAAACTATTTTCTCTTCTCCTGCCCTGCAACTACAGGAAAATATGGTTCATTTTTAAATGGACTGCTCTATAATAGCTGAGCACATACCTTTCATATTCAGAGATGATGTTCTCAATCTTGTCATTATCCACGTGTCCTGGATGCACAGTTTATCTGAAAATATGATGGTAAATTTTACCAGAGGGCAGTTTTTATATGCTGCTGGTGAAGTCTGTCACTTCAGCTCTGTACCATTGCTTCATGTACTAATACAACTTTGCAAACTCTCCACATGTTTGCTCATAATGCAGCTGCTAACTCATGTCTCAAGGGCAAGTTGTTCTGTTATGAAATAAAGGAATGTGACTTACAGCAGTGATTTAACACAGTGGCCTAAACTACATTTGATTTATTATACTCTTTAGAATTGCCTAGTCCCGATTGAAACCCCAAAGCAAAGTTGTGGGCCTCCCTAAGGAGATCCCTCCTAATTTTAAGGTCTCCAAAATATACCTCATTCAGAAGTTTAAAGATGTCAAAATAATTTTGGATCTATATAGTGGTAACAGTAGTTGCAATGATTCTAGGAGTCCTTGGAGTTTCTGGATACCCACAGTAAGTCCTAAAGGCAGCCAACTTTTTATGAAAAATAAATAAATAAATAACAGGCCAAATTTGCCCTCCAGAAATACCCCTCATACAAAATCACCAAGTTCAATGTGGAAATCCTTTCTCTATGTGCTCTGACAGAACACCCCTTGATGTGATATGTCCAGTATATTCAACACAGTTTCTAGTAGAAACCCATCTACTCTACTCTGTTTATTTAAGAAAGTAACAACTCATCAATGAAGCCAGGCCTTTTCACTCTTCTCCTCTCCAGGACTTCTCTCAGAAGTTTAAAAAGCTATACCCTTATTTCACAAGCTCTGTTACCAGTTGGCCTCTTTGATACTAGAATGAGTGCATGCTCTTATACATTCATTCCTTTTTTATTTTTATAACTCTTTTTCCTGAACTCATTTATCCCGAGTGCTTCTAAAGATTCAGTTTCGTGCCCTCTGATCTTCTGGCCTTATAATTGTCCACAAGTTGTTACCAGTCATAATTAAAAGTAACTCATGTTTATTTTATTTTACAGAAGTATTGATCTGCAATTGGGGTTTAAAAAACTGGTTCTTTATTACAAATAGTTTGTTTAAGAAGCACATGCCTGGATGATTATACTCCTTCACTGTAATGACTGGTCAATATCAAGGTCACGCCGACTGACTGAGGTAATTCCAACATTTCAGAATCAAGCTCAACTGAATTCACTTTATTCACTTTTGTTCCTTCCGATGTCCCCTTCTAGTAAGTCAGAGCCTGAGTCACCAATCTTGTCCTTGAGTGCAATATCCTAGGAGTCTCAGACAAGTACTGGGGAAGAGCATTGCTTTTCCATAACATGCAATTAAAGTGAACAATCCAAGAAACTGAGTCCTACAATGGAACCAAAGTGAATCCAGACCAACCAACTCTCTGTATCATCAATCCAAAAGCCTGGGCACAAAGTTAAAGGTAAAAAGTGAAGAATAGGGAAGAAAGCAATCATTTCTTTTGGCTTGAGGAAATACCCAAAGTCATTTTCATAGGTCACTTATAGGCTGCTGTGTTCAGTTATGGTTTCTTTAGGGGCATTGATTATGCCTGTGCAATTATGATCTGGCAGGCATCAGAACTGATTAACTCACTGTCAGCATGAAGACAGCTCACCTTATTTTTCTTAAATTTTACCTGCACCATTGCTATGCTTCCTGGAAATTCTCAGGAATCCTGCTATTACGTAGGATTTTCAGAGGATCGTCTGAGGCTACCAGGCACTGGGATGAGGTAAGACATGCATTATTTAAAAGTTTCAGTGCAGGATTTCCTCCAGTAAAGATGGTTTGACATTGTCTCATCTATGCCCTGTCTTCTCAGGTGGCATGGTGGGGAGACAGTTCCTTACCTCTTAAGAACTTGGAGGTTTGGGGGCCTTAGGGTCTGAGATAATACCCTCCTTTTTTTAGGTCAACCTATTTCTATTACATGCCTTTGTACCAATTCTTTCTCTTACATTTCAATTTTTCCTAGGTATATCTTTATCCTATTCCCCTTCAAAATAAAATTTAAATGTCATCTCCTCCTTGAAGCCTTTCTAGGTTACTTTAACCTTCCATGAGTTCTTCTAGAACTATAGACTATACTCAACAATTTAAATCATCATCACATAAGGACTCAACATTACATCACATACAGTCATCTCTTTGTTTATCCAGTTAATTCAACATGAAGAAAAAGCATTACTTTTTCACCCAGACAGAGAAATTTGAATTCCAGCTCTGTCACTTTCTATCTGTATAACCTCTGGCAACTATTCACTTCCCTGATTCTCTGTTTCTCTGCCTTTATTATTAAAATAATGCTATTGATAAGGTAATTCTATAAAATGCCTATATCAACATAAACACATCTCTTCCTCAAAATTATTAACAGAATTTTTGAGAATGGAAATCATGTCTTATTTTTTTGCTGAACTCTATCCCTTACAGCAAATAGTATAAAATGGAATAGTAATCAATAAAAATTAGTTTGTGTGTTTTAAAGAGGATGCTGGAACATACATGTTTATCAAGAACTCTCCTAATTGTACAACTCCACTTACTGCTCTGTATTCTCAGAGTGCACCCTCTCTCATTGTTCTGCTAAGTAAAGAAGTCCAGTAATCTCCTTACAATATTCTAATCCCCACAGACTGTAATAATATAATGACTTCAAGGGACTCACACAGTGGAATGTGCTTCTAAATGAGAAAAAACTTTTCAAGTGTTTTCAGCTTAAAACATCCTCATTACTTGGAAGTTACACTGGCAGATTACCAAAGGCAACTCAAATTAGTAAGGGTGTGATTTAAAAGGCTTTTAAGAAAATAAGTAGTCAAGAGACAACTAAGAGTCTTTAATAGTAGTAAATGGTTACTTTACATATAAATATCTGTTTGCATGAGGGCAGACTTTCGCAATGAGCATTTAGATCAGGTTTTAGTGGGAGCATTTTAGTAACAACGTTTTTGAGATTTTAGTTTGAATAAATAAGCAAAGGAAACTGGGGGATTTCTTAATCTAAGTATTTAAAAATATTTTTAAATTGTTGAGTTTAGTGTCAGGCAGATGAAAAAAGATGGTGAAATAATGCTAGCTTTTATTAAGTCAGGTATTTGGGAGGGAGGAGAACAGAGATACTTCAACATGCTTTTCACATAGTCATGGCTACATGTCCATAAGTTAGTGTGCAGGGGAAAAAAAATAATAATGTAAATCTTATCCGTGGTATAACAGAAGGTGTTGAGTCTGTCTGGATGCCTAAGTATGATTTCTATAGAAATCTAATTTCCGAGAAAGAAACACTAGCAATGAGGTAAACCGAAAATACACTACCTGTCTCCCAGAAGAGAAGGTCTAGCCACTTCTGACTGGAAATTGACACATTTCAGTAGAGTGAAATGGGCAGGTGATTAGTTAGGTAGGAGCCAAAGATGCTGAAACAGTAAGGGAATGTAGAAACTTTGAGGGGAACCAGGAAATGAATGAGAGTCAAAGGGAATATTGGATTATCTAATCCAAAACAGAGGCTAGGGTAGTCATCCCTCTAGGAGAGAGAAAAACCTACAGACAGAGAGGAGGGTACAGGAGAAGAGGAAAGGGGACAGTGATTCAGGATAAGTGGATTGTCAAAGAAGATTGTCATTTAATTGAAAATTAAATGAAAGGATTTATGCTTAGAATGAACAGAATGGGAGAGGAACACCAGATAAAAACATCCAGTAACCCAGTGATTCACACCCACAGAAACACAAAGGTTAACTAATGAGGAAGGAAGAAATGTTGAGTATGCACTGAGAGTGGAAGAAGCTGTTCTCATGGTCCACACTAAAATTTTTGTTGCAGAGTAAAGAGACTTTTAAAATTAATGCATTTCAGCAACATGATGGTTTATAGCAACTCCACAATTTTGCCAATAATATCCCTTTATCGTTCTGAGCATAACCTAGTTTTCTCATATCTCAACTGAACTTGTTCCAAACTGTGTTTCTCATTTTTTTTTTACATAAGTGACTACGTATTTTAACACAGAAATAAGGAGACTCCAAAACTGTATTGGTGAATTTTATTTTACCCAGTTTCATAATACAGGGTGAAGTCATTTATGTGACTATCCAGTATAATAAAAATACACATAGATGATGATATGAGGTTAAATTTGATTAATGCCTAAGAATTTCACTAAATTGATGTTTCCAACCAGCAATTGTCTTGGGCATTTAAAATATAACCAAAAATAAATCTTACTTAAAATAATTATATGGCCTCAGTCCCAGAATATCATCATCCTAGATTACTTAAACACTGAAATATTAATTATACTATTTGTATAGGTTAATTATAAACTATTTAAATCCAGTTAATATATTGTGAAACTTTAAGTTTTTAAAGGTAATATTTAGAAATTTTTAACATTTGCAAGAAAAATACCTGTAACTTGACTAAACTAATGTATTTAGGTATTTTTGCCTTAGACAAGCAATTATTATTGTAAAAATTATTTTAGAAATTACAAAAGGAAGGCTTAATTGAATTATAGTCCTTAAACTTTGTTTTTCACTTATATTGATATTAATGAAGGAGTTAAAATCTAAGAATTATTCTCCCATTAATTAACAAAAACAATGCTATAAACTTTTAATGATCTAAGGAAAATGCCTCCTTGAGGGTGCTATTTCCAAAAAAAGTATATGGCAAGGTTCTAAATATAAGAGATGCTGTTTTATAATCTAGGATTACATACCTATTTTTTCCTGTATGTTACCATTTTAATTTTTCTATTCTTTGTAATACGAGTTGTACTCATGAACTCATGTCTTGAAACTCCATTCTTAAATTCTAGAAATCAACATTTCCAACTTTAATCTGGCTCTCCTCAAAGATTTTAACACTGAACTAATGATCCTCTGGTTTTCTAGATTCTCATCTCAATTACACCACTTCTTGAACTCACATGCCTCACACTTCACTACAAATTTTTCAACCCAATTAACTTAACATTCAGATTCCCTCCCTAGGGTAACCAGCCCTTTAAGGTTAAAACAACTCTTAGATTATTATCTTGTGCTTCCTTATTTTAATATTCATCACATTTCTATATTACTATAATAGAAACATGCAGTTATGATCTGTTTGCATATGTCTTTGCCAATAGATAATATGATCCTATAAAGTCAAAGAGAGTTCGTATTTATTGGTTTATCTCTAATAACTAATACAGTGCCTGATAAAAGAATATAATGTATGCTTACTGAATGAATATATAAAACATAATTTCTTCCCCTTTCCAAGACAGTTTGATTCTAAGCAATCCTCAAGGAATAGGTCAATAATAGGTAATACTAAATGTACTTTCAGGAACTCTAATTAACACCACATTCACCAAATTAACACTTTGGGTATAACCATAACCAAACCAACAATTAAATTAAAATCCTTATTAAAAACAGGAGTCCTTTCTTTCTTCCTACTCTTAGAGAGTTTAGAATAGTTTTAGGCATGTTTTAAACAAATAACCCCTACTGACTTCCAAGTTTAGGTATAGAGCTGGCTATTGCGTTTAAGTGAAATTTAATATTTGTCACAGTTGGTATAAGAAAAGATGCTACCAACTACAAGACATAAGCATTACACTAAGATCAGGATTCTAGATCCTCATAAACAGTGCCAAGTAGATAGATTCAGCCTGGGAGCTGAGGATCAGAACCAGGAAAAAACAGATGTAACTGGTGATTTTCAACGTGTTCAAATTACGAAACACCTATGTGTCTTTGTGGTTTTGGCAAAACCCACCATCAAGTATTATTTCATTCCTCATCATTTTGCCTTATGGTTTATCTCTGCATGCTATTACCTTCATAAAACACTAATCCAAGTTTAAAAGACACACACAGAAAAACAAAAAACATGCCAATTGTGAAGAGGCAGCAACGGTAAATCAAGGGAGTAGAATATGGGGATGGGTGCATGAAACAATTTGTATTTCTATTTAACAAGGGGCAAAATACCCAAGAAACCCTCTTTTGACAGTCACATTCTACATAGTAGTTGCTTCTCTCTTTCTGTGAGAATTCTAGACCTCTCATTTTCCTCTTTCTATTTATGAACCTATTTTAGATTATTTCCCTGAGTCTATTAAGTCCACTTCTAAAAACATCCAGTTGACTATGTGTTCTTTCTTATGTAACGCCATCTACCATTTTTGCTCCTTCAGCATCCCTAGACGTTATCCTGATTATCCAAAAAAAACACTTCAAGAACCTGGAAACACAAGTATAGACTCTTCTTTGGCCAAAACCTATTGAAGAAAATATTACATCTATTCCTTGAAATTTTTTGTGACTGTCATCATACCTTAAATAAGTATAAATTTTGGTGCCAAAATATAAATGTAATCACTAGAACAGATTCTGACATAGACAAATCTGAAGAAAAACTTTAAAACCTTAAGAATTTAGGAAATTGTGGCTATTATGTTCCATAATTATTTGAGATAAAAGTCCTTATTCAATTTGTGCTAAGGAACACTTTCCATAGCTTCTGAAATGTTACTAACCCTCGGGAGTATGAAAAACATTAGGCTAATAAAAGACAATAATTCAGGAAGTAATCACAAATGCCAGATAGCCTGTTGCTAAACTGAAGACATGCTAATCTTAAAGGTACTGGTCAGCCCCTGCCAAATATGAACCCTGAGAGCAGCAGACATCCAGCTACATAAACTGAAGTGCATCCAAGTTCAACCATTTGCCAGATGTTGAGCAGAAACAGCTAGGAATTTTCAAAAAATTCAAAAGAAATGCTCTCTTTTCACTGCATCAAGGAAGTGTTCCTCGTGAATATACTTTTTCTCCCAATTTTTTTTTCCCAATTCATTACTGACAAATCCAGAAAGTCAAGTGTTATAATGAGGTCCTCAAACATCCATTAACTTAATAGTGCTAACCTTCTTTGGGGAGCCAATGTGGAATATATAAATTAGAGAATTTATAATAATCTAGGCCATCCTTCCTTGCTATCGACATGACCTCACTAAAGTCACTTAACCTTTCTCTATCTCAGATGGCTCATTTTTAAAAATAACAGAATATATTTCTTGTCAATATTGTGAATTAAGTTAGATAATACATGTAAAGATTCAAGAAAAGTTTAAGCAGAAAGCAAATATTTAATCATATGAATTAATAATACCGTGTAGAAAAGTGTGGGTTTATAAACTAAAAGTTGAAGTCCTCTTTCTCTATTCACTGATAGTTCTATCAAATTACTTCATCAAAAGTAAAAATATAATTTTGCCATATTTTCATCGCTATAGAAAGACTAATTATAGCAGATATATGCAGACAGAAAACACAAACCACAGCCTAGGAATCTAAAATTAGTATAAATCTATCTGAGTCAATTAAGAATGTTGTTCTCTTTCTACATAAGCTATTTGCACCACTGCCAAATATAATCATTATAAATATTTTATTTTATGTATCTACTACATTACAAACTACTTTATATTTACCTGCCTTTAACACTGTAATAATTAAATTTTGCATCATAAGCAAAAAATTTCAGAAAATTTTTCAATACTAATGTATAGGGAAACATAAATAAATTTAAAAATGATTTTGTTTAAATGTGAGTAAACGGCCAGCACTAAGCAGCAAAAATTTGAAAATAATCATGTATTTCTCTTATTTTGAAACACATTAAAAAAACACTTGAATAAAAATAATTTTAAAATTTTGATAAATCTGATTATTTCTTTGGTTCTTTACTTCCTGCGCAAAGACATAAACTGTTTTAGATTATTCGTTTATGTGGTTCTCTAGTGACCTGAAATATTAGCACACTTATCTAAGCTACTGTTCCTAATGCGCTCTAATCCACCATTTTTTAAGAACATGGTTCTTCTTACTTTTATATTCAAATACTGAATATTGTAAAGTAAGTGGATAAAAACCTCCTGAGGTTATCCTTATATACCATGGAAGAACAAAAGGAATTGTTTTTTATGAGAGATCAAGAGGTAGCAACCACATCTTTCCAGCACCCTGCTGCCTCTGAATTAATTTAGCTTATTTATGACTCCTTGGACTCCCTTCTTGTCACTGCTCAAGCCACTTCTTACTACTGTTAGGGTTTTGATGTCTTAACTTTTTTTCAGACTACTAGAATACTGCTGAGGGTACTGGCACTCTTTTTTAAATAAATAATAAGTTTTAGTTCTTTTCCAACTAAAATACACAATATATTTCAATTTGGGAACAGAAAAATGGAAACCAAGTTAATGAAAGGAAGATCTGTTTTGTATTCAGGGAGGAAACAGGTAAGGCAGTTTGTCAACAGATATTCCAGGGAGTGGGTAACAGACAAAAGGAGCCTGCCAGGTCCAAAGGAGGGTCAGCCTGATAGAGCATGACTTACACTTTCTACACCTACAACTTTCACCAACTTATCCCATTCCCACTTCACCATACCCCACCTTCCAAGACATTTCATTTTTTGTTTGTTTTTTTACTTGCTGAACCAGGAGAGTCAACCTGATACTGATAACCCTTTCTAACCAATGCAACATTCTCTACTTGCTTAAAAAACTCTATTTTACAAAAGGAGCTCTTACATTTCACAATTAAAAATTTTAAAGCCATCATAGTGGTGATTCTGTTTGAATTAGCTACAGCAAAATGCAAATAGCTAATCCTCCAACACATACATATTTCAGTTTTCTCATTTGCCAACATTTGGACAAAAATAATATCTAACTAGGAGTTGGTGGGAGAAAAAAGTGATTTTTTATGTCTAATCCATTACTACAGTGGCTGGAACATAGGGCATGCTAAATAAATGTTAACTATTATTACAAACTGACTATGCAATCTGCTCTTACTCTGCATGGAGGAAGGGTGAGAAGAGAAGGTGGATACTGTATACCTGTAATAATTCAGAGGTCATCAGCAAGAAGAAAAAAATAAGATGAGCAAGCATATGAAAGGAAATCTGAAGAGTTCACATGTTTACATAGAGTAAATTCACTTTTGCCTTTACATTCACCTAGTGGTGCATTTTTATCAAGCATCTTCATGAGCAGGCAGTTTTATTTAGCATAATTTTATTTGGTTTGTAGCTTATGTTTGATACCTGCATTTTAATTTTAAAAGTCTTTGTTTCTAGGGAATTGATTAATTGTGGTATGGATGGTACTTGGCAAAAACATCACACCAAAGCACACGGATGGTTTAATCACATACTTGACTGAGAGCACTGAGATCATCAATGAGATTGCTCCCAATTTCACTTCACTATCTTTCCAATATTATTTTCTAAATCTTCAAGAATCTCTTTTCTCTCTACTCTTGCTTTGCAGAGCTGTTTTTCCCACTAATGCTTTCCATTCCATTTCTTCCAATAGCCTACAATATCAAGCTTCATTACCTGTTTTATCTCCCTTGTGATTCTTCAAGATTTCCCTCTCCAATGGAATCTCTCTCCAACTATAAACTGCCATTGCACTCATTCATTAATCCTATTTCTAGTGCCTTCTGTAACCACCACTTGATAAAAACTGGTGTCTCGAGAGGCCTACAATAACCTCCTACTCATCAACCCTAATAGGCTTTTCTTATAACCCTGGAAAATTTGACTGTTTTCTTTGTTTTGGAAATCTCATTCCCACTGCATTCTTCGTGACTGAACTCTCTTGATGGCCCTCTTAATTTTTAGTATTTCAATCTTACTCTTTGGCCCAGATTCTGACTCTAGCTCTCTTCTCTTTCTCTAATTTCTCCTTGTAAATACAACCCGAACTCATAGCTTTAACTTCTATCTTAATGTATATTATTGTGCTATCAGCCCTGGTAGGCCCAAACTCTACATGAATATTTGGTCTCACATTTCTAATTTCCAAGGGCAACTGTCCCCAGTCTATCTGCTTTCCTCCGCCAAGTTACAACACCATTTTAAGACTTCACCTTTAGCAGCAATGTGCACTGGTGTGAATGCAACAATTTAATAGATTCAAATCTTGCTCTGTCCTTTCAGGTTGTGTTATCTTAGGCATGTTACATAACATCTTCAAGTAAAAATTTTCTAATCTATAAAATGAGAATAACACTACCTGCTACAGGATTGTTATTAAAAGCACAGCATATAATATGCAAATTGCTTGACACAACAAAAGGTGATGTCACAAGTATTCAGTACCATTAGACACTAAGATTTTAATAACATTTAACTCAAGTAAATGTTATTACTAAAAGCTTGACATAATACATGAAATAAAGTGATACACAATAAAAGTTAAGCATTATTTTTTAATTTTTTTTAATTGAAGAATGATTGATATACAATTTTATATTGGTTTCAAATATACAACACAGTAGGTTCAACAGTTACCCATATTATTAAATCTTCATCCCTTTATTGTGGTTACTGTCTGTCAACATAGAAAGATGTTACAGAATCACTAACTATATTCTCCATGCTGTACTACTAGCCCCGTGACAAACTTAAATTATGATTGGGAATTATTGTACCCTTCATTCCCTTCACCTTCCCCACCACCCTCCCCCACTGTAGAAACTAGTCACTTCTCAGTGTCTGCGAGTCTACTCCTGTTTTTTTCATTCTATTTTGTTTTCATATTTCACAAATGAGTGAAATCATATGGTATCTGTCTTTATCTACCTGGCTTATTTCACTTAGCATAATACCCTCTAGAACCATCCATGTTGTTGCAAATGGCAGGATTTTTTTCATTTTTATGGCTGAATAATATTCCATTGTGCATATGTACCACATCTTCTTTATCCATTCATCTACTGATGGACAGTTAGGTTGCTTCCATATCTTGGCTATTGTAAATAATGAAGCAATAAACACAGGGGCACATATATCTTCTTGAATCAGGGATTTTGTTTTCTTCAGGTAAATTCCAAGAAGTGGAATTACTGGGTTGAATGGTATTTCTATTTTTGGTTTTTTGAGGAACCTCCACACTGCTTTCCACAGTGGTTATACGAATTTACATCCCCACCAACAGTGTAGGAGAGTTCCCATTTCTTCACATACTCACCAATACTTGTTATTTCTTGTCAAATTCCTAGAAAAACACAGTCTTCCAAGATTGACCCAGGAAGAAACAGAAAATCTAAATAGATCAGTTATAAGCAATTAAGTTGAACTGGTAATCAAAAAACTCCCAAGAAACAGAAGTCCAGGACCAAAATGGTTTCACAGCTGAATTCTACCAAACACTTGAAGAAGACCTAATGCACATTCTCCTAAAGTATTCTAAAAAGTAGAATAGGAGGGAATACTTCCAAACTCATTCTATGAAGCCGGCATCACTCATACGAAAACCAGGCAAAGACACCACAAAAAAAGAAAATTATAGACCAATATCCCTGATGAACATATATGCAAATAACCTCAACATAATATTAGCAAACCAAATTAAAAAATACATCAAAAGAATCATCCATCAAGACCAAATGGGATTTATTTCAGGATACAAAGATGGTATAATATTTGTAAATCCATCAACATCATACAGCACATTAACAAAAAGGACAAAAAAACACATGATGATCCTAATAGATGCTGAAAAAACACTTGACAAAATTCAACATCCATTCATGATAAAAACTCTCAACAAAATGGATATAGAGGGTAAATACCTCAACATAATAAAGGCCATATACAATAAACCCACATCCAACATCATACTTAACAGCAAAAAGCTGAAAGCTTTTCCTCTAAGATCAGGAACAAGACAAGGATGCCTAATGTCACCACTGTAATTCACCACAGTAGTGGAGGTCCTAGCCATGGCAATCAGACAACACAAAGAAATAAAAGGCATCCACATTGGTAAGGAAGAAGTTAAACCGTCATGATTTGCAGATGACATGATATTATACATGATATATGAGGAGTCAATATTTGGGTGCACCAAATTAGTGTACTCAGGGAGCCATTGAATGTGAGGGCCCTTGGAGTTCAATTATTCAAAGTCTTTTATTTTACAGGTGAATGATTTCATATTCACAAAATATAGTGACTTGTACAATTCACATTACTTTTCATTTTAGAGGTAGTTTTTACAGTGGTTCTTTTCACTATAAGCTCAGTATTCTGTCCATTTTAACACAGCTACCTCCATGTTTGATAAATTTTGCCAGAATAATAAATAATGCTTTTGGATAGTGGCCATTTTAACTGGTGTGAAGTGATATTGTGGTTTTGATTTACATTTCCCTGATGTAAATAGAAAATCCTAAGACTCCACCAAAAAACTATTCAAACTAATAACTGGACTCCACAAACTTACAAAATACAAAATTAACACACAAAAATCTGTTGCATTCCTATATGCTAAAAACAAACTAGCAGAAAGTGAAATCAGGAAACAGTTCCACTTATAATTGCCATCAAAATGAATAAAATATCTAGGAATAAACCTAAACAAAGAGGTGAAAGACCTACACCCTGAAAACTGCAAGACACTCATGAGAGAAATTAAAGAAGACACCAATAAATGGAAATACATCCTGTGCTCATTGACAGGAAGAATTAATATTATCAGAATGGCCATCCTGCCCAAGGCAATTTACAGATTCAGTGCAATCCCTATCAAAATACCAATAGCATTTTTCAATGAACTAGAGTAAATAATCCCAAAATTCATATGGAACCATATCAAAAGACACAAGCAGCCAAAACAATCTTGAAAAAGATGAACAAAGCTGAGGGCATTATGCTATCTGACTTCAAGCTCTACTACAGAGTAATCAAAACCCTGTGATACTGCAACAAGAACAAATCCATATATCAGTGGAACAGAATAGAGAGCCCAGATATAAACCCACCCATATATGGTCAATTAATATATGATAAAGGAACCATGAATATACAATGGGGAAAAGACAGCCTCTTCAATAACTGGTGTTGGGAAAACTGAACAGCTACATGCAAGAGAATGAAACAGTATTACTGTCTAACTCCATACACAAAAGTAAACTCAAAATGGATCAAAGACTTGAATGTAAGACATGAAACCATAAAACTCTTAGAAGAAAACATAGGCAAAAATCTCTAGAACCTAAGCATTAGCAATTTTTTTCTGGATGTGTCAGCCTCAGCAAGGGGAACAAAATAATAAACAAACAAGTGGGACTACATCAAACTGAAAAGCTTCTGTACAGCAAAGGACACCATCAGCAGAACAAAAAGGTAACATACAGTATGGGAGAATACATTTGTAAATGACTCATCCAATAAAGGGTTAACATCCAAAATATATAAAGCCATCATACACCTCAACACCAAAAATAAAATAAAATAACCCAATTAAAAAATCGGCAGAGGACCTGAACAGACTTTTCTCCAAAGAAGTAATACAGACAGCCACAGGCACATGAAAAGAGGCTCCACATCAGTAATCATCAGGGAAATGTAAATCAAAACCACAATATCACTTCACACCAGTTAAAATGGCCACTATCCAAAAGCATTATTTATTATTCTGGCAAAATTTATCAAACATGGAGGTAGCTGTGTTAAAATGGACAGAATACTGAGCTTATAGTGAAAAGAACCACTGTAAAAACTACCTCTAAAATGAAAAGTAATGTGAATTGTACAAGTCACTATATTTTGTGAATATGAAATCATTCACCTGTAAAATAAAAGACTTTGAATAATTGAACTCCAAGGGCCCTCACATTCAATGGCTCCCTGAGTACACTAATTTGGTGCACCCAAATATTGACTCCTCATCAATATCCCCCTCAAATTCTTCCCTACTGTGCTCTAATTTTCTAGTAAAGAAATAACCATCTTTCTAGACATATGCTAAGCCTTCACAAACTGCCTCATGTCTTCTTCCCCGTGTCAGAATATCAAATCACCATTCAAACAGATGCTAAAGACATGAACCAAGATTCAACTGCCACATATTTTTTTTAACCTGGCACTAACTTAAATTTAAACCTTAATAGGAACTCTGAGCTTGTGGATCAACTACCCAAAACTTTAAGTGCTTTCAATCATCTACAGAATTTCAACTTTCAAGTTATTCCACCGTCAGATTCCAATTTACCCTTTCGCTGTTACTTCCTACTACGTCCCTTCAGGTACGCTCTACCCACCCAAACTGAAACTGTCAGTATTCTTTACACATATGTCTTGCCAATGGGTCTCAGCCCTGGGCAAGTTCACTGTGGATTCAGTGAGACCAAGGAATGACAATGGAATGTTCTTGGGGTGAAAGAGTTTATTACACGGCTTGTTCTCCCAGCGATAAATCAAGCATTAGAATTAAATCTCCATCCAACAGTCTGCAGGTTTGTAATCCTCTTTCATCTCTGCTTCCGCCCACAGCACTGGGCAGAGCTCTTTATATAGTGACTCGGTCAATAATAGCTTATTGCCTAGGGTGTGGAAGCAGTAGCCTAGCAGCAGGCCAGTTATATCAAGAAGTTTAGGTTCAGGTGAGGATCCCTGGCCATAGGAACCTTCACTTTATCCACAACATACATATTTTTTCCCTTCATATATTCACACAATCTACTCAGCCTGAATGTCCTTCATGATAACTGAGTGTCTAAATCACACTCCACAGACACTGCAGGCTGCCCACTCAGGATTCATTCTCCCTTTCCCAACTCCAACAGTACATAGAATCTCAGTGCACATACCAAGACGTTCCCCATGCGGCTAGGAAAAATCAAGCCCCATTTCCAATCTCAGGGCCTTGGTTCACTTAGGCCAATATGCACATTCCTTCTTCCTGGCCATAGGTTAAAAGTGAACATGTAACCTAGGCACTCCAATTAAAGTAGATTTCAAAATGTTTCCTTGAAATGCTGAATTTGGTGTTTCTTCTTCTGATTGTTATGCAGTTGTGTGTCTCAGAACTCACTCCTGCCCCCCTCCTCCCAGTCAGGGAAAAGAGCAGAGCCATAACAGAAATAGGCAGAAGCTCTGAATGAACTGTTTCTGTTCGCTGCTCTCCATGTGAACTCTTACAGGTATATGAGCCAATAAACTGCCTGTGTTGTTTAAAATACTCTGATTACTTACTTGTAGGCAAAATATTTTAAATTGGTATACATACACAGACTTCATGACCAAAGTCAAATACATTATACAGTGGAGATAATCTCTCCTTTAAAATTACAGTTTTTATATGCATTTTAATGGCATTTACATTCCACCTATCTAAAGCATATTTCCTTATAACAGAAGCACATCAATGCCAGATCCATGTCTAATTCATCTTGGTATCTCTCACAATGTCTTATACATAGTAAAAAAAACCAGGATAAATAACTGTTTAATATTGAATAATTAAAAAATGAAAAAAAATCAATTTATGCAGTTACGCCCCAGAATCAGTTATTTTAATAAAAATATAAAATTATCTGAGTTTTCTTTCCAGTTGTATTCTTCACACCATAAGTCTTTTTTTAATTGAAGTATCATTATATACAACCATATTAGTTTCAAGTACACAACACAGTGGTTCAACTGTTACCGATATTATTAAATCCCCCACTATTTACAATAAGCAAGAGCAACCTAAGTGTCCATCAATAGATGAAAAGATAAGGAAGACGTGGTACACATACACAATGGAATATTATTTGGCCATTAAAAAAAAAAGAAATCCTGCCATTTGCAACAACATGGATCGATCTAGAGGGTATTATACCCAGTGAAATAAGCCAGGAAGAAAAAGACAAATACCATATGATTTCACCATGAGTCTTCTTAATCACCCAAAATATTCTCAAACTCTATCAGTGTATTCTAGATTTTTAAGATTTAAAAGCATTAAAAGAACAGTGTATGTTAAGTATTAAATGTCTGTAACTGTAAATCTCTTTTGTAGCTCTAATATCTATATTCTATTTTAAATGATGGGTTGAAAGTTTACATTGTAAAGAAAATAATCACAAATCATAGATTTTATAAACCCTACCTATAAAACATTTTCAAACAATTAGATATTGCATCTACATGAACAATTCTTAAATTGAACATTATATATGTTTTTACAGAAACCCTCTATCATGTTTTTTAATAAATATAAAATATATTAAAATGAGAATACATTAAAATGTTACCTGAACAATTTCAGCTCTGGCTTTCATTATTCTACTTCTTTTATTCACTATCATTTCATTTTGCTTAAGTACAATTACCTTAGGTACACTTTGAAGTGTTTCAGGCACAGATTTTCATTATTCAGTGATAGGGCAACTTTAGATCTAATTGTTTTGACAGGTTTGCTTTAAATCTTCCATATTTCCATTCATGCTAATCAACCAAGCAAGTCTTTGTTCACCCAGAGCATGGCTGTAGAATCTTTTTTTGAATAAAATGCTTTACTTTTTATGGGAGGAAAAAGAAATAATAGTACATTCAATAGGATTTTAATGACATTTTAAATAAACTTCAACCACAAAACAGAAAGTAATACCAAAATGATTCATAACAAAAATGTACATCTGAGTAATATCAGATATACATATTTGCTCCCTGAATAATCACTATTTAGATCTTCAAACAGGCAAGTTATTAAAGCCAGCCATATACAAATACTGAACTTATGCAGTACATCAGTGTCTTTCGTACAGATATTTAGATGAAGCATAGCCTGCTTACTTAGTAAGATACTGGTCTTTTCTTTTTAGTAAGTACAGTGTACTACATATGAAAACATCATGGTCAGTACTAGTTTTAACTACATACTGCTTATTATATTCAGGACAGTGATGGGGTGATGAAGATGAATGAAGTACAAGTATGAATAAATGTTTTTATTTTAAGAAAGCTTCACAAGTGAGTAGCAATCTTTAAAAAAAGGTGAGTTTTAACACATACACAACTGGTCACAAATCATGCATCTCTTTCATTTTAAATGGCAAGAGGCAGGATTGATGATGTGTCTCCACTAATAACTAGGCAAGTACTTATCAGAAATGGTAAAAGCCCATTTTCCCCCACATCTGCAGCTGACATTGCTATGGGTCCCTATTAAAAAAGAACTGAAAAATAAGTTTTAAATGCAGACTAATATTTTTATTTTGGAAAAATGAATACAGCTCAAGTCAGCATAAACGCTGGTAATTTCAGACTTTCTTCTGGCATTGCCCTATTTATAAAGTTTCTAACTATTTTATACTGAAAAACACAAGGTGACTGATTTTTAAGTATAATACATACAATTTGAATATGAAAAAAATATGTTGGTCTGTTTTCTCCCTTTCATTGGCTCTTTCTATTCTTCCTGCATCACTAAATATTTTAAGCAAAGCTCTAAATAATTTCAAGATAGGTATACAATACTAAAAATTTCAGCTAAGTACAGGTTAGTTCTGATTTTTTAAAATTATCTAAATAAGCTTCATGGTTTAGTTCATTATAAACAGTGTTTCCAAAATTGTCACATAAAGGACAAAATTATTTATGAGTTTAAAATCTAAATTCAATTAGTTATTTCCTTTTCTCAAAGATGAACAAATTTTTAAGAATCACTAAATGTTGGACTTGACTAAAAGGAGCATGAAAATTTACTAGTCCACTGCTGTAAATTATCTCCCAGTTGATACTGTATTAAACAGCCTTATCTCCAATACAAAGGTCAAATGTATTTATTACCCATTAATTACCCATGAAACAGATGTAGGCAATTTCACTAATATTAGACTCCCACTATTTCTGAAAGAGCCACCAAATGGCCTTGCCTTACAACAACAACAAAACATACAAACATTTATGAAGAAAACCGTAGTGAGGCTCTACATCTATTTACCAAAGTGGTTAAGAGCATGGATTCTAGGCCTAGCTCATGGATTGGCCCCTATTCTATTATTTCCTGTGTGAACTTGAGCTATTTGCTTATCTATAACCCTCAATGCCTTCATCTGTAAAATGAGGAAAATACCACCTACCCCATCAGATTACCATGAGGACTAATATGTGTAAATTCTTACAACAATGGCCAGTAACTCCTAAAAGTGATAGTACTAGCTATTACCTGCAATTATAAATGTCACTATTTTTGAAATAGATGTCATAAGAAGTATAAAGTTCTTACAAAAAAAAATACCTTTCAAATTGTAAAATGAATTTCATTAGCCCTTTTATTAAGGATATGAGCTACTTATAAATCAAAGCATCTAGAAAAGTGACTGAAGAAATCCAAAGATGGTATTCCCATTCCTATGTCTATGGGAGGAAAGCAAACATACAGATGAGTGTGGGTCAAGGTTCAGCTTGACAGAATTTCGTCAATCACACAGAGGAAAGAAGAGTTTATCTAAAGCCAAAGCACTAATTAAAAGTGAATCCGTAGGTAAAACATTTAATTTCCAATCCTCAGGTGTGTCCATTGTAAAACCAAAATCAAAATAGTTGTCCCATAAGGTTCAAATGAGATGGATTTTGAGAAAGCAGTGTATAGACTAAAACTTCCCTGAGGAATGTGGTTGTGCTTATTACTGCAGGTGGACTGATCCCTGCCTTTCTGATCCTTCTTCTCTCTGATTAAAAAGCCCCTTAACTCCATGACCAGAAGCACATCTATATCAACACTGCACCAAAAAAAGAAAATCTACATTTTCTCAAGAATATGCAGTCTTTGCATATTTTTTTCTACTATGCTGTCAACTGAGGTATACTAGCAATGCAAATGATTTGTATACATGTTTTTTTTTTCTGATTGAATATTTTCAACAGACTAGTACTGGATTTTTCAAAGTAAATCCATGGACACTACAGGAGGTTTACAAACTACTGGAATTTACAAACACTTTATTTTTTGTACACATGCTTATTTAGAGGAAAAAGAGGACCAGTAATTTCCTCAACTTCCAACAGGTGCCTATAACTTATACTAAAATTTATCCTTGAAAATCTTATAATAAATTATCTTCTTCAAAGTTAATCATATTCTAACCTATATAAGTTCACAATCTAAGAGATTCTATTTTTCTTTTAATGAAATCACATTAGTATAACCAATGGAAAAGCATTTCTGTTTTTCAATATAATGTGAAAATTATTTTAAATGTTTGTGTTTATTGATGTATGAATATATCACTTTCAAATCTGAAATAATTTTGTCATGAAGATTTTCTAGGCCTTTAAGTCTCTCGCTTCCAGTACACTGATTTCTGCAAATACTAGTGGATTTGAGGCATGTATTTGAAAAAGTTGTTTTTTCAGAATAATTTATAATAGCCTCTTAGGTGCTGACCATTGACAAATATTGCTTTTATATATATAGTTACTAGGTGCATATTATAATAAACCAGAAATAACTTCTGGTTTGTAAAGTTCCTTTTATAATGACATACTTTATTTAATATAATAAGCAATTAAATAGGACAAAACAAAATTAATTTCACCATATACAAGCATGCAGTCACTGAAAACTGATTAATTTTTCTGTGCCTTCTTTTATAAACAAAAATGGAAATTAAAAACAACCTATCTCATAAGATTGTTTTGAGAAAATGAGACCCTGAAAGCTGAGCACTCAGCACTGTACCTGCACATAGGAAGGACTCAGTAACTGTCAAGTCTTTAAGCTCTTAAAAATTTTGAAAATAAATAAATCAAATAGCAAATAAATATATCACAATAAATACATAAAATAAAAAATAAAATGACCAAAATACTAGTAAGCTAAAGACGATCAAAAGAAACACTATGATTTAACTTCTCAAATTACTGAGATCATGAAAATGAAAATATTTCATCTTACATGTTAAGTACTTTTATAAAGACATCACAGTGTCTTAAAAGGGAAGTAAACTATGTGTGTTCTCAGAGATTAATAGCACCATTGATGTTGCTTTGACAAAAGTAAAATACTTAAAAGCATGGCCAAGGCAGTGCCACATTCTCAAGTTAAAGAAAATTATCTTTTGGTAAAATATTTACAAATACATGCTGTTCTAATAGATGTATTATCCTCTGGATAAACAATCTCAATGGTTAAAACATTTTTTTTGAACATTATCTGGTCACATAAAAATTGTCTAATATAGTTACTCTGATTTATCTTGGCCAAGTATCTTGGCCAAATTATCATTACTGAACTAAATCTTCCAACCCCTTTTTATTATATAACTCACATCTTTCTTGTGATCTATTCCTTGAACTAAGTACAAGCTCTCTGACCAAACTTGCCTGGAATTAGAATAATGGTAGCTGTTTTTCCAGGCTAAATCAGAGGTAATAAGTACTAAAGAACAGATGATTTTAAGAGGAAAAATAAGATCTACACATCATACCCATTTCATTTATCAAAATTAGACATGAGAAAAAGCACAATACGGAGAAAGTATTATTTTACATTCCCTAAAAATTTAATGACATTTTACATATTAAAATATTTCTGATTTTTCTGTTCTTGCACTGTAGATTATAATTCTACATCTTTGCTATTTAAATTGGTCCCATTTTCAAAAGCCTAGAAATACAAGAATGTAAAATATGAGGTTACAGAATCATATATCAAAAGAACAGTACTTATTTCACTTGTTCTGTGTTACTACTTTAGTTGAACATTTTACTTTGAAACATTTTTCCTATTTGAAGTTGATTTTCTGCTTAAGTCTTGGGGAGGTAAGAATGTTACTTCCTAGATACCCAATAGCAGTTAACTTTCAGCAAATGCCAGCTACAAAGCAATATAGTAGCAGTTCACAGATTATTTCAGGAAATCTATCACTTTCATCATTTGTCAAAGTCACAGGAAAAAAAATGCATTCTAAGAAAATGCTTGTGAGTACATGAATCATCCTAATATGGAAACTATGGTCTTGTTTTTAATTTTCATAATCTGTATTATTTTTACTTTACTTTTATTTTTATTGCATATAGTAACCAAATATGCTGAGTTTTAGCTCCAGAGTTAAATATTTCCAAAGGTTTAAGACATAGTAAAGGAAAATATATATACAATTTTGAATATGAGACATTTTCACAGATTAAAAAATGTATTAATATAGCCAAAATAATAATGAAACATCAATAACATGATCTTTAAAATTACTGCATAAAGATCATATTCCTCTAAGCCATTTTTAGTTATATTCTATATCCACAGATTATGAATTTAAAAACGAAATCAGTTTGACCTCAATAGTTACTGAAATGCTAAATAGTCAGCCCAAATCTATGGACAATGTGAATCCAAGTATGAATGCAGAGCATAAAACTGAAGAGAACAGCAATGAAATTTTACTTTAAAGGCAGTAACATATAACACAATAGCAGGCAGAACTAGTCATTCTTTCTTTTACCCTTCCTAGTTTTCTCTTATGTAACTCTTTAATTATTTAAGTGTTATTTTGATTATGTGGCATTCTACATTCATTTAGTTGAGGTTACCCTATGCATAAAAAATGATGTATTTTGTTTGTTAAATTGGAAAGGTACTCTACTCTCAGATTTTGATCTGTAATCTAACTGGGGCCTATGAGATCACAATATCTTAAAGGTAGAAGGTAATAAAGAATAGGTTTAGCATTTCAAATGTCATCTAGAAAGAAAATAGAATATTTTTATATTTTTTTATTATATTACTTGAATCCTATGTGATCTGGAAGTTTATTGGCCATCGGACTTTTCTTATCAAAATAATACATAGCCAGAAAAGAGATTTTTATTTACCAAAATAAACATAATAGTGCTAAAATTTCATAGAAATATTACTCAAGCAGTAATTAATTTAGATAAGCTGATCTCTTAGAATTTTTATTTTATTTTTTTAATATAATATATTTTATTATCATTAATTTACAATTACATGTGCAATATTACGATTATTAAACTACCCCTTCATCAGGTCCCCGCCACCAACCCCATTACAGTCACTGTCCATCAGCGTAGTGAGATGCTATAGAATCACTACTTGTCTTCTCTGAGTTGTACTGCCCTCCCCGTGCCCCCCCAACATTACATCTGCTAATCGTAATGCCCCTTTTTCCCTCTTATCCCTCCCTTCCCGCCCATTTTCCCCAGTCCCTTTCCCTTTGGTAACTATTAGTCCGTTCTTGGGTTCTGTGAGTCTGCTGCTGTTTTGTTCCTTCAGTTTTTTTCTTTGTTCTTATACTCCACATATGAGTGAAATCATTTGATACTTGTCTTTTTCGGCTTGGCTTATTTCACTGAGCATAATACCCTCTAGCTCCATCCATGTTGTTGCAAATGGTAGGATTTGTTTTCTTCTTATGGCTGAATAATATTCCATTGTGTATATGTACCACTCTTCTTTATCCATTCATCTACTGATGGACACTTAGGTTGCTTCCATTTCTTGGCTATTGTAAATAGTGCTGCAATAAACATAAGGGTGCATCTGTCCTTTTCAAATTGGGCTGCTGGATTCTTAGGGTAAATTCCTAGGAGTGGAATTCCTGGGTCAAATGGTATTTCTATTTTGAGTTTTTTGAGGAACCTCCATACTGCTTTCCACAATGGTTGAACTAATTTGCAGTCCCACCAGCAGTGTAGGAGGGTTCCCTTTTCTCCACATCCTCGCCAACATTTGTTGTTGTTTGTGTTTTGATGTTGGCCATCCTCACTGGTGTGAGGTGATATCTCATTGTGGTTTTAATCTGCATTTCTCTGATGATTAGCGATGTGGAGCATCTTTTCATGTGCCTGTTGGCCATCTGAAATTCTTCTTTGGAGAAGTGTCTATTCATGTCCTCTGCCCATTTCTTAATTGGATTATTTGCTTTCTGTTTGTTAAGGTGCATGAGTTCTTTATATATTTTGGATGTCAACCCTTTATCAGATACGTTTTTTATGAATATATTCTCCCATACTGTAGGATGTCTTTTTGTTCTACTGATGGTGTCCTTTGCTGTACAGAAGCTTTTCAGCTTGATATAGTCCCACTTGTTCATTTTTGCTTTTGTTTCCCTTGCCCGGGAGATATGTTCATGAAGAAGTTGCTCATGTTTATGTCCAAGAGATTTTTGCCTATGTTTTTTTCTAAGAGTTTTATGGTTTCATGACTTACATTCAGGTCTTTGATCCACCTTGAGTTTACCTTTGTGTATGGGGCTAGACAGTAGTCCAGTTTCATTCTCTTACATGTAGCTGTCCAGTTTTTCCAACACCAGCTGCTGAAGAGGCTGTCATCTCCCCATTGTATATCCAAGGCACTTTTATCAAATATTAATTGACTGTATATGTTTGGGTTAATGTTTGGATTTTCTATTCTGTTCCACTGGTCTGTGGGTCTGTTTTTGTGCCAATACCAAATTGTCTTGATTACTGTGGCTTTGTAGTAGAGCTTGAAGTCAGGGAGTGTAATTCCCCCTGTTTTATTCCTCCTTCTCAGGATTGATTTGGCTATTCGGGGTCTTTTGTGGTTCCATATGAATTTTAGAATTATTTGTTCCAGTTCATTGAAGAAAGCTGTTGGTAGTTTGATAGGGATTGCATTGAATCTGTAGATTGCTTTAGGTAGTATAGCCATTTTGACAATATTGATTCTTCCTAGCCAAGAGCATGGGATGCATTTCCATTTGTTAGTGTCCTCTTTAATTTCTCTTAGGAGTGTCTTGTAGTTTTCAGAGTACAGGTCTTTCACTTCCTTCGTTAGGTTTATTCCTAGGTATTTTATTCTTTTTGATGCAATTGTGAATGGAATTGTTTTTCTGATTTCTCTTTCTGTTAGTTCATCATTAGTGTATAGGAAAGCAACAGATTTCTGTGTGTTAATTTTGTATCCTGCAACTTTGCTGAATTCAGATATTAGTTCTAGTAGTTTTGGAATGGAATCTTTAGGGTTTTTTATGTACAGTATCATGTCATCTGCAAATAGTGACAATTTGACTTCTTCTTTACCAATCTGGATGCGTTGTATGTCTTTGCTTTGTCTGATTGCTGTGGCTAGGACCTCCACTACTATGTTGAATAACAGTGGAGAGAGTGGGCATCCTTGTCTTGTTCCCGATCTTAGATGAAAAGCTTTCAGCGTCTCGCCGTTAAGTATGATGTTAGCTGTGGGTTTGTCATATATAGCCTTTATGATGTTGAGGTACTTGCCCTCTATACCCATTTTGTTGAGAGTTTTAATCAGGAATGGATGCTGAATTTTGTCAAATGCTTTTTCAGCATCTATGGAGATGATCATGTGGTTTTTGTTCTTCTTTTTGTTGATGTGGTGGATGATGTTGATGGATTTTCGAATGTTGTACCATCCTTGCATCCCTGGGATGAATCCCACTTGATCATGGTGTATGATCCTCTTGATGTATTTTTGAATTCGGTTTGCTAATATTTTGTTGAGTATTTTTGCATCTACGTTCATCAGGGATATTGGTCTGTAATTTTCTTTTTTGGTGAGGTCTTTGCCCGGTTTTGGTATTAGAGTGATGCTGGCTTCATAGAATGAGTTTGGAAGTATTCCCTCCTCTTCTATTTTTTGGAAAACTTTAAGGAGAATCGGTGTTATTTCTTCTCTATATGTCTGGTAGAATTCAGAGGTGAATCCATCAGGCCCAGGGGTTTTGTTCTTGGGTAGTTTTTTGATTACCAATTCGATTTCGTCACTGGTGATTGGTCTGTTTAGTTTTTCTGTTTCTTGCTTGGTCAGTCTTGGAAGGTTGTATTTTTCTAAGAAGTTGTCCATTTCTTCTATGTTTTCCAGCTTGTTAGCATATAGATTCTCATAATATTCTCTTATGATTCTTTGTATTTCTGTGGGGTCCGTCGTGATTTTTCCTTTCTCATTTCTGATTGTGTTTATGTGTGTAGATTCTCTTTTTCTCTTAATGAGTCTGGCTAGGGGTTTATCTATTTTGTTTATTTTTTCAAAGAACCAGCTCTTGGTTTTATTGATTTTTTCTATTGTTTTATTCTTCTCAATTTTATTTATTTCTTCTCTAATCTTTATTATGTCCCTCCTTCTGGTGACTTTGGGCCTCATTTGTTCTTCTTTTTCCAATTTCAGTAATTGTGTCTTTAGACTATTCATTTGGGAATGTTCTTCCTTCTTTAAATAGGCCTGGATTGCAATATACTTTCCTCTTAGAACTGCCTTTGCTGCGTCCCACAGAAGTTGTGGCTTTGTGTTGTTGTTGTCATTAGTCTCCATATATTCTTTGATTTCTGTTTTGATTTGGTCGTTAACCCATTGATTAATTAGGAGAGTGTTGTTAAGTCTCCATGTATTTGTGAGCCTTTTTGATTTCTTTCTAAAATTTATTTCTAGTTTTATACCTTGGTGATCTGAGAAGTTGGTTGGTAGGATTTCAATATTTTTGAAATTACTGAGGTTCTTTTTGTGGCCTAGTATGTGGTCTATTCTGGAAAATGTTCCATGTGCACTTGAGAAGAATGTGTATCCTGTTGCTTTTGGGTGTAGAGTTCTGTAGATGTCTGTTAGGTCCATCTGTTCTAGTGTGTTGTTCAGTGCCTCTGTGTCTTTACTTATTTTCTGTCTGGTTGATCTGTCCTCTGGAGTGAGTGGTGTGTTGAAGTCTCCTAAGATGAATGCATTGCTGTCTATTTCCTCCTTTAATTCTGTTAGTATTTGTCTCACATATGCTGGCGCTCCTGTGTTGGGTGCATATATATTTATAATGGTTATATCTTCTTGTTGGACTGACCCCTTTATCATTATGTAATGTCCTTCTTTATCTTTTGCTACTTTCTTCGTTTTGAAGTCTATTTTGTCTGATACAAGTACTGCAACACCTGCTTTTTTCTCTTTGTTGTTTGCATGAAATATCTTTTTCCATCCCTTCACTTTTAGTCTGTGTATATCTTTGGATTTGAGGTGAGTTTCTTGTAGGCAGCATATAGATGGGTCTTGCTTTTTTATCCATTCTGTTACTCTGTGTCTTTTGATTGGTGCATTCAGTCCATTTACATTTAGGGTGATTATTGATAGATATGTACTTATTGCCATTGCTGGCTTTAGATCGTGGTTACCAAGGGTTCAAGGGTTGCTTCTTTACTATCTAACAATCTAACTTAACTTTCTTGTTAAGTTATTGTAAACACAGTCTGATGTTTCTTTATTTCTCTCCCTTCTTATTCCTCCTCTTCCATTCTTTCTATAATAGGTGTTTTATTCTTTGCCTTTAGTTAGTATTTGGATGGTCTGCTTTCTTTGCTATGATTTTTTTTTCTCTAGTGACATCTTTTTAGCCTTAGGTGTGCTTCCATCTAGAGCAGTCCATTTAAGATATCCTGTAGTGGTGGTTTATGAGACGCAAACTCTCTTAACTTTCGTTTATCTGGAAATTGTTTAATCCCTCCATCATATTTAAATGATAATCGTGCTGGATACAATATTCTTGGTTCGAGGCCCTTCTGTTTCATTACGTTAAATATATCATGCCATTCTCTTCTGGCCTGTAAGGTTTCTGTTGAGAAGTCTGATGATAGTCTGATGGGTTTTCCTTTGTAGGTGATCTTTTTTCTCTCTCTAGATGCCTTTAATACCCTGTCTTTATCTTTGATCTTTGCCATCTTAATTATTATGTGTCTTGGTGTTGTCTTCCTTGGGTCCCTTGTGTTGGGAGATCTATGAGCTTCGGTGGACTGCGAGACTACTTCCTTCCCCAGCGAGGAAAGTTTTCAGCAATTATTTCTTCAAAGACACTTTCTATCCCTTTTTCTCTCTCTTCTTCCTCTGGTACTCCTATAATGCGAATATTGTTCCGTTTGGATTGGTCACACAGTTCTCTTAATATTCTTTCATCCTAGAAATCCTTTTATCTCTCTCTGCCTCAGCTGCTCTGTACTCCTGTTCTCTGTTTTCTATTCCATTAACAGTCTCTCACATCTCATCCATTCTGCTGTTAAGCCCGTCGATAGCTTGTCTGATTTCTGTATTGTCTTTCCTCAGTTCCCTCACTTCCTCCCTCAGCTCTTGCACATTTCTCTGTAGGTCCATCAGCATGGTTATGACTTTTATTCTGAAATCTTTTTCAGGGAGGCTGTGCATTTCCATCCCTTCAGACTCCCTCTCTGGGGTTGTCTGGTTGATTTTGGTCTGAACCATATTCCTGTGTCTTTTCATGGCTGTATAATTTGGTCACTGATAGTTGCCACGTATGTCAGCTGGGCTCTTTAAGACTTTAAAAAGAGAAGAAAAAAAAGAGAAAAAAAAAGAAAAAAAAGAAAGAAAGAAAGAAAAAAAGAAAAAAAAGAAAGAAAAGAAAAAAACAAAACAAAAAACATGCCCACCGGACGTAGATTCTGTGGGAATGCTCTAGGTGGCGCTGTTGCCCCACTATTCCACAGCTGTGACTGTGCCGCTCCGCAGGGCCCTTTATCGCTCTGGCAGGGGTGGGAACGATTAGGAGGCTGTTGATCTCAGTGAGAAGTGTTAAGTATGGCTATGCTTCCTCAGTCGCCAGCTAAGGCGTCTGAAACTCCCCAGGACTCCCAGCCTGCTGGGCTGAGTGTGCTGGGGCGATCCGGCTCCTCCGCTGGGCTCCTGTCTCTTTAAGACCGCTGAAGAAAGCGCGTGCTTTTTTTTTTTCCTTCCCTGGAGCCGGCTGCAAGCACCCTGGCGCGTTCCCCGCTTAGATCCTGCCCCTCTGTCTCTCCAATCTCCGCTGTACTGCGCAATGTGGGTCAGCACTCCCCGCGCAGATCACCGGGGCTGGCTACTTCACGGGGTGTACTTCCACTCCCTCCCGGCTCTGAATCCTCCTCCCGCTGGTGCGCTGGGGTGGGGGAGGGCTTGGGTCCCGCCGGGTCGCGGCTTCGTATCTTACCCGCCTCTTGGGGTGCCAAGTCCTCTCGGGTGTAGCTGCATGCTGTACGCTTTCCTGTGTATTCTTGTCTCTCTTTTAGGAGTAGATGTATTTTCTGTGTTTTCGTAGATAAATATAGTGTTGGGAGGAGATTTCTGCCACCCTGCTCACACTGCCATCTTCCCGGAACTCTCTTAGAATTTTAGAATGTTAGATAACAGTTTAATAATTGAATGATACAAAAAGGTGTATTACTGATTCAAAATTTTAAAAATGGGATATTTGAATTAACAAGGGGGAAACTAAGCCTCAGAATAAAATATTATAAATGAAAATTTTCATAGGCATACTACTTAGTGATTACAATAGTCTGAATTACCTGAAATTGGTTCCATATAACTGTGATGTATTGAAAATATAGGAAACCTAGGTGATCACAGTCTACTCTAAATCATCAAGGTCAGCTAAGGATCCAGTTGGCTTTCCATGCCTGAAATGTTGACTAGATATTGTGTAATTATATACCACTACTTTATCATTTCTTTTTCCTCACTAAACAAGCTTTTACTCAGCTGCTTCCCTATGTGAATTGACTAAATCAGAGTCCACATTCGCAAAAACTTCAACAAACTTATATCCAAGGCAGTGGCAATGAAGCAATTATTAATAGTTGGTGGGATGAATGTCACAAGAGGTATATAGTGATCCACATGTACTTGACTTTTAAATGCTTTACTTAAAATAATCTAGTCACCTATTTGTCATATTAAGTGGGGAATAGGTATCATCCACTAGGTTTCAAATTATAATTAATCCAATGAATAGTAAAGGCTGCCTTCTGCAATAAAGTTTCCCTGGCAAGAATGTGAACATCACCTAGCTATAACTTGACCAGGTAAAGTATAGGAGCAAGTTCAGAAAAACTATGGGCTACACTAAAGTGAAATTCCAAGAAACAAATTCCAACTGTTAAGTTTTGGGAGAAAAAGCAATGATGAAACCTGACAAGTAGTTACTATCTTTCACTTAAAAAAAAAATCTAGGTGTTGAAGTGCCTTGTAAGCAATGGGTACACAAATACCAGTGTTTGGGGTGATGCAATATGAAAAGAACTTACAGTTCTCTTACATGTATTACGGATGGCAGCAAACCTACAGTGAACACGGGATCTATGGACACAGTTCAGGCTGAATAACTGTGGGAAATTCACAACCTCTCTGAGCATCAGTTTATTCCCCTGTAAAATGAACAAATACTCTTTTATTCTATATTAATTCTAGCAGCTAATACAGCTCCTTTCCAATCTTTCTTCTCTTTTTCCCTCTCTAAAGAAATCACTATCCAAAATTTGGTACACAATATGCGTCTTTATACATATTACGTATCCATATACAATATGTCATTTGATTTGCATGTTAAAGACTAATATAAATGATGTCTATAAGTTTTTTTCTGTGAACAGTCAGTAAAATTGCTGCCATTCATTCCCTTTTTTTAAAAATGCTGCATTGAACTTTTAAAAAATGTATTGACACATAAGTGCAAGAATTTCTTTAATGTAAAACCTGAATGGAACTGCTTGATCACTGACTCTTCATAACTTCAGCCTTACTAGATATTGCTAGTGTTTATAATGATTTACACTCTCACAAGAAATGCATGCTAACAATACTCGGCATTCCCACCAAAATTTAGTAGTGTCAAACGTTAGTTATCATCATGAGTGCCATGAAATGACATTCCACAGTTTAAATCTGCATTTCCCTAATTATAAGTTTGAGCATATTTCCATGTTTACTTTCCAGTGAGCTGCCTCTTTTATAAGTTGTCAGCTCATATCTTTCAATGCATTTTTTTTCTGTTGGGTAGTTGTTCATACTAATGTTGGGTTGCTGGCTTTCCTTATACATTTTGGGTACTTAACCAGTTATATTTATTGCAAATATTTTCTTCTTGCTTGCCTTTTGCTAGTAAGATATTCCTAATTTTGATTCAAAAAATATCAATAGCTCCTACAAAATCATCAATTACTTCTTTTAGGTTTTTACTTTTAGGGCCTTATTGAAGTTACCCATCTCAACTCAAAGTTAATAAAAACACTGTTCTATCCTTTCTTCTCTAAGCTTTTACATTTTGTGCATTTTTAAAATTTTTTCAATTTCTGGAAGATAGAAGTACAAAAAACTCTAGGGCCTAAAAGATTTTCTGATAATAATATATTTAATAAAACTTATAAAACAAAAACATAAGCTACACTGTCAACAAACTCATATATGCCCAGGAAATATGGGATGACAGAAGTGATATGGATAAAAAAGAATGACTCATAATTGGAAGACTATTCAAAGTTTATTTTTAAAAAATAAAGAAAAGGAAAAATTCACTTAATCATCCATTCATGCAACTGAAACTTACTGAATGAGTATCTGCCATATAGATCTATATACAGTATACATTACATTTGTAATATATATTAACATCTGCTCTGTGTGTGTGTGTTTACATGCTTGCCAGGAAGTGGGACTGCAACAATGGAAAGATGATAAACATAATCTCTGTTCTCATGGAGCTTAGCCTAAGAAAAAGAAAAATACTATCTAAATAATCTCACAAATAATTACAAAATTACAGCTACCTTAAGTGTGATGAAAGGAAGGTGAATGGTGCTATGAGAGTGTAAAATAGTATAAAGAAGTGATGCTTTAGTTGAGAGATGGAGTTTGGTAAGAAACTGGTTAAACAAAGCAGGAATGAGGGAGTGTTCCAGTCAGAGAGACACATGCACAAAGGTCACAGTTACTTCGTATTGTCTCTATTCCTCCTTGTCTACTGAGATAAGCAATACAGCTACCATCATACAAGATTTTTGCTTAGTCTCCCGTGTAATCAAAAGCCTTGCTCATTTTTCATACATCCAACATCAGCACTAGTGCCTGGCACCTAGTGGATGTCCAATAAATATCGAGTGATTTGAAGTAAATTTGTTCCAATTCCTGCTATTGCAATATAGGTGTTCTTTCATTCTGAAAAAAATTGGACAATAAATTTAACAGAGTTTATACCCCCAAAAAATAGAGCTTGCAAAACCACTCAAAATTTATGCCACTTATAACACAAAGTTCTAAACAAAACAATAACAATTTTTATAAAGATCCTATATGCCTGAAATGACATGTAAAATTCCTAATAAAAAATACAAGAAATACATGAACTTTTTCCTTTTTAAAAGAAGACAAAAATTGATTTAAAAAAAAGGCTATCCTATTGTATTTTGCATTTGCCTGTACTAGTATATATTACATTCAGCTATAATTATTTTGTAAAGCTAAACATTAACATGCTGGGAAAAATTACACATGAACCAGCTTACCCATTTTACTAACAGAATTCCCCTATTTACCCATCACATAGGAGCTAATTCACATTACAGAAGAATGAATTGTAGCAGAACAGACTGTACTTAATTGTCTAGTGCCAAGTAGGTACTGCTCACAACTCAGTGCAGCAAAGAAAACTCCCCAGGTGGGTTAAAATCGTCATGGAGTTAGGCCTGTAATGACAGCTGAGATTTGTATAAACAGAAAGGATTAAATGCATATGCTGCATGCATGAGGATGCTCTAAGTTACACGACCTTAACAAAGTGGAAGATCTTTAATTTGGATTAGCAAGGTGTGGTTAGTTTACAGAAGGACTCAGAAGCAGAAAGACAGGTTTATATTCATTGAATAAGGAAACAGAAACAAAATATAGTTTTGGAATGAGAAAGTACCATAAGAAAACACCCATTTAGAGACAGTAAAAGTATTTGTTGCCCTAGGTTGCATAAAGACCAAATTAGCAATAAAACATGACAGTCCACTTGTCAGACCTGTTTTGAATATATATTGAATTACCTCTGCATAGCTTGAATACAACTACAAATCCTTTAATGTGCTAAAATGAATGTATGTATAGCCAACATTGTCTAAATGAAGTTGACCTGCAATGGGCAAGCATACATTTCATAATCCAATTTTATATATGCATCACCCTTAAACTAATAAGCATAGTAACTTGGCATATTAACCCTTGACATTAATTTTTTGGGGTTTGTTCATGAGGAAATGACATTTAATTGACAAGGTTGAAAATGCAGTTTCATTGTACAAATTTATTTATCATACAGGCATCTAATATACTTGCAGCTTTTCTACTAGAATTAACACACTTAAAAGACTCAGCCTGTCATTCATTTTCTTTATTCAATTGCCTAGCATTCTCTCTTGCACATAATGCATGATTAATAAATGATTACAAAATGAATAAGGAACAAATGCCAATAACTGATCAAAGTTAAAGTATCTCTGGCCAAAGGAAAAACATGTATATACCAACTCTGGTTTATCATGTAAACTAGAAAGGGGTTGTTAACATAATATCCCTCACCTTCTGTGATGGTTGAATTGTATGTGTCATTTTGGCTTAGCTATGAGGCCCTTAGCTATGTTTGTTTGGTCAGACACTAGTCTAGAGGTTGCTGTGAAAGTATTTTGTAGATATGGTTAATATCTACAATTACTTGAATTTAAATAAAGACTATCACCCTGAATAATGTGTGTGAGTCTCAGCCAATCAGCTGAAGGCTTTAAGAGCAATAACTGAAGTTTCCTGGAAAAAGAAGGAATTCAGTCTCAAATTGTAACATAGAAATCCTGCCAGAGTTTCTATGCGCTGGTCTACCCTATAGATTTCAGATTTGCCAGCCTCCACAATCATGTAAGCCAATTCCTTGAAATAAATATTTTTATAGATAAATGTTATAGATATAGGTTCTATTTTTTCTGGAGAACCCTGATTCACCTCTCCCCTTCAACAAAACAAAAGACTAAAAATACCTACATAATTAAAGAAAATTTATACAAAACAGATCCCGTAAGAAATTACATTATTATAGATGTGTATATTTGTACATACACATATTTAGAAAAGACTGATCCAACTTTTGACTTAGAGAACAATATTCTAGTAAACAAATTCAATTCAGTAATATTTGTACAGGCTTTTAAACTGGTTTCAATGGGGGTGTGGATTGCATTACCTTCCTCTGTTGAAGAAGAATAGAATGTAATCACAACAGGCCTCCATCTTTTCATGACCACACTAAATCAGAGGCAATCATCACTCTTGGTCTCCAAGGAGTCCTAGTCTTGACTGAGTGAAGATTTCAGAGTTAACCATTACAAATGTTAACAACACATATGATTTTCATGACTGCAAACATTCATCCCTTTCTCCTAACAGTTGTATTACAAAACACCTAAACTGACAGCACACATCATACTCACTCTTGAAACAGTTTTAAGACAACTTTTCTTTTAGATAAACATACTTTTTGTAGGAGCATTTCATCTCTAGTATTACCAAAAAAAATGGCTCTAGTGGTTTTTAATCCATAAAATTAATGATGATTATTGTATTTATAATAATTCCAAATACTTAGCAAAGAAATTATTACTTTTCCAAATTATGAGGTTCTCTACAATGGTTACAGAAAATTTCTGCTTTATTCATGTTTTTTAATGCTTTTAAAATCCCTTATTTTACATTTATCTAAGTTACTTCAAATTCATAGTATTTCTCTGAGTTACATAAATAGGTTCCCAAGGGGAAAAATCACTAAGAAATATAGCTTTTATTTTTCTGCTTCATAATTGAAATATTCCTGCTAGCACTAGGTGAAAGGAAAAAACAGGAAAGAGAAGCACATGACATTAGTAGGACAGCATATTCACTTCACTTTAGTGAAAGGCAGAACCGTAAGGTAAAAAATATCTCCCATGAGAAGGCCACACAGCCATTTCCCATGGCTCATGTACTTGAAATACAGGAAATTTCTGACCAGAAGAAAAACTGCAGTACCTACTCTGGGAATATCCCTACAAGGGAAGATATATACCAGCACACAATTTACCAACATCATGTAAAAATGATCAGTTAAGTCATTACCAGACTAGTGACAGGATGTCTTAATGGAAACAAGTTTTTCTATGGTGATATGGTCACTTAGATATGTGTGGGGTGGAGCACTGGAAACAAGCACCCTTACTGTTTTTGGCAGCCCGGGAAGTCACTAATTTGGCTACAATAAAAAAAAGAAAAGAAGTCTACCAAAGACCATGGGTAATATAGGTACTGTAAATGGAAACTAAATTATTAATTTCAGGAGGACAGGAACTATAAAAGTCTCACTAATCAGTGTATATGCAGATCCTGGTAACATCAGTTTACTGTATGAAAGAATTCCGCCAGCCTCACACACCCTCCGATTTGCAGACATCTCAAAATGTGGATCTGGGCTAAGAAATTAAGAGGAGATCCCATATTCCAGAGGACTCAGAAAGTGAACGTGGAGTGGATGTTCCAGATTCTGGTTTCAGGAAGTGACAAAAGAGACTCTCCTTTGACCCCCATTCTCTGGGTCAGCCTGTGCTACTGTTTCTGATTCCTTAAACCTTGCTAATCCCCGAATGCACACAGTATATATGTCATAGTTCCTAGAATTCTTCCAGTTCTTTGTTCCTTCAAGACATTTAGCCATTTAAGTTACTCAGACCCTAATTAAAAACACATTTCAGTCCATGAAAAAGCCATGGAGGGTAATATTCAAAGCAAGCTTGATGTGATTCAGGACAGTAGCTAGCACTGAAGTAATTCATATAAGATGGTCAAAATCCAACTCACTCTAAACAGTATTTATTCATTTATCAAGTACTGAGGATCTTCACATCACTAATTAGACCAACTTCCTGAAAAGAGGATAAATACAAAATTCCTGCCCTCACAGAATTCACAATCTAGTGGGCTTGAGGCACAAGCAAGCAGTGAATTAGGAAACTTTAAACAGAGCTTTGATAGTGATATACACAAGCTGTTACTAGAACTCAAAAAAGGTTTTGTGCATGGGGACTAGGGTAGGCATCCTTGAATTTACATTTGAACTGAGTCGTGAAAGGCCCACTGGAGTAAACCAAATGATGAGAGATTAGTCACTCCAGGTGAATGATTCAGTGTCTGCAATGGCAGGCTCTAGGACCAGCAAAAAAAAAAAAAAAATTATTGTACAATTCTATAAGAGGATTTCTAGAAGAGGATTTTAGCAGGAGCCTAGTACCCTGGATAGCTCCCATGCTACAAAGGTGACTGCCAAAGACCCAAGCCTAGAAGACTGGAAGGGGTGTTGGAGGACCTCCAGAACTTCCAATTTCCTAATAACTCATCCATTCATTTCCTGAATTAGACCTCTAGGTCTGTGTGCTTTCTAGATCATCTTCCAATGAACCTGATTCTCCTCAGAAAAATGCTGGGAGGTAATTCCTTCTCTTCACTAAAGAGTTAGTTGCTCTTTATACCTTTATCCTTCCAGTGTTTCAAGCAGGGCTTGGTGGACCTGGGACACTCAACAATTCCCCCAGGAGATGCTTCCTCTCACACTGCCCCTCTAATCAGCTTAGACTCTCCCACTGTGGGCTCTTCACCCTTTCAGAGCTGGACTGCTGTTAATGAGGAAGATATCTCCCAATACCACCGTATTTACACCTTGCAGTACACGCTGTGAAAAATACCCCTCCAAGTGAATTATAGCAATAATGTTGCTATAAGTCTATACGCTTATTATGTACAAATCTGTAATGATTTTTCATGGTCCAATTTAGCAATCTATATTTTAAAAGTTACTCCTATAGGAGGTGCACTCTAACATTTAAGTAACTGATTTATTAATGAATACTTTTAGCGTTCTTGAGTCTGTTTGCACATATATATACTAAAAATTAAAAACAAAATCAAGTGACTATCCTTGAGTTATGTGCTTGATAGTTAACATTCCTTTGAAAATTTAGGAATCCTGATGCACAAACCCATCAGTTTTGTTACCAATATTTCAAAACTTTACCTAAAACAAGTTACTCTCAATTTCTAATTCTGAATTTGAGTTTAGAGATATTTTCTTTCTTTTCCTAATCTTTTCATCTGATTTTTCTGGGATATTTGTTTGCTTTCCCCCCTTCAAGATTTTCCTTAATGTCCTGAAGAATACTATGTGTTGGAAAGGATCACTCACTAAATATATTTTGTATATGCAGACTTAATGCTCTGGCAATTTGTATGTAAAACAAAGCCAAACAAACATAAAAATAGAGTCTGAAAGAAGAATCACCTAGAATGTTAAAGCCTACATTTTTCATTTATTTCTACCATGCCTTTATTCTATGTGTATTTGCAATGTTTTATTTGTAAACCTGATGCAGGTTTGTGCCAAGTTTGCTGCTATTGCCAAAAACAAAAATAACACGACAATAACAACTTACTAAAAGAACCACAGTATTTAACTATTTCTAGAAAAGAGTTCATTGCAGTGAATAGGTATATAAGAAATATGACATGCTAGACTAAAGTTGGTTGATAAGGAAGGTATACCACAAAGATGCCTGGAAGACTTGAATTTAGGTAGTACCTCTGGCTTAACAAACACTTCTTAAACACAGAACTACCACAAGGTTTCATTCATTAGTGGGGAAAATTGGAGAAGGCATCACACAGTCTGGAGTCTTGTTTCTTCAGTATGATATGTTTGGAGTGTTCTATATTCCAAACATATCATATTCAAATAAGGTTATGAAGGAGAACGGAGAATAGCCAGATCATCTTGAAATTAACAACTGACTAAAAAAAAGAGGCAAACCCTAAAGAATTCATATGCACATTCTGCAGATATGTGTATATATCTATCACATTTGGGCACCAAACAAAACAGAGAAGAATGCATTTTTTATTGATGGTGGATTAACCCATTCAGGAACTATAGGGACCATAGGAAGTACATTCTTTTTGAAACAGATTGATTTATACCTAATAATTATTTACAAAATGTTTGTTGTCAATGATGAGGAATGAGGTAGTGCTGTAGTGGGAGACAACCAGGTAAGGGAAGATTACTTTAGCAAAATTAGGCAGTCTGGTGATGGTCAGCACCCAGTACTAGACTTGCACTGTAGTCTGAGAAGCACTAGAGAGACCCAGCTGTAAATAAGTCCAAGAAGTCCAACTAGCCTGAGTATCAGAGGGTATGACAATATGCCATAAGTAGTTGGCATCATGGAGATCCAAGTGTGAGTATTGGAAATGAAGCATATCTCTAAAACTGGCAATGTTTAGAGATCCTGGAAAGTGGTGTTTGGGGGAATTCTGTCGGCATATATAAAAGGGCTCAGGAAATGAGGTGGGACAGGATCTCAGCCTTTAAAGAAATAAAGAGGGCTCTGTCAAAAGAAAGGCCTTGCTCAAATGCTAGGAGAAGTGGTAACATTGGGTCATTTATCAAGATGCAGGGGAAAATCCTAGGTGAGAAATCAGTTTGTTATAAGAAAGAAGAAAAACTATAAATATGTTACAATATTAGAGCTGAACATCAAGGTTGGCTTGATATTAAGTTCCAAACTGCTGGGCTGGAAGACAGTCAATCTTCGCAATACATAGAAAGACTGGTAATTAGGGGCCTGGCTGAGGCTCCAGTTAATGATTAAATGATTCCAGCAACAGAAACAGATTCTGACAAAAGCTACAAAATAGGCCATAAGTGAAATACTCAGTGAACCAACCAATTATTTTTCTCTTCTTGATAGTATGCATCTACCTTTATTCATGGTATTAACTGATATATTATAAAACATATAACTTTGTATAATCAGTCTAGTACAGGACTTCAGAATTAATAAATTTAACTCTCGTCCACAGACTTCTACAGAATCAGCCTTTAAATATTTTCTTTGTTACAAACATTAACAATGATTAAACACACACTTAAACAAATAAAGATTAAAAATCAAGAGAAACTAAACTGGTACTACTATATGACCATATTTCCTTCCCAAGAGAAACAAGTTGGATTAATATATTGCACCTAAGGTCAACTCTGTTTGAGCAACATACTCAAAGCTCTGCATGAACATTTCCAGAAGTCAAGCCACACATTTCCAAATATGAAGAACAGCTACTGCTTGTACATTCTCTGCATAAAATTATACTTGGTTACACCACCTTCCATTAATGAGTTGGGAGATTCTGACCAGATGGAGTAAGAGAACTGCAGTTGGGTGGCACTGAGAGTGCACAATATCCGTACTGAGAAGAGCAGTAAGGGGATGGGAGGATCAGCCTAACAAGTGCTCCAACACTTGTTCAACCACCGAAGAGCAACACCAACATCACTGAAGATGGTGACAACAGGGCAGGTGCAGAGAGTGTGCTGGACCCTGAATTAAACCAGGAATAAAAAGAAGACACAATCCTTCACACTTTCTCTGTCTACTGGTTTCATAATTTTTACATCACGTAATAAAAACTAAAGTTTGGTTTGCACAGCTTGGCAGACCACAGAACAGAACCTCAGTTTCCTCATCTCTAAAATATTCACAGAAACAACATTAAAATATTATAAGAATTACATGACATAACATATATAAAGTGCTTATCATTAAGACATGTTGAGCACATTATAGCCATTGCTTATTATAAAATATATATCATTTGCAGTATAGAAAGGAAAGCAATACCTATGTTTACATATGTTCTAAGACTCCCTTTATTTTAAAATCTTTTTTAAAGTGTCTTTCTTTGAAAAACATAAAGCGTCCTTAGAATGAGGACATACAGTTATTAACCCAGTATTTATTGGGCATCTATAATGTGTTGCACACTGGTAAGTCCCTGATGATGTAATATTGAACCAATCACACAAATACATGTAAAATTAAAACTGCACAAGGTAGAAGAGCATGTAGCAAAGGAGGCCAAGAAAGGTTTCCTTAGGGAAGATAATTGAGTTCACACATGAAACAGAAGAAATGGGGGAGAGGGGGAAAGAGAGGCAAGGAGGAAGGGGAGAAGAGGGAGGAGGAGAGGGAGCAAGAGGGATACTAAAAGAGATACAGGATGGAACACATTATCTTTAATCTTAAAAGATAAACGATTAAAATTTATTCCAGCAGTAAGACTTCAAGAACATTCCAAATGTGTAACACTAAAATAACTGTAATCATATACAGAGAAATATGTTTATTACATGTCAAGACCAAAAATATCACGAGAGTCAAGAAGATGAAACAGAAAATAGCGAGCCTTTGTACACTGTGAATATATTTTGCTTTATAAATGCCTACCAATACAATATAAATTACTACCAGCCTTAGGTCATTACAGTCCAGTTAAATTCTGTGCTTATATATATTCCTCCCCCAATCAAAAGAAAATATGTGCACAGGAACTAGAAACTCATTTAAATGTTTAAAAATACAGTTAAGATAAAAATCTTCTGATGGAAAGTACAGTATTTTTCAGTTCTACATAGTTAAACCTTAGTTATCACTACCATCTGAGGAAAGTACTTAGACTCAAAACAGGAGGAAGACAGTCTTCAAGTTTCACTATAAAATACTCTTGGCTAGTGATTCGCAAACTTTAGAATGCATAAGAATCACGCAGATGACTCCCCTGCAGAATTTCTGGTTCAATCAGTCTGCGGTGGGACTGGCATTTTAACAAGGTCGCTGGCGCTGCTGTCAGGAAACCACACTTTGAGATCTACTGCTTTAGGTTAAGAATTTGCCTTTAGATAATAAGATGTTCCCTTATAAATGACATTTAAAATTTAATTCATTTCAGAACAGAGTTGCAGCATTCCAAAATTTTAATCAGTTTAATTAGCTAAAATTAAAAATTGTTAATACAATGTAAATAATGCAAAACCAAAAGCAACATTTTAAGTTAACCTTAGGTTTAAGGCTGGGCATCTGGCCCAACAACAAACTGTACCTGTCAATGATCTAAGCAGAAATCTTTAAAAAAAAGAAAAAAAGGGAACACCATACCACAATCCTAGTATAAGTTTTCAACAACCACCTTTTTTTTTTTGCCATTTTACTTAACCCACATGAAAACAGCTTAAAATGTAATACAGTCGTTCTAAAACAGGAACTGATAATAATATCTTGGTACTGTATCAACTGCGGTTTAAATTGGTCAGCTTTACATTTTTATATTATATTTAGTTTATTTTTATATTACATTTAGTTTAAGCTATATGTTTCTTTTATTGTACTGTTTTTCATCAATCTCCCCATCTTTTCTTACTGCTTCTTCCACCCCAGACTTCGTGTTTTATTTGTTAACTGACACTCTCCCATGGTGAAGATAATATTGCTGATAAAAATGTATGTCCTAAATATAAAGAGAACAGATTTTGTCACTATCCAGTAGGGAAATCATGCAAAATCTGTCAGTCATGAAATAGGAGAGATTATATTATCAAAGTGATACACCTGTGACATACAGTCCAAAACCAAACTCAAAAGAGACCAATTAACAGGCTGGTTTATACTCAGCTGTGCTGGAAATCATACCATTTCTACATGGACAGGAATTTGGTGACTTAATAGGTTTTTCATTTTTGTAGTAACTAATCTATTCACTGTCAAAAAATATAATTTTTATATATATAAAATATTTTATTATTTTAATTCACCTAACCTGAAAATAATTCTATTCTGTATTTATTTAAAGTCATATCCAATATTGGTACCATGTCTTTACTGTCAATGTCACCATAACATACTTCCAGGGTGTCATATTGAATAGACAGGCTCAAAGTCAACTGAGATGTTCCCCCTTTGGCTCTTAAGAAGTGCATTTTAAACAGTTTTGTGTGTATAAAAACAAATATTTATACAAATAAAAAATAAGTTCAGAATTCTTAAAGACAGAACATGCGCCTATTATTAATAAATCAATTTACCAGAGGACAGCTGAAATACCTTTAAAATTATTGCCACAATTCCAAAATTGTTCCCCATAAGTAATGCATCATACTGCTGTATCATAGAAAGTAATGTAAAGATAGTTAATTGTTATGTGAATGCATTCTAATAACACTACAAATTATAGAAAATATGTCATTTAATGGGTTATACATTTTATATGACTAAAATATTAAGCATTCAGTGAATGTTCACTATTAATACAATTATTTTTTTATTTTGGTATCATTAATATACAGTTATATGAGCAATACTGTGGTTTCTAGATTTCCCCCATTATCAAGTCCCCACCACATACCCCATTACAGTCTCTGTCCATCAGCACAGTAAGATGCTATAGAATCACTACTGGCCCTCTCTGTGCTAATACTGCCTTCCCCGTGCCCCCCAACCCCTACATTATGTGTGCTAATCGTAATGCCCCTTTTTCCCCTTATCACTCCCTTTCTACACATCCTCCCCAGTCCCTTTCCCTTTAGTAACTGTTAGTCCATTCTTGGGTTCTGTGAGTCTGCTGCTGTTTTGTTCCTTCAGTTTTTCCTTTGTTCTTATGCTCTACAGATGAGTGAAATCATTTGATACTTGTCTTTCTCCGCCTGGCTTATTTCACTGAGCATAATACCCTCTAGCTCCATCCATGTTGTTGTAAACTGTAGAATTTGTTTCTTTCTTATGGCTGAGTAGTATTCCATTGTGTATATGTACCACCTCTTCTTTATCCATTCATCTACTGATGGACACTTAGGTTGCTTCCATTTCTTGGCTATTGTAAATAGTGCTGCGATAAACATAGGGGTGCATATGTCTTTTCAAACTGGGCTGCTGCATTCTTAGGGTAAATTCCTAGGAGTGGAATTCCTGGGTCAAATGGTATTTCTATTTTGAGTTTTTTGAGGAACCTCCATACTGCTTTCCACAATGGTTGAACTAATTTACATTCCCACCAGCAGTGCAGGAGGGTTCCCCTTTCTCCACATCCTCGCCAATATTTGTTGTCGTTGTTTGTCTACAATTATTCTTTTTCTTATCTGAGACATTTTCCTTCAGAACAAATCTAAGAAGGGTTTGCTAGGATGCACCTTAAACATCCTCACTATGAAGAGTTCCACATGCCACCTTGTTACTAATACCAAATTAAACACTTTAGTGTGATGTGGTATATTTAAATATTTAGAATAAGGATTCTCTACAAATGTAAGATGAGCATTTTGTTCATTAAAAGACAGCATAAAGTCAAAGAGTTGTCTTCTTAGGTACATAAATACTGACAATTAATTCCAAAAATAGTGTACAGAATACTGTACATCAAAAACAGATTCACCCTGTGCTTGCACAACAAATTCAACCACTTTACAGTATCTGAATCTATTTCAAAATAAACTTATCTCCCCTTATAGCTCTTGTTCTTTTCTGTAATTCCAGGAGACTTACATCTTATACTTTATATTTTCATCCATAACCACTAATCCCACTTATCCTTTAAGATCAAGACCAAGCAAGTCTTACCTACCCCTGAAGCCTTTTCAGACAAAACCCAATATGAAATCTTATTGTTATCCTCTGAACTCCTGCAGTCCTCATAGACATGCAATTTCTGATTGTCTTGGGTTGTTAACTCTGTTCAAGCATCCACATCAGGTTTTCTCCAAATAAAGAGTAAGCTCCTGAAGGGTAGGGAGCAAGGGAATCATACGTTCCTCCATGATGCCTAGACAGTACCTTGACCATTGACAGGCCCTTTATTATGAGGACTATGTTGAGTAATAAAGGACAATAAAGAGTTGAATAGTAATATAATAAATTTTTAATTTTCAACTCCATTAGTTTGATGTAAATTAACACTCTATAGCATTAGTTATACATCATTAAAATAATGCAGTTCCTGATTCTGACGGTGTCAAAGAACAAAATATTCATAAATGACTTTTTAAATGATTGCAATAATACAGTGCATCAAGTACATTTTTTAATTCCCCATTATTTCTATATTGCAATGATCCAAGAAAGTAAAGCAAGAACCCTCAGAGTGGGGAATCTCAGTCTAAGTTCTAATGGAACATATGAAACAACATGCTCCTGTGTTGAAAATGTTATATTTAAAGCAATATGAATCTAATAGAATCAAAAGAACAAATCCTTAACTCTGCTTTGTCTTCAAAATGAACAGGATTGTTAAGGAAAGCTATTTTCACTCAGAAAAAACAACAGTTGGCATGTTTTGATCAAAATAAGGAGCGCCTTAATATCAAATGAAGACAAATCACTCTGACAAAAGGTTGACCAGTTTACTTCTCTTTCTTCTCTGTGAAATTATTGAAGGGGTGGTTGCAGCACGGAATTTCAATGCTGTGTTTGGCAGTCACTTAGAGACATCCCAACTAAACATAATTAGGACCCTGTCCTACTATCTCAGTCACAACCAAGTCATCAGTTCTATAAAAGCACAGGTTGTTACTTTTAAGAACAAATTTGCTAAAGCACAGCTGGTAGACGCTGCTCAGAGTCATCTCTAGCTTCAAGTTCTGCCTTTGGAATTTGTACCCGTTATAAAATAAACAGAAAGAGAAACTGAAACAAACTAAATAAATAGTACTTTACGTCTTTTCTTAATAGCCAGTTTTTAATCAGTAGTAATCGATGTAAACTCCCCTAGGTGTCTGCTTCTCTTTCCTTCCCAAGGCTTTTAATAGAACCAACTAGGGTAAAATGTGTGTACATTATTTAGCCTTTCTTAGGGGTAGAGACGGAAGCTATGTGTTATATTTCTTAGGAAGGTACTCAACTGTAAAGATATTAGAAATGAGAGCTGTTGAAACCAAGTAGGCAATTTATGTCTTGAGGGTCCTATAATGGCTGAAGAGGTCAGAGGAGTGGAGAATAAGTACATAAAAACATTAAAGGGCAAGAGATCAGTGAGTTCTAAGGGGCATTTTTTTTTCTACCTGTAAAAGGACAAGTAATTTTCTGACTTCCTTCATTTCATATTCCAGGTCCCACGGGGCGGGGGAAGGAGGGAGCAGAACTGTTTCTAATTCTCAGAAAGAAGAAGGGAGACAGGAAGAGACAGAGAAAAAGGAGAAGAGAGGGAGAGAGAGCAGCTCAGGATACACTAAAGGAAAACCCGAGAAATTTCACAACTCCTTGCCATAAATAGCCTTTCTCTCACTGTGGATACCTCCTCCTTTACATCAGCAAGGCTCAGCCTCCACGCCCAGAGAAGCACCATTCACAAATCCCCCGTCACCCCTTCGCGCACCCCTGCCCCTTGATGTTACCGCGTGTACGAGTCCCTGGGGCGCAAGCCAAAAGATGAGGGAACCCAAGGTTTTCGGCTCAGGACTGATTATCTTTCCAGGTGAGCCAACGGTACTGATAAGTCAGGATCGCGAACATACACGGACATGCAGACACACACACCTCTCCCTGGAGCCCACGAACACACACACACACACACACACACACACACACACACACACACACACACACACACACACACACACACACACACACACACACACACACACACACACACACACACACACACCTCCCTGGAGCCCTTGACGCGCCACCACAAAGCAGTCTGTTCACACTAAGACGCCGCTGCTCCGGCCGCCGCTGGGGAGGGTCTCGCCTCCAATCCAGGAAGCAGCCCAGAGGACGTGCGGGCGGAAGCGAGAGGCGGTCCCGGCTCGGGCACTGCGGCTCCGCCGGGAACCCCGGGCTCCCCACCCCCCATTCCCCCTCCCCGCCGCCGCCCCCGCCCCGGCTCCCGCAGCCCCAGGCGCCAGCGCAGCCTGTCGCCCCTACCTGCGGGACACGAGAAGCGAAGGAAGGGAGCGACCCAGAACCTGCGCCAACTCTTCCCTCCACGGCCGGCCGCACTCCGCATCGCCCCGGAGCGGGCCGCGGGGAGCAGAGCGCTCAGCAGCACGGAGGAAAAGGCCACGCAGCGCCCGGAGTCACGGGCAGGCGGCGAGCGGGTCCGTCCGCCTCCCTCCCACCCCGCCGGCAAGGCCAGGACCCCGCGCCGCGCAGGCGAGGCCCGCGGCCGGCGCCCTGGGCCTGGGCGGGGGCTGCCTCGGGGCTTCCCGGGCCCGGCGCGGTCACCTGGCGGGCGGTCACTCCTGCGTCCGCCTGGGGCCGCCACGCGCAACCCTCCGGGCGCGGGGGCGCCGGGGGCGTTACTACCTGGAGGGGTCCGCGCTGCTCGTTAAGGCTCCTCCGGGGCACTCAGGAATTTAGGTCTTCGGGGCACAGGGGTGTCTTTCCCGGTCCCCTCCTCTGCCCCCCTCCCCTTCTCGGCTGTTGAGCTCCTTCTCTCCACTCCCAGTTGCACAGAGTCGAGCTGCGTTATTTAATAATCCTTCTCCTCCTGCCTGCGCCAGCAGAGCTGCTCTGCCTGAGCTACCGCTTCCCAGTCAGTCATGTTGGTGAGGGAGAGAGAGAGAGAGACGGATAGGCAGTCGGTCGGCGACTATTTGTGGTGAGAGGAGAGCAGAGCAAGACGAGGGCAGGGGAGGGGCGTGGGGAGGCGCTTCCAAGTGTGTGAGTGTGCGGAGTGTGACTGTGGAGAGCGCGGAGCCCCCGCCCCGGCAGGCCCGCTCCTGACTGTGAGAAGGGCGGCGGCGAGCGCGGCCTTTATAGCTATTGGGGGGTGGGGGTTGGGGGGGCTCGAGTGCGGCGCTCAGCCAACCGGGTCCGCCCGTTCCCGCGCACGCATACTCACACATTAACGCACACACCCACTGCCGGCCCGTTGCTGAGTTTTCATTTTAGGGGAAGCCGTATCCGCCCGCGCTGACTTGGCGATCCTCTTAGCCGCTCTTGTGTGAGTCCAAGTGCACCGGCAGGTCACGACCGAAGAGGGGAAGTCTGAAGCGCTAGGAAGGGACCGCGGGGATGCTGATAGTACACTGTCTTTTCTCTCGAAGCCACTGATGTATTTTGTCTCTTCCACCTCTCCGGGAGGAAAATGTGAGGTGCTTTCTCCCCTTTTCCATTTCGTCCAACCTATTCACAACCTGACATGTCTCTCCCCTCCTTGGTAGCAAGGAAAGAAAACTGGTTTCTCTCCTCTAAACAAGTCACTCCTCCTGGGAACCATTTACAGCAATGTATTCTTCTGCTGGATAATGGAAGCATTGGGACTGTGACCTGGAGTAGAACTTACGTTCCTACACCTATGGTACTCGACAGCACGGGAATTACAAACAGACCCAGCTACCATTTTGACATTATTTGACTGATGGCTCCCTAGAGAAAATTTGCCAGCTTAAAGATGGAGAGGACGTTTGATGCATAGTGCTGTGGCTTACCTAATGTATTTTCCCTTGATCTTCTCTCCCATTGCCCTGCCTCATATCATTTCAGGTTGGCACTGACTCCTGAACACTTTCCCATTCCATTCCCTTATCTCCACTCCTATATATTTATGTCTTTAGCAGGCAATACAACAGATGGAGTGCATTTAACTCTGTGTGTGTGTGTGTGTGTGTACGAAACATTTTTTAACAAATTCTGGTGGTGTGTAGGACCATTTAGATAGACAATGCATCCCCAGTGTTAAATCTGTATGCCTCACATCACCTCTCTTAACATTGTAAATAATCTTCCCAGATTACAGGACCTTCGTGAACTGGTCCACCATTGTCTGGAGAAACAGTTTCTTCCAGAACTCAAGCAGTATACGCTTCCTTCAAGAGTGTGTGTTGTCTGTGTGTATGTGTTCTTAATAATCAAACTGGTCATGGTATGACTTCTAAAATGTGATTATATTGGGTACAAAAAAGCAAGGTGTGCTTTTTGAATGGGTTTTAGTGGTTGATGTGTATTTTGGCATGGGACAACCCTGATTTGGGGGCACAACTGTAGGAAACTTTTTTTCATAAATGTAGCAAAAGGAAGTTAAGAACATTTAGAAGGCTGGGGAAGTGGTGGCTGGTTTAACAACTCAGTTATTATATCGTCTCTCCTTAGTAGCTCATGGCCATTGCTATGTCTTCAGGATTTTGTCATATCCTGGTCTGTTGTATATTCACTTATTTACCTTTATTCATATTGATTTTCCTGTCCTCTAGTTCTCCCATGTCTCATACAGAGAATTTAGAGTCCATTAAAGTACATTAAAAGTGGCTTATGCATATAATCATGAAAGGGCAGTGAAGTTGGGACCCATGGACAAATACATCAGTAACATAGCAATACAGGACATTAGAGCTATTTTAAGTATAGGAAAATACTTAACACACATTAACTAACAAAGGATTTCAGGATTTGATGTGTACTTTCCATGTGAAAAAGCTATTATTATTTCTTCAGTTTCACAGATCAGGAAATTCAGGTTTGAGGAGGGTGGGTAGTTAACCTTAGATCACAGACAGATTGAGTGATGAAGCTGGAACTCAGCCTTAATCGGCCTCACTCTACTGTCCATACTGCCTCCCATTCAGAACTCCTGGCTTAGTTGAAAATCTTAGTAGTTTCTTTAGAGCTTTTGATAATTGAAAAATAAGCTAAGCAACAATCCTTTTGCATTTTCCTTCTACCTCCCTCCTCCTTTTTTCAATGCAAGAGGAGTTTACAAGATGTTCATTTTGGGAGTTAGGGAAGGATTTAAAAAGTCCTAACTACTTGGATTTATAGAAGAAAAGAGGAAACTTTTCTCCAAAGTCCTTACTAAAGGAATCCCACTATCACTGCAAAAGGGAATTTTGTAGAAGAGGTATTCCTGATCTAACATTTGCACTTAGGAAATAAATATGTGGGTTTATTTAAGAGCTGGAAGTAGAATTTTTTAAAAGCTTTGTCCCCCTTTAAGGATGATGCTCAATTATATTGGGCAAGTTTTTGGATCTTTCACTGTCCCAGTTCTATTTTTAATTGTCGTCAATAATGATGATTTAATAATGACTCTACATTGCATACTTCAAAATTGTACATTAGACCAGATATTTCTAGGGCATTTTTGGTAACCAAAATTGATTGTAATTTTCACACTCTCAATTGCATTCATAATTAGTGAGAACCATGACAATCTTTCAATTCCCTTTATTCATTAAGGTACTACATAAAGCCAGCATTTCTCACTTGTCTGACAATTTTGCTTGCCAAATAAAGTCTAGAATTCATATACACTATACCAGAAAGACATATAAAAACATAGCCTAAAACACAGTTCTGAAAAGTTGACTCATTTTTAACTATTTTGTATTTTTTGTTGAAAAAAATCTGTACTAGAAATGCCATTTATAAATTGTAATGAACATTTTAGAAGTTAAAGAAATGAATTATTCTCTTTTAACGTTGTTTAATGTTTCAAGTAGAATTTCCCACTTTACTTCACTTTCAATGATACCATTTTTGTTGTGACAGGAAAACAGAAAGTTAATGACTCTTTCCAATTTGTTCTTTTCATCTCTTATGCTTGCTGCTGTTTAGTTCCCAAGTGCATTTAACTGGCAAGTTCAATAAAGATTTGGCATTGCCCCATTTGATGAAAGCAGAAAAATTAGGTTGCCAATTACATATGTGCCCCTTATGTGCACTGAATTCCCACTGAATGAAGAGATGAACCAAATTAGAAATTCTTCAGTAGTGGTACCTAAAAAGTGAAATTAGTGTCAAGGGAAGGTAAGGGACATAATTTTTCTTTCTAATGCTATTACCATAATGAAATTCACAAGATGTTTTAGAAAGTGAATTAACTTTAAAATATTTGCAAACAATGTTTATAGATGAAATATCAGAAAATAAATTTGGAAGTTACATTTATTTTTTTCTGTCCTAGCTAATTTATTGTTCCTTGTACCTTATAATGATTTTCTGAAATGATTTTAAGAAAGTTAACTGAGGGCCATTTTCTACCCTTTGCTTTAGCCTCGTGGTATAAAACAAATGCCAAAAAATTATACTATGGCATTAGCATTCTGGATTTCTTCAGTATTTCTAAAAGACAAATTATCCTTTTGTGACAACGGTTGTAACATTAAAGAAGCATTATGGGTACCTTAGAGCAAGGAGCCTCTAATGGACATGTGGCTGAAATTTGGTTCAAGATCAAGGACTAATGAGAAAGTATGAGATAAAAGACAGGAGGATTGACTCAGCTGCAGTTCAGGGTCCAGAGAGCACAGGAAAAACTCAATCTTAATATGGCATTAATTGGGGCAACCTGCCAGTAGACAAGGCAGGGTAGACAAGAATTTAGATAGACTTTATTTTTCAGATATCTGGTAGTGGTAACTATACTTGGGAAACTGTCTTTTTTGCAGCAGAAATTCTGCCAAGTGGTAGAACAGCAGGATCTATTCATGTCCTTCTTCTGTGGAGGAAACTCAAAGGCCAGACAGGTCAACTGACCAGGGTTTCAGAGAGGAATCCTTGGCAGAAGCTAAGCCCAGATGGCTAAGCTAAAATATTCACTGCATGAACTGTCTTTGATCTGGGAACTAACTACACAGACACCAAGGATTTGTCCCAAGGGACAAATGTGGTAACAAGACTATTAAGGTGAATGTATGGCATTGTCCTTGTCACTGGGCTACCAGGACAGGTTTACAAAGTGATCTAATTCTAAGCCCTTTTAATGGGCTGAGAGGATGGAAAGCAGAGGGTGTGGAAAGGCATTGCTTACCCAGCAACTGAGGTAATCCTGAATTTCCAGGAAAGACTACAGTTTAGAGAGCTGGAAAAGTTGAAGTGGTAAAAGGAGGGAAAAACTGACATCACCATTTATGTTTACTGATTTTATGCCTCTCCATTTTTTTAAGGGAAGTAAACTGTGTTAAAAATAATGTTTATCAATATAAAACCAAAAGAGTCTTTTTAAGTTGATTTACCAGTAGAAATCTTTTTCCTCTTATGTCATTTCATTATCTTTGTTTTTCTTTCCATATGTGATTAATAAGGTCTTTTGGAAAGTGACCTCACGATTTCTCACCTTCACATTAGATAATTTTCATGTTTGAATACTTGTTTTTTTCTGATTGCAATATTAAAAAAAATTTTAACCCAGTTAATTGTTTCATTTGTTGATGTCTATAGGTTACATCTGTCAAAGTGATTTTTTTTTAATTGGGCTTTAAGTTGTTTGATTATGATTGCCCAGGCATCTATGTGTTTGTAGGCATCTATGTGTTTATTATTATTAAAATAAATAGAACCTGACACATTTTTTAGCAACATCAGTTAAAGCATCTCTAAAAATAGTATAGTGATAAAATCTAAAACTATAACAATAAATCTATGTATAAATCCTATAAATAGATCTAATTATAACAGTATATCTAATTATAACAAAACTGAAGTAGTACCTTTGTACTCTTATATAGTAAAACTAGATAATGCTAATAAAATAATCGAAACCATATTAAACCAGTATTAAGCAGGTTGGAAACTGGTCTTACCATCTGTCAGTTTCTATACTGGCAGTTTCACAAATGAGATCTCTTTTTAACAAAACATCACAGCAGGAGATACAGACATGTGAATTGTAATTAAAATGTGAAAAATATATTTCCTAGTTTTTGTCATTGGTATAAAGCCTCTATTGTGAAATTCTAAACTTAAGACGCTATACAAAATGGAAGCCATTTTTTGCCAAATCTATACATTGTTTGACAAAAATTTTAAATTCAATAATGAGTGCATATGCTATCATGAATTGAAGTGTGTTTTCTTTATGTCTGGTTCACTCAGTAATGAGATTCAATTATTTTTAATCATCCAAATGTAGAAGAGGAAGAGGAATAATTTGTATATTTTTATGCAGTCTGTATTTGCTGAGGACCAATGTTACTGCTCTATATTTACTTACCATAAAACAATACTAAATTTTATTCACTTTCTGGAAAAAATAAACCTAAATGAAGTACTTAACTCTGTAATGGAAAAGTTGCCTACATTTAATATCTGAGTGGTTAATGGTTTTGCTGGTTTCCTAGCATTTACCATACCAACCAAAATATACAGTGTATGAAATATAACTATTGTTAATATATATTGCTATATATTGAACAAGTGTTCAAGAAATCAATGGCAATTCCAGTTAACAGCATATTAACTAAGGTTAAAATAACACTTAAATTCAAATAGATATTGATTTTTTTCACTCCCCATTTTCAGCATCTTGAATGTTTTCTAGAAATTTAAGTTAGCAAGTGTTCGTGACATTTGTCATTATGAGACGTGTGTGTGTGTGACAGCCAAACCATTCACAACTCTAACCTACCACTGGGATGTAACACTGTTTTCCTTTGCACTGTCACCAGTTTCAACTTTTACTTCAAACATTAAAATATTAAACAAAATGGGTATTGTGATAAAAGTGAGTCATTAAATCACCATGTAACTGTATGTTTCAAATATGGTTGTCACAAAATATCCCATCCATATGCACTTCTTACAATGAATGTTGAAACTGTTTGATTGAGTAGTGAAGATTACGTCCCTCTACTTAAACCTGAACAGACCTTTACAATTATCCACTAATGGAATATGGTGAAAATGATCTTAATGTTAATTTCCCAAGCCGGGCCATAAAATCATCTTTCACTTTCTCCTTGTTCTCTTGGGATGACTGCTTTTGGAACCTAGACATCTGCAGTAGGGAAGCCATGAAGGCTCTGTAAAGGTCCACATGAAGAGAAACCGATGCCCGCAGCCCTCAGCACCATCACACATTTCACATGCAACAAGCCCCAGTTTGACAGCCATGTAAGTGAGCCAACTTGGAAGAAGATCCTCCAGCTCCACATAGGGCACTCCAGCTAGCTAAGTGGAGCAAGAAAAACTGTATTATTTTTTACTGTGCATAAGAAATTGCCACAAACATACTGACTTAAAATAAAAATTGATTTCCTGCTATGTGTGGCTACTTCTCTGCTTAATATCAAAAGCCTGAAATCAAGGTGTTATCCAGTCTGAGTTCTTATTTGGAGGCTTTGGGGCACAAACCAGCTTCCAACCCCCTTCTGGTTTTTGGCAGAATTCAGTTCATGTAGTTGTAGGATGGAGGTGTCTGTTTCCTCGATGCATGTCTCCCTTCCTTTAAAGCCATCAGCAGCAGCTTTGATTCTTTCTTATGCTTCAAATCTTTAGCTTTATCTTCTTCTACCAACCAGAGAAAGCTCTCCCGTTAGATTATAAGCCAAGGGTGGACCCATGACTGATTTCCTCCTCATTATATCTCCAGTTCCTAGATGAAGCAAAATCATGGGTGCTCAAGTGAGACAAGGGGTGGTGCATATGACTGGAGATTTACCCTATTATTTCCTGAAAATTACATGTAATGGAGAAGACATATTATTTATTTTTCCTTCAAGAGCCCTATTTTCTTCCAAACTATTGGCAGTTTTTTTGTCTTTGAACATCTTTCAGAAACTATTTTTCTTCTGAACTGACTTTAAAAATGATGGTTGCAGGTTTTACTGGAGCAATGAACCAAGTAACATTCAGTCATAGTAAGCAATGGGGTGAGCTTTGATGCTACAGCAAAGTTTAGTCCATTTGGGCTGCTATACAAAATACCTTAGACTGGATAACTTTAAGACACAAAAATGTATTTCTCATGGTTCTAGAGGTTGAGAAACCCGAGATCAGGGTGTCAGCATGGCTGTATTCTGGTAAGAACCCTATTTCTGGTTCATGGCCAGTGTCTTCACATGGTACAAGGGTGAGGGTTCTCTGCGGGGTCTCCTTTTGTAAGAACACTATTCCCATTCATGAGGGTGGGACCCTCTTGGCTTACACAATTCTGAAAAGCACTTCCTCCTATAACCATTACGCTGGGCTTTTGGAATTCAACATAGGGATTTTAAGGGGAACACAAACATTCAGACCATAACACAGGTCAAGACAAGATATAAACTTCCCTATAGAATAAACTCAGCTGTCCCCAAGAGCTTTAACTGATGCTGGGAATAAGATATGGTACTTTGTATTGCTGTGTTTACCTTTTGTCTCATTGATAAATAACTATTAATTCATTGGTTTTCTTCTCCTTTTCTATGTTTTGTAGCCATGTTTGTGGGTGAGAGCTCCAGCCAATAGAAAGCCACATCTCTGAAAAAATAACATGACGTTTTGGTGTATCAGATGTTCCTGGTACAAGGTTGAATCACAGGAAGTAAATACGGGACAAAAATATGAAATGATAAATATAAGCGAGGTGAGAAAAACAACAAAATTAATAATGAAATAACTCCGCAAGTAGTCTTGGATGGAGAGAATTCTTCGATAAATAAAGCACAATCACTTACATAGTGATGTTACATAGTCAACAAAAATTAAACACAAGTGATACGTTAACTATTCTTTTCCTAGAAAACTAAGATAAAAGTGACAGACTGAGAATCAATCTCAGCATACTGGAGGAGCATATTCACTAATATGATAGATAAGAATAATTTCAAGATCTATATTAACTGTGTTAATTTCTCACCAATCTTATGTTGTTAGTATCTGCAAAACATCTTAGAATCATAGAAAAGTAGAATTTTAAGGGAACTTAGTCATTCAAAAAGTTTGTACTGAAGATGTTTAACAACCCAAATATAGATACCAAGATGGGTAAAAAACTTCTTGCCATTGAGGTAGTCATGGAAACAAATAATTAGAATACAATGTAAAGCACAGTAAAAAAGGTATATGGCAGTTACTCTTTACCTTCAAGGAACTCATAATGCAATAATTGACATACTACAACAAATGATTACAATAGTTAACATGCAGTCCTCATTTTACGTTAGTGGATTCTGGCTTGGAATGACTTTGTACTGTGTTGATCTCCCTAACTGGAACCATGCTTCTCAGAATTCCCTTCCCTGTATGGTTCTGCACAATGTCAGAAGAGAAGTCTTCAGGAGATCTGGGAGGAAGAAATGAAGTAGCAGCTTAATTATATACTGAAGGTTAATGCAAGGAACCAGGTGCTGTTTCAGTTCATGCTCCTTGTTGATCTGCTCATTTGCCCTTTTGGTTTGGGAAAGCATCTGCACCGGCAGCTCTCCCAGCTCCTACTAAAACTCCTTTATTCTCTTCCAGCATGTACATACAAGTGCAGGGTGCTCCACTGTAAAGAGTCTTTCTGCATATCACTTGTAATGTTAAGGCTGGAGGTGGCAAGACACAGATGCAGGTAGAGAGTGTCTTTGGGGCATCCAGTTTATCCAGTCCATCTGAGTGATGTAGCAGTTGCTTTTGGAAGTCCATTTTATTCTGAGGATTCCCATTGTCTCAGCTGACCCCCAGTCCACACAGCTTTTTTTCCCAACTTCCACTTCTGTTGATCTCATTGACTCTAAACGCACCGTTAGATAGAATGCAAATGTGCTTTCCAGCTTCCACAGTTGCCTAAGGTCTAATCCCTTAAATAAAACCCTCTTCCATATCACTCATAATGAAACACAGCTTACATGGACATATTTTGTAGAAAGAACCAAAGGCATACTGAGGAATAGATGTAAATGATGAGGAAAGAAAAGTGACTAAATCATACATTAACATGCTAAATTTTAGTCATTTTCTTTTATTTGAAATGTACCTTCCATTTGGCTTCTGAGACATCACAGTCTCCTGTTTTTATTCCTAACTCTCCTGTTTTTATTCTAAAACTCTCTCTTTTGTTCCTAATACATTCTCGGTCTCCTTTATTGGATTCAACTCACCTCCACAACCTCTACAAGTGGAATGCTCCAAGACTCCAAGACCCAACTTCTGTTGTCTATTTACACCCACTTTGTGGGTGAGCTCATTTAAGCTCAGAGTTTTGGTACCATCTGAATGCTCTTGACAGCCAAGTTTGTATCTGCAGCCCTGAACTCCTAACTCATGTTTACCTGCCCCCTTAACCTCTCTGCTTGTATACAGAAGCATCTCAAGATTAGCATATACAAAGTCTTCTGAATTCCTCTCAAAACCTATTCTGTATGCAGTCTTCCCCATCTCAGTCAATGTTAACTTGATTCTTTCAGTTGTTTCTGATGAAGACCTTATCTTCTCACTATATATTACAACAGCTTCTCCAAACTTCCACTACTATGTCCTAATTTAAGCCACTATCATCTTTCACCTAGATCATTCTGATAACCTTCTAACTGATCTCTACATCTACCTCACAGTATATTACCCCTTGCAGTACATTACCAACACAGTAGACATGGTTATCATGTTAAAATCTAAGTCAGATCATGCCACTGTTTGGCTCAAAATCTTCAGTGGCATCCCATGTCCCTGAGAGTAAAAGTTCTTAAACAGTTTATAGGCCCTGCATTTCAGCTCCCCTCCTACATACACCCCTACACCCCCTGTTATTTGTTATTACATTTCCCGGTGTGAATTCTCTTCCTGGATGCATGCAGGAGTCCTTCCTAACTTTTTTTCAGACTTTACTCAGATGTCACTTCAGAGAAGTGAAACCTTCTCTGGCTTTAATTCCAGAGGTAGTAATTCCACCCCACACACATGCTCACTTCTAAGCCCCCTTACTGGCTTTATTTTTCTTTAGCACTTAACTCTATTTAAAACATTGTACATAGTATGTGTTTAAAACATTGTATATAGTACATTTTTAAAACAATGTATATAGTACATGTTCATTCTTGCTATTGTCTGTTTCCCCTCTAACATAAAAGATAATGAGGACAGGGAATCTTTCTGTTCTCTGCTCCCTACAATTCTTCCCTGTGCCTAGAGGAGTGCCTTTCTCATGTGATTCTCTATAAATATTTGTTAAATGAATAATAAGCCACTATATAAAAGCACAAAAACTCTGTGTTCAACAGTAGAAGCACACACAATAAGAGTAAGAGGGGGACAAAAGAGGGTTTCAGATTATCTTCACTGACTTTTCTGAAAAACAAAAATCATTGCTGTCTTGTACAAACTTTTAAAAAACATTATGCATGGGATTTTTTTCTAATTAATATCAGTATTTATGAGGCATGTGGTAGATGACGAATGTGTCTTCACAGTAATACTACAAGCAGATGGCATTCATTCATTTATTCATCCAGTCCGCAAATATTTATTGAGTGTCTACTATATGCCAGGAGCTAGATGCAAAGGTAAGTAATGAAATATTCACAAACTTAAACATTGACAATATGCTAGGCAGAGTGCTAAACCATGGAGACAAAGAAAGAAAAGATATAGTCCAAACAGCTGATAATCTAAAAGGCAGATGAATAGACTATTATTAAACTCTGTAATAAGGTGATACAATACATGCAAAATGGTATGTTTTGTATTATATAACACATGTATAAATAATCCAAACTTAAGGGGTGTGTTGTCTGAGCAGGATTCTGTCAGATGTTATATCTGGCTTGAGTTCTATAAAATATATCATGTTCACTATATAAACTTTGTTAGACAAATGGCAGCAAAATAATTATTCCATTCTTGGGTTTAATAAATATTTGTTAATTTTTTCAGTATTCAATAATCTTATGTTTGGGGGCATTATTTTAAAAAACAAACTTACAAAACTATCTTGCATCTACACATTTTATTTTTTATTTTTATAATGTAAAATAGAAAAAATTTATAGCTTTAATAATTTATAAAATAAGATTGCTAACTCTGAAGTCAAAAATGTTTTTCCAGATTCATAAGGACATAATGGAAAACATTTTATGACACCTTCGTATTTGAGACTCTCTGTTCATGGAAAATAATGCAGTAGACACACATCCATGAGAACCATAAAAATGAAAAATTACAGTTCTATAATTTCTTTTTTCCTGTGACTCAATAGATGGGAAAAAAAAGTCATAGTTTTCTAGTCAACTTCTAATTTATTTAATTTTATATATAGTTGATGACATCAAAACATTAATTTTTTTGGTTTGGGGGTCCTATGTTTGTGAAATGCCTAAATATTGGAGATAAGTCCTGTTTTGTAGAAGCATTATATGTTGGAATAGTTCTTTAAGTTTTATGTTTGGTGCAAATCCTGCAGCACCTACTTAGGGGAGACAACAATTAGAAATACAGTGGATGTCTTGCCAATGGGTTTCAGCCCCAGGCAAATTCACTATGAATTCAATGTGACCAAGGAAATGACAACATTCTTGGGGTGAAAGGGTTATACCCAACTGTATTTCCACGGTGGCAGGTCAACCACTAAAATCCCATTCACTCAGAGCAAGTCTGCATGCAGCAAGCTGGTCTCTGCCTCTGGGCCTCTCTGCCCGCACAGCCATCCTCTTGGCCTCTGTCCTCGGTGCTGCCACCACTCCAGCCTCTGCTCTGCTCTCCTGCAGCCTTGCAGCTATGCCACCATGTCACTCAGAGCACTGGGCGGAGCTCTTTATATAGAGTCAATACCAAGGTATTGCCCACAGGTGTGTAGTGAGCTAGCCAGCTAGGGCCAGGTGAGAATCCTGGCCACAGGAACTTTCATTTTATCCACAGTAGACAAACAACCAGCAAGTTTAAACTGAATCACAATTTTTCATCAACTCAAATATTATGCTAATGTGTATTTTTCATTCAATATTTTGATATGTCATAAATTTTTAAGACAGCTCTATTTTTATCCATATCTTGTATAAAACAACAGCCTCAAAATATAGGTCAGGGTGTCATTAACTGCTTAAAACAAGCAAACTCTAAGAAAATTTCTTTTCCTAAAGATTCATCTAAAAAGAAATAGGTGTTTGAACTTTTTGATATTGAGATGTCAAGTAACAAAATCTCTAAAGGTCTATATCTTTTATGTATAAACACATATAAACATTGACTGTAAACAATGAGGATCTGCTTAAAAGTGATTTATATCTAAATTTTTAAGGATTAGGCATTAACTTAGTTCTTTTAGAAATACCACATCTTGATAAAAATCAGATCATACAGCTATAGCATTAGATTACTTACAAAAAGTCACACATGCCTTTCTCCTTGTGATAATAATGTCTAGATTAATGCTGTATTATTTACATTAACATAACTCACCTGCAATCCCAATTCAGGGCATGAGACTGTGACTCTTCTGTTATCCGTTCAGTTCGTTATTTTTCCTCTCGTGAAGGTGCATTTGTACATCCATAAGCCACTGTGCTAATGCTGAACATTCTCCCAGGAAAAGTGTGCCTAGAGCTTAGATGATTAACGACATCTTGAAAAAAAATTGGGGGGAAAACATAAGTGCTGGAGCATATAGGATGTGCTACCATATTAAATGTTTCATTAACAAAAATAAATTTAAAATGATAGTGGTTTTACATCTCCAGGGCAACAGCCAGTTATGTCTCAACAGTCGGCATAAATTTATGTCCCTAAATGTCCTTTCATTCAGTACTCTGTAAAACCCATAGAGTCATAGTAGTACGCTTACATTTTTGGGAGCCAGCTCTCACTGAAAGGTTTTTTTCCTTTAACGATTAAAAATTTTAAGTATCTGCAGTTGGCATTTAATTCAAGTACCTGCAATTTTGTTTTTTGTTTTTTGCAGAATAAATAGCAGTACACAAATACTTCTATGTAATACTTTTCAGATGAAATGACTCTTTGACTTGAAAAAAGAATATTTAGCAAATGTTTTTAAAGGTAAATAAAATGTTTCTCCTTTGATTTCTATACCTTCAGTTGCTTCCTCTCCTTCTTATTTTCCTCCTGCTACTTCTCATTTTTCTCCTTATTACCGTCTCTTCAGCCAAGCCCTTACTCACATGGTAAATGCTGTTATTTCTTCAAATGTCTTAATCAAATGAATACACTTTGAAGTAAAACCAAGCAGAAAATGGACTTCATTTTTATTATTCCTTGACTGAGTTAAGCACATAACTCTATTTTCAAGAATGAAGCTGCATTGATAAGGTGATAAGAACATCATTTTCAGCATCTGGAAGCCAGCATCCAATTCTCAGGTGAACTTCCCATAGAGTGGTACAATTCACTTGAGTTTTTCGAGGGCTGTACATGGTTAGGCAGCCTGCTAATACCATTATAGAAGTAGGATCACCACTTGAATTCTTTCCCTTCACATTCTTCTATATTCACAGACTACGCTAGACTTGGTTAAAAGAGAAAAAGTGTGATTAGTTAGGACACATGTCTACTACAACAAAACAATAACAAAAACTAATAACTGGGGGAAAATCATATAGCTGACTGTTTTTTAAACAGAGGGCAGATCTTTTGAAAGAGCAAAATATGTCCCTAAAGGGAAATAAAGGAAACATATAGACCTAAGAGCTGATCTAATAAGAGGCCATAAAATGGGATTACGATCACTGGCTTTGCAGGTTCCACAGAACCGGCATCAAATCCTTGTTCCACATTTTTTCAGCAAAACAAGTTCGGGTAAGTTACTTAATCTCGCTGGTCCTCAGTTTGCACATATATGAAATGACAGTAGTGATACTATTTACCATCACTGGGTGTTTAAGGGAATCAAATGTGAGGGCATGGCAATGTCCAGCACGGTACCTGAACGAGTGAGTATTCGGTATGTGGTGTCTGTTGTTACTAATATGCACTGAAGATGAATTGCTAAATCAGTGAATATATAAATTCCTCCAACCTATTGTGCAATTAAATGCATATAAAAGTAGTTCCAAATTACCCTCTCTAATAGAAATGTGTTGAAAAACATGAATTACATTTTTTGGATTTGCCAGAGTATAGTTAGCTTTATTTCTAAATATAACACCTACTAAGAGGTAACATGGTTCCCAGTGTGCAATAAATATTTATTGAATATCTAGGATATGTCAGTAACTATTCTAAACCCATACTGGACAGAGAAGATAGGATTCTTGCTTTATAAGAGTTCTGGAGTTTACATTCCAGTAGGTAGAAGAATACAGTAGTAGAAAAATAACAAATAGGTCAGTAAGTATATGGTAATTTCATGAAACCATAAATGCTTTGAGGACAAGAAATCAAACCGATACTCAGTGTGTGATTGGGTGTGTCGGGAAAGCACTCTCTTTGAAGTTTTATTTAAATTGAGGTCTGAATGACAAGGAGGAGCAACTACAGCTAGTTCAAAGACCCTAAGATGGGAGCAATTCAGCTGTATTCTTATATAGGATGAACAGAAACTAGGCCAGCATATTTGAAGCTTAGTGGTCTAGGCCAAGAATAATGCTCAAACAGTTCATTTTATTTTGTTTTCCTTTTTCTGGATCATTGACTAATTTCTATGTAATTGACATTTATTCCCGATGTTAGGACAAACATTTCCTTTTAATCCAAGATGTTTACAATATCACCAAATATGTCCACAGTATATCTGACATCATCAGCAAAATGAAAAATTCAACACAATTTATATGCTAGAGGCAGGAGGGGATTATTCCTGGGCTTTTATAAAGGCTAGACAATATTCCATGGAAAATAAAGAGTTTATGTGAAAACTAATAATTTTCTATCTCAGTTCTAAGTTTCAGTGAGTCTATTTCCATCTTCAGTGACAGAGTAGGAAGTGGGGGAAATGAAGAGCACAGAGCTGTAGTACATAGTATCACCCCCCACCAGCATGCAAATCATTTAGCATTTCACTACTGTACTGAAGCTTTTACTGCCAGGGGTCCTTGAGCAAATAATTTCCATTGCTAGTCGGTTCTAATACCCCCTCTGCTGATTCAGCTACCTGAATGTAAATATCATAGAAATGACTGGGAAATAAAAGCCCCTTTGAAACAGTGAAAAGAGATCTAAACGAAAATGCTTCCTACATCTGCCTTCACTTTCATAACTCTTTGTTTAAAAATCTGTTTATCATAGATAAGGTCTTTTGACTTTTTGAAGCCAATAGAAGAAAAATAATTCCTTTTCCACATATTGCTATATGTTGCTTAAAGCTCCCTATCTTAAATGACAGCTGTTTCACCCATACTAACACAATACATGTAGAAAAGCTTCCAGTTCTTTATATGTATGTATATTTACTCCAAATGAAATTGCCACACATATCAAAATAGCCAAAGTGAATTCCATAGCATTACAGTTAAAGTCCTTCATTGTTTATTCATCAGAGGCCCGACTGGGTTGTCTTGAGACACAAATGAGATCATGCACTGTTTATTTGTTATACATAGGAAGTGTTTTTCTCTCTGCCTTAGCTTCTGTTCAGTCCAATATTTTCTCTACATATCTGGCCCTCCCCCAACTCCAAGAGCCTTTTAATACTGCTAGCTGTTGAATTTGGAGACTGGCCTCCAGGGAAAAAAATCCTTTGTGTAATCTATAAGATGATAATATTAAAGTAAAAAAGTGAACAAGTAATGTAGTTGTGAAATTTTGAAATATTAGTGATGTAGTTTGAATGTTACTACATTCATACCTAAAATATTATCTTAGAAATATGATTATTACAAATGAATTTAAGTGGTATAATATATTTCAAAGCTGATCTGAACAGGTTTAAAAAGCTATAAACTGCAGAGAAGTAAGCAGCTGCCTTCAGAAAGAATTTGTAATTAGCAAATCATCATAGTATTGAGTTGAAATCCCATCACCGTTAAAGCTAAAATGTTAAATACATTTTAAAATATAAAAGCTTAAGGAAGAGACGTTCATGAGGAAGAAGACTGAATTTGCGGCTATTACAATAAATGAGGAGCCCTGGATCATGCTGAATTAAGTTGTATCACTCAGATTACAAATGGAATTTTAAGTAGTTTCAATTTTTTTTTTGCACTACATGTACGACGTCAGTTCATCGTTTCCTAGTCTGGTATAAATACGTACACATTTTTAGAAGGCAGAAAGTTTCCTTAAATATAAGATTCCAAAATTCTTTTTGCATTAGTGCTAATGGTTCAGGTTGCATTTTAGTAAGAACTTTTACAATCAACATCATGCTCTTTTCCTAGAAGGTGGAGGGAACATATTTTACCACCCCAAAATATGCCTCTTTGGCATACCAATCATTTTAAGCTGCTCATTTTAAGAAATAGCAAACACAAATGCAACTCTGAAAACCAAGTAAAAGTTACCCTTTCCAAAGAGACATTTACATTTACAAGGGAAATCTTTTGAGGGGTGTCTCCCTCAGTATAAGGAAGAGAGGGTTGGCTCAACCTCTAGAAACTCTGATCAGTGGAGGAGGCACCAACTTAAATCTGCATAACCACCTGACCCATGCTTACCGGTGCTTTCCCCACTCACCTCCAGACACTCCATCCACGTCTTCTTTTGTCTTTAACTAGAGATGGTGTTTAAGGTCACGACTTCAACCATTTCAGGAGTCACTCAATTTTCAACGGTCTGTCTCATGTATACAACAGGTATACATACTACTAAACTTTCATTTGTTTTGTTTTTCTCCTTTTAATCTGTCACATCAACTCAAATATTAGACCAGCAAAATAACCTGGAAGGGAAGAAGACAGGTGTAAAGGCGGAGGTAGAGGTCGCCATGTGGACACAGCTCAGCCTGTGTATGGATGTGTGCGGGGGCTATGTGGAGAAGGAGCCAATCACTTGCATTTGACTCACTTTTTGCCTTCAGCAGAAAATTACAGCTATTTATAATAATGATAATATTTTCTATAAATATCTATTTCTGCTTTTCTTTCTAAATAGTACATTTAAGTGTTTTTCTCTGTTTTGTGTCACTTGGAAGTTGTTTACAGAATTTATAATCTAGTATAAATACTCTAAAGGATAATAATAATTTCTTCAAGAAGTTTTTTCCCTCCCTTTACCCAGACAGAGACCTCATTGAAGTTCCTAGAGCTAAAAATTGAGGAACAATAGTTGGAGCATATGTTTGAGTTAAAACAAGGTAGTTAATTCGGGAAAAGAGTTAGCATATATATGTTATTTCATTAAATCTTCACAACAGCCAGATGTAAGGGATTGTTTCCTGTTTCATAGATGGAAAACTGAGGTTTAAAGAGATTAAGAAATCCACAGAAATAAGATTCAAATGCAGAAGATACAGCCTCCTGCTAAACTTCACCACAGCTCCAGTAAGGTTAAGTTAGGTAAGTTAAAGAGAAGTGAAAAGGAAAACATTCAAGGTAAAGCTGAAGTTGGTTCTTAGAATTGACAACTGATAATATTTATTATTTGAATTATGCTATAGTGAAGTTGTACAGAAATGTGAAGCCAAGGAATTTAATTAGGCCAGTTATATAGGTAATATGATGGTTAGCAACCAAGAGTTTACTATGAAGAATTTATTAGCCCTAGACCAAAAATTCTGTTTCTAGTTTTTTTCCTAGTTAAATGAGTGTTGTTGGTAAACATATCATGAAGCTGTTTTGATTCTTACATGCTTTCAGTTATGAAAGTTTTATACATGGCATAAATATTAAGCAGAGAAGTAATCCAAATACACATTTTTAAAAAAAGACAAAGGAAACTTGCTTTTTTTTCATCCAATGGCACAGATTTCCTTTAAATTAGAAAAGGACCAACTTAAAGATAACCTCTTTTTTGCTGGTCTGAACATCAGGAAGCAAGGGCTTTGTTAGACAGAATGGTAATTACAGAGCCTCAGTCAGTCCTGAACACTGCACTACTCCTATTATCAGCATTCCAGCTCATTTCTGCAGTCAGAATACAGCATGGGAAAGTGACCTTGAATACTGTATCTGGCCATCCCTATTTAGAATATTTGCCAAAGTTGACAAATTTTGCAAAACTGTAAAGCTGTGCAGATGGAATGGAAAAATTAGAGAATTCAAGGAAGATAAAAGTGTTTTTCAAATATCAATCAGTTCCTATCTCTTTTCTAGCTCCATCTCTCACTGCCAGGCCCATGCACTATTGTATTATCTTTCTTTGTTTTCTTGGTCTCCTTGGCATGCCCCACCCCTCTCTCAGTCACTATCAGGACATGTAGTTTTATATGCTCCTATAATACATCATAGTTTCCTCTACTTTGTCATGTTGAACTTCTTTCTATTCCCTCTTGCTTCTTCCTAAATGGTTTATAAATATAAATACCAAAGAAGAACTACATTGTAAGAGAATAGGAGCTACCCCAATCAAACAAGCAAACAATATTAACTATATGAATCACCTGAACTGAACACACAAATTAGGGATCCTGGCCAAAGGAACAGGAGAAATTTTCAGCTAGTTATTTTCAAGAGATCTTATAACCTAACAGTCCCTAGAATGTATACTACCTCCCCCACTATTGTACACTGATATGTTTCATGGTGGGAAAGTCGCAGACTAGCTTTGATGTTAATACCTCTCCCTGGTCCTGTATTGGTCTCACATCATGCCCTAACCTAACCTTCCTTCTAACGAGAACTCCTGAGTTATTATCTCTGATAATATGTAACCTAGATTTGCAAAGAATCATATGTATTCATTAAAGCTACTTTTGAACTCTGTTTAGATGAATACTGGAAATCGGAGAATCTGCAGCAATACCTTTCTTAAATCCTAAGAAGTCAGTTTCCTTTAGGAAAATGTTGGGAGTTTTAAGCAAATATACTTCCCTCACTGGCACTATAGGAATTGATAAACCTTTGGAAAACCTAGAGGAAAGAGTTTATTGGCTATCCTAGATACTGAATAGACTGGTGCTTCCTGTGGAGTTAGGTGTTCAAGTCAATCAGGAAGACCTGTTACCTGAGCCTAGTGAGAGGTTGATGCATTTGGTTAATGAATAAAAACAAATGAGTGATTTTTAAAAACTGCATAGTTATAGAAGTTGAATGACACTTCATAAAATGGTTGGGTTTTTCCTCAGTGAGAAATAGTGTTTCAACTCTTTTCCAGTCTGGCTTGCTTATAATCTGACATGCTTATGTATGGTCTTTGTGGTGGATGGATAAGAAAGTACCTTTTGGCACCTATAGTCCATCTCAGGTGGTAAATCAAACCACGTTGCTAGTCCTTCCCAGTCCCATGCTCTGAGCGTCCCAGTTCCCATGATTTTCCACATTTGGCTCCTGTTCTCTGTTAAACTTCAGTACTTAACATTCTTCTACCACAGCTTAGGCACCAATGTGCAGAATCAAGGTATGTCTCAGTGTTTGCCCTCCAGTCACCAAAATCACACCACCGGAAGGAGGAATGTTGCGTTCCCCACTTCAGATTCCAAAATGGAATTGAAAAATTGGGGCTGCTTCTCTTCTAGGGCTTCTAGTCTGGGGAGGATCCTGTCAGCCCTTACTCTTAACCCAGAACATTCCCAGGTCTCTCCCTTTGTAAAATTTTGGGACACGTTATACATTATTAGCAATCAATATTGGGGATTTTTCTAGGGTAACATCATGAAAGAGTTTAAACAACATTCTTCTCCACACTTTTATGATTTATCAACAGCTATTACATTGATATTTATTCTTTTCCTCCTTTAAATTTCAGTGTATGAATATAGCTTTTAAAACTAATGAAAAGGTATAATTAAATGAATCAAGGTACTTGGCAAATATATATGGAATCGTATTTGTGAAAATCTGAATTTGGAGATATGAAAATATAGAATATGTTATATTAAATAATATTAATTTTTATATTTTGCATATATTTTTTATTTCAGTTTAATTGGCTTTTGTTTGGGAAGAAAATAACATTGCTCATACCAAACCTTTCCATTTTTCTACATAACAGTGATTTATGGTTGATGTGAAGTTCATAATGAGAAGGCCATTACATTAATTATATTTTTCTCACATCTCTTCCAAGTGGAATTAATTTTACCTTCCATTACAGATTATATTAAATCAATGTGATTATTTTATTTGTATATTAAATTTCTGAACTTAGCATAAATTATCTGTACAGTATATATAACCATGAAGCATTTGCTTTTACATAAAATAATTTCATCCTTATCCTTCTCATTTATTCCATTGCTTACGCAAAGATTATATTCAGGAAAACTGAGGAAAATGTATCCCATTTCAAACCTCAAACAGGGTCAGGTCTAAAGACAGGGACTATTCCACAGCTAGGCATGTGAAAAATCCCTGAGGACAACTCACTCTCCCAGTTTCAGACCCATGAAGTGTTTGTTTTACTATCAAAAATTCCAAACTTGGAAACGAAGGTCAATAAAAAGCAAAAGTCAAGTAAATACATTCATCATCCATATTTTTCTAATACCCACTGCTCAATTTTTATTCCTGTTCCACATACAGACTTATGTAACTAATTCTTACACGTTAATAAAAATAGCTGATACCGAGTGCTTACTGTTTGACAAGCACTATGGCTAGTAATTTATATGCATTGTTTTATTTAATCAGAACATAAACCTATGAAATACACGTGCTGTTATTTCTATTTTGTATTTGGAAAAACAATTGTGTGCTCAAAGCCCACTGTTAGCAAATGGAACTGAATACCTATTTATGATGAAGGTATGTATGTAAGGAAAATATACTGATAATAAAATGAATATCTGTTGTTTTTTGTTATCACTAATATAGATATTTGAAATTCGAGATAAATTTGAAAAGAGATGAATCATCTAGCATCATTTATTCTAAATCACATATACAAATATAAATGAATGTGTAGCTCACAATTTAATCCAGAAAATTTACAGTGGTAAAATGGTAACTTTCAGGAAAGCCACTAATTTCAGTATGACAGAGGTTTAGATTTCCAAGCACTTGAGAAGAAAAACATTTTCCTCCCTCTATCATGACAATAGATTTCTAGCACTGCTTTGTCAGGCAATCAAGATCAGTAAGTTGACAAGAGATGGAGCAACTCAGTAAGGAGTAGGAGAGACCTTGAGATTCACTTTGTGGTTTGGGGAGTTACCTTTCTCTCCCAGCAGTCCAGGAATTGTTGGCATAGAATCAGAAGCAGGGAACAGCAGAAGCATGTTTTATAATCCTCTTGTATGTTTAGCTTTCTGTCTCACTTCTCCTCTCACCTCCATATAGTTGAAGCATTAATGTTTTTTGAATAACCCATTCATTCTCCAGAGTTAATAATTTTCTTGAGTTAATTCTTAAAACCTCAAATGAGAGTATCATTATCAGGTTATAAAAAAAACTAAATCCAAGAATCTACATAAAAATTCTAAGTAATGTAAAGGGATAGTTTTCTATAAAAGTTGCTTAAAATAATAAATGAAGTTTGAAACTAAAATGTAAGAGAAAAAATCATTAGTTATGTGTATGTTTTGGGGTCAGTAGTTGATTTTTTTCAAAAGTTTTGAAAAGTTTTATCAAGAGATGTTCCATCCTGGTAATAGAAAGTATATTAATTCTTTTGAAAAGACTGTTGCAGGGAGTAAGTCCAGTTGCTTTATTCCAACATTTCTAACAAAATTAAATAATAAAATTGCAAAATTAACTTGCAAAATTAAATGACAATGAAGCATTAAGGTTGTTAGAAGTTAGCAGATTAAGAAGAGTCTACAGAAAAAAAATATATATATATACACACACATATATGAGACATACATACGTCTTACATGTTTTATATACATGTCATAGATATATCTTACATATTATACATATGCTCATATATATATGAGAGATCCATTATTTTAATTTGAGGGATATAATTTTTTAAAAATCTATGGTTACTGGAATGAATACAGATCTTACCAAAAAAATTCAGTGGAAGATAGATTTCTTATATTGGACCTGATATCTAAATGTACCTAGATGTAAAAGGCCTTGTGAATTCAGATGTAGTATTTGAAAGTCAACAACACAACTTTTCATGCAACAGTGTCTTAGCACTGGGTCTTTATGATGATCCAGGTGGGACAGGGGATCAGAGTGTGAAAGAGAACATCTGATCTGCATACTCCACTAAGAATCCTGATTTACCAGGGCAAGTGACCAGCATGACATTTACATGACAATCTAGTAGTCTTGTTGAGAAAACCATGACTCTAACACTCATTTTGATGCCGGGGTTCTTGTTCACGAAGCCAAAGAATGAGCTTAGCAAACAGTCAAGGTAGGAGAGCAAGGTACAGGCTTTTATTTAGAAATAAAGTGAAAGGACAGAGCTCCCAGCTCATGCCAGGAGGGGACAAGAGAGTCTGGTGTGGTGCATTGTCTAGGGGTTTTATAGGCAGATGAGGATTTTTTGAGAACATGAAAAATGTTCAGGGGTGCAGACCTGCTAAGTGGTGTCTGAATACCCAGAATTAACACAAGGAATTTCTCACCCCATCGCTCTCTCTCTGGGATACTGGCATCTTGGTCTAGGATCATATCAAAAGGCAGCCTGGCCAGCCCCCAAGGTGGGCTGAGGTATTGTCTGTTTGCTAAAGAGTAAGTTAAGAATCCTGCTTCCCAAACTTCCTGGGTGTTAAAATGCAATCTTATCTTTAAGGTGGAATCTTTGCTGCCTTTTAATATGTTATTTATAACTGAGTCTGCATGCTAAATTAGTTGCCCAGTTTGCAAAACCACCCCATCAGATCTGAAAGAGGAAAGACAGCACATAGGCCTGGGCCTTTAGCATGCTAAAGTGAATCTTACAAGTGGTTAGCATAATAACAACATGGGCTACTCTTCTTTATCTGGGGATCACCAACTGATCTTACTGAAGAATGACCCTAGAGCTTAATGTTTAATACAGAGTTTTGGTAGGGGGTTTCCTTGCATGCATTTACATTGCTCTGACTGCAAGTATTCTGCCTTGCTTTTTCCAGAGGCCCTTCCCCTACTCTGACTACACCCACAGTCCCTGTCTCAGTTTGACACTTGGACAGTGGTTTTCCACTGCAACAGTGTTGTTCCTCAGGGGATGTTTGACAGTATCTGGAGAAGATTTTGGTTGTTACTCTCAAGGCATGCTACAAGCATCCTTGGTAGGGCTCAGAGATGCTACTAAACATCACACATTGCACAGGACAGCCCACCACCACGACACAGAATTATCCAGCCCCAAATGGTAATCATGTTGCTGAGAAATCTTCCTCTAGGATAATAGAACAAAATTTAAAATAAAATTGAACAAGATAGGTTAAAGTTTGCTCCCATTCTCTGTAGGGAGTGCCTGAGTAAGCGGGGAGCATATTCTAAGATAGGAAGTGTAAATGTACCTTGCTCTATTTGAGATGGTCACCACCTGGACCAGCAGGAGTAACGCTGCTGACCCACAGGCCTTGCATAGGCAATGTGTAACACTCAGGTGGTCCATTTGGGAGCCTTTTGGTACTACCTTGTCCAGTTGTAATGGCAGATGGATAAATGAAGCAATCCCAGCCTGACAACATGACAGAAGTCCTAAGAGGGGGCAAAATGTCTGTCACTCTCAGGAAATATCTCATAGATTGAGGAAGGGAGAGGTTGTGACTGCCAACTTTGTCACTGTCTCCCTTGGGATTAGAATTGAACTGTCATTCTTGTCTACTTAAGAGCATGACACACTGTCTTTCTGGGTTGGCTCCTTCAACTGCCCACCTCTCTTAATTTCAACCGCACATGTACCTACTCTTCCTATCCCTCATCCATCCTATCACTGCTCACTTCTCCCTACAACCCTTTGCGTGTGTGCCCTTTTCCATAGTGAGCAAACTCCTCTGTATGCTAAGTCTAAGTCTATAGCATATTTTATTTCCTATCTTGACTAAAACCTGCTTCATTTCTGAAGACACTCTTTCCACTGATGATCATTCTTACAGGTTCAACATACCTCAGTGATAGGAATGAAAGTCATCTTATCCTCTTCATTCACAGTATGGATTCCAGATGATTTGCCTTCTCCCTTATGCCAAACCCACTATGATACTCCTGCTGTCCACCCTTGCAATTCTGTATCCCTCATCACCATTGTCTGCTAGCCTGTAGTCATTAGTTTTCATTCACTGATATCATCATGAACATCACACTACCATCTCTTTCCTTCTAAGTCCCTGCTGTCTTCCTCAGTGAGTTCAAATAACACTTTACCATTTCAAGGACTAGTACATCTGTGACCATTTGAACACAAAAGTACTGGATTCACAAAGCTATCTCACTTAATAGAGGTGGTAGTGAAGTACCTGCCTATGGAGAGGTCATTGATGCCAGGGACTCAAAGAAGGAGTGACTGATAAGGGAGTATGCCTCAGCTACAGAAGCTGAAAGATGTGAGCAGCGCTTGATGGGCACATTCCAGAACCAGTTTTCCTGAAGTATGTATGCTACTACAAGAAGAGGAAGTCAGTATCAATGCTCAGATGTCTCCATTTGTATTGCCAGGTTGGTGGTGTTGAGGACTTGTGAGTTACATTTACTTGATTTCTCAGCAGCATTTAGTGACTTCTACAGAGAGTCTGCCATGGGTCAGACATTTTCCTATGTGCTTTACAAATGTTGACTCATCTATAGTAAATTAAGATTTATATTAGGAATTCTTTAAAATCCCTGTTTTCTTCTATGCCATAATCTGGTTTATACCAGATTAATCATCTGGTAAGTACCCCTTCAGCTATTCTGATGCAGTCTCAATGTAGGCTCCTAGTATGCTTCATCTTTGAATGTTTTCCAAGGTGTTACTTTCAGCGTATTTCTCATAACACTTTTCCTGCTCACCCTGGATGATTTCATACATTTCCATAGATGTCATCTCCACTCCACACCATTTCTTCATCCCAGAATCAGATTTATATTTTACTAGAGGAGGTCTCTACTTGTCCCTCACACAGAATATACCTGAACCTAAATTTGCCATTCCTCTTCTTCATTCTCCAAATATACTCCTCCTGATTTGAAAGGTTGATGTAGTCTGTTCAATTTGTCCAAGTCAAAAGCCCTGATATCATTCTGATGAATCCTTCTCCCTGATATCCTATATCCATATGATTACCAAAAGCTAATTATTTTCTTAGTATTTTCTCTGAATATTATAATTTCTAAAATCTCTTTAAAATATTTGTTGGTTTCAATTCCTCTAACAATTACCTTAGTTCAGACCACCATCACTGCCAGCATAAATTTCTGCCACCCTCTACTAACTAATCTCTCTCCCACCAGCCTGCACCTTAACTCCAATCCATCCTTCACTCTGTAGCTAATTTAGTTTTTCAAAACACAGATATAATCATGTTATTCTCTATTAAAAGCCTTTAAAGACTTCCCATCAGAATAAAGCTTAAAATTCAAACTCCTCAGGAGGTCATAGAAGACCTCTACAGGTGGCCTCTGATTATTACTCTAGCTTCACTGTTCATTGTTGTCCCCATAGTCTCTCCTCTCCCCCCTTGTTGCCCTACTGATAATTCCATCGGCTACTTTCAGTCTTTCTTATTCTTCCAAGCCTTTGCACATGCTGCTCACTCACTCAGCCTTCAAACCTCTTCACCCTCCTTCTGCATCTTGTCATCTGGCTTTATTACACAACACTACACACACTACTAAACACACTCATGCACCATCACCCCACCTTCTACTAGTTCCTAACTTTGTTTCAGATCATCACATGTCATATTCAGAAGCATCCCTCTGACTCTTCCAAGACTTGTTAGATACCTCTTCTAAGTACTCCATATACTCTCCTTAAATATATTCCTGACGTTTGCTGCTTATCTTTTTTTATCCTCCTTATTATATAGTAAGCTCCTTGAAAGCAGGAACTGCTTTCTCTCCTTCAAATTCTAGAGTTTGGCTTCTTCTCAGAACATAGTGAGTATTCAATAAATAGTGTGTTCCAGGGTATGGGGGGGACTCGATAATGTGGGTGAGTGTAGTAACCACATTGTTTTTCATGTGAAACCTTCATAAGAGTATATATCAATAATACCTTAATAAAACAAACAAACAAACAAAAATGATGTGTTCCATGACTATCCAATGTTGATGTCTGCATGTTCCTGAGATAGAGCTGCATGGAGTGACTAGAACTCTCTTCTGACTAACTTCATGCCCATCCTTGCTGCTGTGTTTTAGGATTCTGGTACAACGTGATTAGAATACCAAGTTACCAATGCTGTTACAATGTTGTTTCTTATGTCTTTCTTGAAAAATTTCTATGAGAAATCAGGAAGGGTAAATGAGGAACAGGTAGCTGTTACAGCCTAGAAATCCTATTATCTCTTTTCCATTGATTTTAAATGTGAGTTTACAATTTATTTCTACACAATTTGCCTTGTTATTCCAAACTATCCAGATTCCTTTAACCATGGGTACTTTAGTTTAGAAAGAATTTAATCCCATTTTTCTATCATATGTAATTTTATATAATTTCATATCCTTTGTGCATTATAGAACAATTCGTATGTGTGGCAGGTACTTTGAAACAGGTCTTTTAAATATTATTGATACAAGCATGAAAAAAAGTGTGAAACTACTTTGGTAGTCCTGGGCAATCTGCTAAAGATAATTAAAAGAATGGTCACATAGCAGCATGAGTATGTCCTTCCTTACATGATTTTCTATTGGTTTTATGCATATAAATTGTATCTCCTAGAAGTATTATTAAGGATTGCAATGATTTCCTAACTGGTTTCCTTGTCCTGTCTGTGGCAGTTTATTTCTGAAGCACACAGAGCAATTGTGTTAAAATGTGGGGCAGGTAATATCACTCCTCTGCTGAAGGCCCTCGAGAAGTGTCCCTAATGATGAACAAGGCCTGCCTTTGCTGGGCCCCCCTCCCTCCCCTGACCTCCATGCACACTCTCCTCTGGGCTCACTGTGCTCTACCCGCTGGGCCAGGGGCAGTCCTGCCTCAGGGCATTTGTCATTTGAGTGTCCCACTGTCTGGAAGGTTTCTTCCCTAGAAATCGTAAGCCTTATGTCCTTACCTCTTTCATGTCTTTACTCAAATTTCACCTTCTCAGAGAGGACTTCCTGTACATCCCATTTGAATCACAGCCACCCCAACCCCAGAGATCCTCTCCCCTGACAAATGTGCTCCCTTTACCCTCTTGCCTCTACTTCTTCTTACCATTTATCACTATTGAACATATTATATATTTTACTTATCTTTCTTGTTGTTGTCCCATCATGAAGGAAGGGACTTCACCTCTTTTTCCCTTTATTTTTCACTGTTATAAATTCCAGTACATAGAACAGTGTCTGGAATTTGGTCAACATTAAGAAAAATTGTTGAATAAATGAAAAAAATGACTACTTGATAGCAGACATATTTTATTTTTACATACTATGTTTTCTGATGACATTTTTATTTCTATATTAAAATATATCTTCAAAATAATGACATCTGCATTTAATATATAGAGGAAACTTTTGTACACCAATATTAAATACCAGAGCTAAAATTTCCAGGAGACTATCTTTGGTAAGGCCAATAGGAATAAATTATTCAACTTCGAGTGAAGAACATAATGTTTTCTATACCCAGACTATTAAGTGGCCTTTTGAAAGAAATGCTTTTCTTTTTAGTAATGTTAATCCTAAAGAGTGTCTCCGATAGATATGGACATATCCTTTATAAAGTGTACTCCAGTGTGGATCACCAAACAATGAAGACCACTAATAGAAATACTTATCTTTAAAACTACATAGAGTGTAATATGCACCAAAGAACTTTACAAAAAGAGCACCAGCATTGCCAATTTCTGTTTTTAACTGACAATGTATCATGTAAACACAAAATGTAAGTCAATGTCAAGACAATAATGAATGCCTTTGTAAATTTAATCTGTTTCCCAAGACACTAAGTGATTTTCCAGCTTATAGATTTCATGTGTGACATGAGACTCAGCTGTGACCACCACATCATTAGATAAAGGTCCACAAACTGGCAGTCAACAAACCAATTGGGAGGACTTCCAAAGACTCAGGAAGGAAAGATTTAATTCATACTATGACCCAACTACCCCTCTGGACACAGGGTAAAGACAAAAAAGATGGTAACTGAGTAAACCATGATTACACTTCCTAAAATAGTCCAAAGATTTTGTTTTGTTTTGAAAATGAATGGGTAAAGGAAAATACATAGACAGTAAGGGTTGGAGTCAAGCTAACCATCTGTTTGCAGGTATTTGTGTCTTTTTAAAGCTTGTTTTTTTATAACCTCTGGATAATGAAAACAAGATGTGCATTCCTTCCAAATACCTAACTTACCCTGTGACCTCAACCTAGTCAACAACCAAACCCTCTACCCTCAGTCAAATAATTGCAAACCCTTTCAGAACAAATATGCCTTTGAGTCAGGAAGACCTTTAATATTACTGCACTGAGTTATTTGCTGCCTGCACAGCTGAATATTAGTCATCAGTGCAGTAGATTAAACCTCATCCTGCTCCTTCAGATAATGGCAATGTTAAAGTAATTCATTCCAACACTTTGATAAACCCCTTGGTTTAGCTCAACCCCCTCTAGATGGTCAGAATACTGCTTGGATCCTATATAAAGTTCATATTGGTGTTATTTTCCAGGCCCAGAGAAAACAGATCAGAAAAATGGAACATGTGAGGTGTTGTGCTTAACGGTACTGAACGCTTTTTAGTGTGACATATGACAATTGTTTTTATATTTTTGTGTCATATAAGGATATCTCATAAGGAATTTTCATTTCTCACCTTAAATATTACTGGTTTTTATTTATATGTTATTTTATTTCCTTCCTATCTATTTCTTTTTTATTTTTCTCTTTTTTGAGAATGTAAAACTAGTACTCTGGAATCCATCTAAATTTCAGAAATACTATGATGAAAGTTGAAATTTCATGATCCACTGGAAAATCATATTTATATAGAGGAAATATCTTCAAGATATAAAATCACTTTCAGTTAAGAAAGTGTCACTTATGGAGTACTAGAAAAGTGTTCCTTTATTCTGTTTCTTAACACAGCAGCTATAAGTAATCACCATCCCCATAATTCATCCATCTCCTGCTATGTCCTACTGCAATTTGCATCACAACTGTGACTTGATGTCATTTTGAAAAACACACACGACCATGCCAAGGTACCTGAAAAAATATGCTCTCAATTAACAACTCTGTAAGAGAAGTATGCCTGGTAGTTAGTGCTTTCAGGGAAAACCTTATTACTGGGTGAATTCTCAGATGTAGCTGAGAAAGGGCAGCAGTAGGCTGGAATGGGCTGACCTTTAGTGCTCGTATTAATTGATGGAGAATGAGAGAAATATTTTGGAGAAATAAAATTTTGAAGGAAATCATTTGTTCTTCATCTAAGGAGCACCTCTCAATAAGGTCACAGAAAGAAATAATGAAGATTCCTGTATATTTGATTTTAATCTAATTTTCTTTACAGAGATCACATAATTTAAGGATCAAAGAGTGAACACCACAAAGAATTTTCTTTTGTGCTATCAATCTATGTATATAAACTGAAATTGATGATTCTTAAACATGTAAAAGGTGTACTTGCTTCCCTTGCTATTAAATCCCACCTTTCAATATTATTGCCTGTGTCTACTGTTTCATCAGATACTTACCTTTATTATGATGACTAACAGCAATAGCCAAATTTTCCTTCACGTTGAAACATTAATCCTTACCATGAGCTCTAATTTGTTGGGAAGAACATACTAATCTATGTGCTTTGTCCACATTTCCTATTTGAACTGACTTGCTTTTTTTTTGGTGGCTTCTAGCTGTCTTAAAACAAATTCTGGCAAACAAGGACAGCGTAACACTATCCACATGGCTTTCTAAGCAGGTACTTTTGGGTATATAAATACAGAGGTCATTCATTTACAACAGATGGGTGACTTCCGCATTCTGTTCATGAAGGCGAGTCCAGCTTATTTCAGGTCCTTCCTTCAGGAATTCAGAGTACTTTTAGAGCACAAAAGGAAGCTTTAATACTTTTGGAAGACAGCTTTGGTTTGACTATCTTGATCATAGCAGTGATATTGAATAATTTCCTTGATTCATCTCTACAATTTTAGAACAAGACACATTGGTTTTATGTCAATATTTGCACCTGTGAAGTGATTATTTTGTAGCTTTGTTCCTTCAGAATTTCATTCTTAGTATTCATAAAAGCTACTAGATAGTGATGTCCACTTCCTGACTCTCCATGAAATCTGTAAATCATTTCTGACACCTCTTTGCCCTCTCATTAATGCCTTTTTACTTCATGTGGATTTAGATCAATAGCAATATAGACAAAGCAACTCTGCAATCTAAATACGTTGTGTTTGTGATGCACAATTAGCCTGTAAATTACATTGAGATCTAAGGAGAAAGATATTTGCCAATTTTCCCCATCAGTAATAAAATCAGTTCATTTCATGTATCATGACAAACAAACCAGGCATTATAGCATTTCACGAATGTCTTGGATTTTTTTTTCAAGTTTACAATGGGCAGAAAGAGTTTCTCTTTTTTATTTGGGATAGCACGGTGACAATTCTAGGCATATTCTTTATTAGGGCTTTTAATAGTTTTAATAACAATTCTGTATTCAATAAGAAAAATAAATTTGGCTGAGTCTCAATAATGTTTCTCCATTTAATTTTCTCTTCGTTTACTAAGAAGAAAGGTAAAATAATAAATAGCAAACTGAACAATGTTCCAGTCTTTATTTATTGCTTTCTTGTTTTAAAAAATATGCTGACAGTGATTTCTTGGATGTGACACCAAAAGCACAGGAAATAAAAGAAAAATAGCAAACTGGATTACATTAAAATTAAAACATTTGTGCACCAAAGGACAATATCAAGAGAGTGAGAAGATGACCCATGGTATGAGGGAAAATATCTGCAAATCATATACCTGGTAAGGAAGGACTATCTAGAAAATATAAAGAATTCCTACAATTCAACAACAAAAAACCAAACAACCCAATTCAAAAAAGAGGCAAAGGATTTGAATATACATTTCTCCAAAGAAGATTTACATGAAAAAATGCCCAACAACATTAGTCATAAGGGAAATGCAAGTCAAAGCCATAATGAGCTACTACTTCACACTCATTAGAATGGCTATAATTAAAAAAACAAAAAACAAAAAAACCAGAAAATAAGAACTGTTAGTGAAAACATGGAGAAATTGGAACCCTCATGCATTCCTGGTAGGAATGTAAAATGGTGTAGACATTGTGGAAAATAGTATGGTAGTCTCCTCCAAAATTAAACAGAGAGTTGCCATAAAATTCAGCAATTCCACATCTGAGGGTATACCCAAAAGAATGGAAATCAGGGGCTCAACAGATATTTGTACACCAATGTTCACAGCAGCATTACTCTCAATAAAAAAAAGGTAGGAACAACCAAATACCTATCAAGAGATGAATAAAGTTTTAAAATAGGAGGTATACACATATAGGAGAATATTCAACCTTAAAAGGGAGTGAAATTTGGATACATGCTACAGCACAGATGAACATCAAAAACATTATGCTAAATGAAATAAGCCAAACACAAAAAATATGATTCCAATATATTAGGAGGAATAGGCAAATTCACAGAGACAGAAAGTAGCATGGAGATAGCCAGGAGATGGAGGAGGGGAAGAACTGAGTTATTGTTTGATTGGTATAGAGTTTCTGTTCAGGATGATGAAAAAGTCCTGAAAGTGGATAATGCTGATAATTCCACAACATAATGAATGCACTGATGTCACTGAAGTGTACTCTTTAAAATGCTTAAAGCAGTAAATATTATATAATGTATATTTTACCATACTTTTTAAAAATGGGAGAATTTTGAAAAAATAGGGTGAACAGTGCTTTCAGCTGCCTGCATAAAACAACACTCCTTTTAGAAAGTGAGAGGAATTGGACTATTTCAGTTCAAGGAATCATGGTCTCCTGTGTAAGTCTATAATTCTATATGTTTTTTTGATTTTTAGTCCCTACTTGGTTTTGACACTGGACTGCTGCACAGATTCTTATAATAATAAAGCTCTTATTATACTGGGAACAAGCTTTGGCTTTCATCTTAGATGTCAGTCCTATTCTATAAGCTAATCTTGTGAGGTGCTCTCTAGTTTTCCACAATATACAGCTTGATGGTGATGAATCCAATGTTATCACCACATGACACGACCTAGAGAGTACAATGTTTGGTTTCATAGAATTTATGTTCATATATATGTCAGTTAAAGGAGCAAAGAAAGTATAGAAAGAAAGGCATAAAGCTTAGCTGCTGTTTGTCCCATGGCATCATATGACCTATTTTCAAAGTCGTAACAAATAGTCTCATGAACTTTAAATGAATGAGATCACAGTGTGCCCACAACCTCTCAGGCTATTTCTCATTGACGCTCTTTTCCAGGAATTGATCTGTTTATGTTTTTATTTCCTACATGAGTTTTGAGGTCAGAGACTATATCTTATTCATTGTTATATCTCCACTGCTTGGCACAGTGCTCAGTAACTCTTGAATGACCTATATGCCATTTAGTGATAGAATGATACTTTCTATTTCTACAATTTCATATATTTTCACATGCATCATTTGTTTTGACTTTTAAAACAACTTTGAAAGTTATTTTACTTTTAATTACTGATATAATTTACAAATGAGAACCTGGAGCTTGAATAGTTTTGACATCTTAAAGGTAAGGCAGCATCTGAATGGTAAACCAAATTCTCACCAGGATTTCTTGATTCAAGAGTTCATACGTAATTCAATGACATCAGAGTTGTCTCCCTGAATATCATTTGAATAACACTGTTAGGAGAGAACACTTCATCCACGCTCCTCATGTGGCTTTCCACAGTAAGGAAACTGAATCCATTCTGCCCCAAAGGAAAGAGTGTGGTTTACCTGATTGGTCAATCTGAGAAAAGCAAATTAATCATGTTCAGCTTCCATCAGCTCATCCCCTTTTCCCTCAGGGTGCTACAGATTCCAGATAGCACAGATTCTTCCTGGTACATCCAACCCATAAATCTTATCCAGAACTAGTTGGTTAGGTCTGTTCAAATCTGGAGTTCAGTTAGGGAGCTCCTTCAGCCCTTACGCTAAATACATTCTCCAATTTAGCAGTAAGTAATAAATACAGTAATAAAGAGGATACTTTGTTCTCCAACTGCCTTTCCTCTTTCCATCAATTTGTTCAGAATCCATGCAAGTTGTTTTTAAGACCTCCCACAAAGGTCTTGAATAACTCAGGCCGTTTAGAGTGTAGTGGAAAGAATGTGAATTGTGTGAGAGGACTGGTCAAGAGAATCTTTAGCTCAATGAACCTCAGTGACAGCACCTGGATATAATTACTATCTAAAGAACATCTAATATCCACATAAAAGTCAGTTTTTATTTTGATCCTATCATTAGCTGCATATAGAACCAAACATACATAGATTTCCATCACTGGCATCGATATTAAATGGATTCCCAAAATACTGTTAGGTAAACAGGTAACCTTTACTTGTTCTAATAGAATTGAAAGACAGATCACCTTACCAACGAAGCTGTTTTTGGGCATTAAGGTACAAGAGAATGTGGTACACTTCCTTGTCATTCAGTCAGTGGATTCCATGTACCTAAAAAATAAAACTATCAGTTTGTAGATGTTCATCACATCTAATGCAAACATTTCTTACTTTTTAAATGAAGATAAGCTTCTTCTGACATACAGGTTTTGTAAGAAAAGCACATAGAAAAAAATCTAAATAATATTTACTACATATTCCCTTTCCTGTAGGATGCTATATCACATAGCCTGAACTGCTTTATGATCACATCCTTCCTTCATCTGACTTTGACATTATTTTGTATAATCATTCCTTATAAAGCTTCTTTCACATTATGCTAGTATGGTATATGAATAAACCAAGATCATTTAAAAAATACATATTAGGCACTAAAGCAGTTATCTAATTTTATGAAATACTACTGGTTTAAATTTTACCAATTTTCTGCTAAGAGTGTAAAAACATGGACACTTCAGTTAATATAATGTATCAAATTTCTTAAATTCTTATCCTAGTACAAATTTTCCATTGTTTCTGAATTACTTAACATATTTAATCCTGAATTCAATGACCTGTGACTAATTTTGCAGCACTAGGTTCTTTGTTTAATATGCTTGACATGTAATAATCAAAACAGTTAATTTAGAAACACTGTCAACTAATATGTAATATGGTTTCAAAATTTTTGAGTTAATACATTAATCAATTTTTTTTTAATTGCAGGGTTGCTTACCTTGATCTATAGAATAATGTATGTTGTCATTCTCTAGGATATAATTGTGGGGGATTCCCCAACCTTTTTTGACCAAGTATCTAGAGAGACAAACTTTGAAAAACTTATTTTATTTTTAGAAAATACTGTTCCAAATGATCAAGCAGAGCAAATTCTGACATGTAGACCAAATTTGCTTATCAAGTTCAAGTGAAATTGTAATCAGAAGCTAAGTGTTTCAATTTGAATCACATACACTGAATGATACTTTAAGTTTTCATGATCTATGTTACTTGCAGTTTGAAGATTCTGATAATTCTTAGAGAATCTCAGCTATATCTTACCTTTTCTTATTCCAGTTTTCATACAACTAACCACAGTCAGGTAGAGCTATGATGTCTGAAAAGAAAGAAGAAATAATATAACAAGAAAATTTCATTAAGGAAGAAACTGGTAGCAAAAAATAGCATTCTGATAGACAGATATCTATGCCACTTTATAGAATATCTCTTACAAAAATGTAAAAACCAATAGAATACAAATGTAAGTGCCATTTGAAAATTTTTGACATTTTTGTCAATATAGTTTTTTAGCTATTATAAGTTAAAGAAACTTTTTAAAGAAAATTTTCTTGAAAAACTGGGTTTTTGTACATGGTCACTCACTCATAGATCTATTAACAAAGTAGGCCAAAACCAAAAAACTATTCATTTCATTAACTATATATTTTTTCTTCTAAAATAATCATAGGCAAATGAGTTTTAAATAATTGTGCTATAAGCCATGTCAAATTATTTTTCTATTTATTTTGATTTAAAATAAAATGTCAAATGTGTAAATAGAATTAATTAACTGATTATACTTTCTGTTCCCACATGCATGAAAATGAAAAACTATATATTTCTTAGGCTATCTGTATATTCCATGTTCTCTCTTGTAATTAAAGGACACATAGGAAAAGCTGCTGTTATGACCATAAAAATGCTTATACTAAAATAATTACTTAACTGCTGTTTTATCAGATAAATGAATATGCTGTAACAAAAACAAATAAAAACACAATTTCTCTTGGGGAATTTGACACTTTAAAGTAATTAAATACATTTTAAAGGTAAATATGAGGTACCTAAATGTAAAGTCAAAGGTCTAGCAGTTCACTAAATAAAAGAGAGGATAATAATTCTGAGCACTGTCAGGGGACTTCTGGGAAGATGGTGGTGCAGAGAGAGCTTGACTTCCTCCCACCTTCACACTCAGTCTATAAATACACACAGAGCGATTCATCTGAGGGAGAACTGAGGATGGAGTAAACACCTTCTGCATGAAGGATAGACAGTCACATAAAAAATGGTAAAAGAGAGAGACATGGCAAAGGAGAGTAGCCCACCCCAAGTGCAATGACCTGCAGGCAGTAAGGACATCTTGAGGGACATGGACACAGATTATCTGCCCTGGGGAATAAACAAAGATCCATGTTTTAAAGTGCTTATGGACTATACAGGAAAAACCCAATTTATAGAACTAAAGCACCTGCCTTTTGGCAGAGGAACACCTGGAACTCTCTCCAGAATGGAGGTCTAGCAAATGCCATTTTTTTCACTCCTTCTCCACAATGATAGTGACATGGGGAGCAGAGTTCGGGTACATATACCAATTTCAGCCTTGCTCTAGGTGGCTTCCCAGCCAAAGTCCATACCTTCAATGGGAGAGTGCATTCAGGCCCCAGCGGCCCTAAGATCAGAGAGCCATTCACCACTGACCCCTGGAAAGTGCAACCTGGCCACCACTTACACTCACAAACATGTGAGGCTAAACAGCATGCTACTAAACAACTAAAGAGTCATCAAAGAAATCAAAAAATACCTGGAGAATAATGAAAATAGAAATACAAGTTTAAAATCTTTGGGATGCAGTAAAAGCAGTCCTAAGAGGGCAGTTTACAGCCATACAAGCCTACTTCAAGAAGCAAGAAAATCTCTAATACATAATTTAACCCAACACCTAAAGGAACTAGAAAAAGAAGAAAAAAATAGAGCCCAAAGTTAGTAGAAGATGGGAAATGACAAAGATCATAGTGGAAATAAATGAAAGATAGACTAAAAAGCAAAACAAAAGATCAGTGATACTTAGAGCTGGTTCTTTGAAAAAATAAACAAAATCGATAAACCTTCAGCAAGACTTAATGAGAAAAAAAGGACGCAGATCAATATAATCAGAAAAGAAATGGAAGTTACAACTGATAACACAGAAATACAAATGATCATAAAAGAGTATTATGAAAAATCATATGCCAACAATTGGACAACTTAGAAAAAATGGATAAATTCCTAGAAACGTACAATCTTCCAAAGACTATATAAGGAATAGAAAATTGAGCAGAGCAATTACTAGTAACAAAATTGAACCAGTAATCAAAACACTCCCAACAAAATTCCAGAGCCAGATGTCTTCACAAGTGAATTCTACCAAACATCTAAAGAAGAGCTGAGACGTCTCTTATTCAAACTATTTCAAAAAGCATAAGAGTAAGGAAATCCTTCAAATTCACTCTATGAGGACAGCATCATCCTGGTACCAAAACCAGACATGGACACTACAAAAAAAGAAACGTATAGACCAGTGTCCCTGATGAACATACATGCAGAAATTCTCAACAAAACATTAGCAAACTGAATTTAAAAATATGTTTAAAAGATCATTCATCTTGGTCAAGTAGGATATATCCTGGGTATGCAAAGATGGCTCAACATCAGCAAATCCATCCATGTGATACTCCACATTAACAAAAGGAAGATAAGAGCCATATGCTCATCTCAAAAGACGCTGAGAAAGTATTTGACAAAAGTCAACATCCATTCATGATAAAAACTCTCAACAAAGTGGGAAAAGGGCACATATCTCAAAATAATAAAGACCATATATGACAAACCCATAGTTAACATATTCAATGGCAAAAAGCTGAAAGCATTTCCTCTAGGATCGGGAAAAAGCCAAGGATGCCCACTTTCACCACTTTTATTCAATGTAGTCAAAGCCATCCAAATTGGTAAGGAAGAAGTAAAATTGTCACTATTTGCAGATAACTAAAGGTGTCATAAAAACTATAAGAAGAATTAATAAATGAATTCAGTGAAGTCCCAGGATACAAATCAATCTACAGAGATCTGTTGCATTTCTGTATACAAATAATAAAGTAGAGAGAAATGAAGCAAACAATCCCATTCACAATTGCATCAAAAAAGACAAAATACCTAGTAATAAATCTAACCAAGAAGGTGAAAGACCTATACTCTGAAAACTACAAAATATCGAAAGAAATTGAAGAAAACACAAATAAATGAAGATATTCCATGCTCATAGAAAGGAAGAATTAATGTCAAAATGGCAATACTGCCCAAAGTAATCCAATCTTGATTCAATGCAATCCCTATCAAAATACCAGTGGCATTTTTTCACAGAAATAAGCAAATAATCCTAACATTTATTTGGAATCACGAAAGACCCCAAATAGCAATGCAAACTTGAGAAAGAACAAAGCTTGAGGTATCATGCTCCCTGACTTCAAACTGTACTACAAAGCTACAGTAATCAAAACAGTTTGATACTGGCAGAAGAACAGATTCATAGGCCAATGGAACAGAATAGCAAGCACAAAAACAAACCCACACGTATATGGTCGATTAGTCTATGACAAAGGAGGTGAGAATATACAATAAGGAAAGGACAGTCTCTTCAATAAATGGTGTTGCAAAAGAATGAAACTGGATCATTGTCTTATACCATACACAAAAATAAACTCAAAATGGACTAAAGATTTAAGGATAGGACCTGAAACCATAAAACTAGTTTAAGAAAGCATAGGCAATAAACAGTTGGACATCAAAAGTAGAAATTTTTTTCTGATATGTCTCACCACGCAAGGGAAACAAAAGTAAAAATAAACAAGTGGGACTACATTAAACTAAAAAGCTTCTGCACAGCAAAGGAAATTATCAACAAAATGAAAAGGCAGCCTACTGTATGGGAGGATATATTTGCAAATGATATATCTGATAAGGGGATAATATCCAAAAAATATAAAGAACTCATACAATCAACACCAAAAAAACAATCCAAATTAAAAATGGGCAGAGGTCCTGAACAGACATTTTTCCAAGAAGACATACAGGTGGCCAACAGATACATGAAATCTTTCAACATCACTAATCATCAGGGAAATGCAAATGAAAACTAAAATGAGGTATCACCTCAGTGTACCAGTCAGAATGGTTAGTATCAACAAGATAAGAAGTAACAAGTGCTGATGGGGATGTGGAGAAAAGGTAATCCTCCTACACTGTTGGTGGGTTTGCAAATACATGCAGCCACTATGGAAAACAGTATGGATGTTTCTTAAAAAATTAAAAACAGAAATACCATATGACTCATCAATTCCACTTCTGGGGATTTACCCAAAGAAAATGAAATTATTAATTCAAAAAGATATATGCATCTCTATGTTTATTGCAGCATTATTTGCAATAACGAAGATACGGAAGCAACTGAAGGATCCATCAATAAATGAATAGATAAAAAGAAATGGTACATATATACAATGGACTATTATTGAACCAGAAAAAAGAAAGAAATCTTGCCATTTGCAACAACATGGGTGGACCTAGCAGGTATTATGGTAAGTGAAATCAGTCAGAAAAAGATGAATACCATACAGTTTCACTTATGTGTGTAATCTAAAAAACAAAACAAACAAACAAAACAGAAATAGTCTCAAACACAGAGAATGGATGGTTGGTTACCATGGAAGGTGGAAAATGGTTGAAACAGGTGAAGGGGAAAAAGGGGTACAAAGTTCAAATTATAAAATAACTTAGTCACAGGAATGGAAGGATAGCATAGGTAATATAGCATAAAATATTGTAACATCTTTGTATGGTGACAGTAACTACACTTCTCATGGTAAGCATTTAGTAATATATATAATTGATGAATCACTAAGTTGTTTATCTGAAACCAATATAATAGAGTATATAAACTATATTTTAATAAATAAAAATTTTGAAAAAAATGATTCAGAGCATGGTGTTTGAGGCAGACAGCTCTAGTTGCTAAGCCTGGCTCTACTATTGTGGAGCAGTATGACTTTAGGCAGGTTATTAGTCTGTCTGAATCCCCATTTCTCCATTTAAATAAATTTAGCATCAAAAATGTTTACAGTCTTTCTTCAGTGAGTAGATAGGATTCAATGAAATAATAGTAAATATCAATCACAGCCATTTAATTTATAGTTACTATCTGCCAGTCATTATCTAAGATATAATGGACATAAAGTGCTTACCAGATTGGCATACACTAAACAAATAAAAGTAAATTTATTAAATTAATATAATTTCGTATGTAGTAAGAATTATACTCCCAATAGCAGCCATTTTGAATAAAACCTATTTATAGTTTGTTATAATTTAAAATATAGATTTTGGTTCAGCAATTCTACTTCTGGCTATATTTTCAAAAGAATTAAAATCAGGGACTCATACCAATATTTGCACACTAATGTTCATAGAAGTATTATTCACAATAGTCAGAATGTGGAGACAACCTAAATATCTCTCCACAGATGAATGGATAAGTAAAATGTGATAAATACACATATTATGCCACAAAAAACCCTCTATAATTTGTATAGATATTTACTATCTATAATCTATATATAGTCCAATCAAATTCTGACACATGCTACAACATGTATGGACCTTGAAACCACTGTGCTAAGTGAAATAAGTCAGACACAAAAGAATATTGTATGATTCCACTTATATGATGTACTTAGAATAGACAAATTTATAGAAACAGGAAATAGAATGGTGGTTGGTAAGGGTTGGGAGCCAGGGAATGGGGAGATATTGTTTAATGGGCACAAGGGATCTGTTTGGATGATGAAAAAATTCTGGAAATGGATAGTGGCAATATTACACAACATTGTGAATGTACTTAATGCCACTGAATTGTACACTTAAAAATGGTTAAAGGGTAAGTGTTATGTTATGTATATTTTGGCACAATTTTAAAAAGTAAAAAATGAAACAAAACATAGTCATTAGAAGAACAAAAGCCCAAGGGTAGCAATCTGTTTCAAAGACAATGTTTTGAAGGTGGCTTTGTACTTACTCTCTATTTATGATTTTTAGTGCCTGGTAAATGTCTAGCATCAACATTTTCCCACAGTTGGATAATGGAAGACTCACGGGGTTTTGGGATATGCCACACAGATCCAACTTCACAGATGAAGTTTTCCTAAGTTGCTGGGAGTAATACTGGCTGACATTTCTCAGGTCTTATTCCTCTCAGGAAATTACCTTCAGTTGGAAAGCTGCCTTGTCCAAGGTCAAACCCTTCCCAAGGACAGCATCCATTCAATGAACAGTGGAAGGAGAATATAAAAGCCTGTCTTCTCAGTATAATGTGGGACAGCTTGAAGAGACTACCTTCAGAGCTCTGTGTAGATTAGCTGAGGTCTTTACTGAAACTTCACTGCAGCCCTTCTTCTCCCTCTGCTGAATATTCATTATCTGCCCTTTCACAGATGTTGAGTATAGCATTCCCTGCTAAACTTTTAACATGCTAATTTCCATCTCAGAGTAACTACTCATTGAAAAAAAGAGAATACCTAAATATTTCTAGGGCATTGGACATAAGATCCTTGCTGACAATGAATCTTAGGGAACGAAAGGTCATGATGAGCCCCCTGTTGAAGCAGCATACAGGGACAGGAGTTTTAGCCAATGTCTGATTACAGTGGTCCACTCAGTTCATGAAACCACCTGGTAATGTCCTCTTTCTCCAACTATACACCTGAAATGAACATAACTGGTAATCAGCACAGCCTCTCTATTGCTTCCCTTGCCTGAGTCCTGATTTAGTGTGGAAAGTCAAGTGGGACATCTGAAACCACTCCTCCAGCCAAGACTGTAAAGCAAAACCAGTACCATGTTGTGTGAGGGATGGCAGAGATTACTGCTCCGAAAGGAGGCAGGGCTAGTGGTCCCAGCCTATCTCCACCTAAATCACAAGTCCAGCCCCTACAAAAGTGAGACGTTTCCTAGGTAAGAACAGTCAGCCATCACAAACTCAGTCACTAGTAGCCCTCAGAGCAGTGGCTGTGCTAGATGTGCTCTTTTTGCTAGCACAGGTAAACACAGCCTCAGGTTCCTGGCATGAAGCCTTTGATTGGGAAAATGTGTTCTTTTTCACCCTTTCAGAAAAGAGGACTATCATTAGCATTCACCTGGAAATGACAATAGTATATGTTTGCAGTCTTGCCCCCAGGGTTATGGTATCACTTTCTCCTACTTTCAAAGAAATCTGGATTGGTCGCACATCCTGAAGGACATCCTGCCGGTATGCTATACTGATGACATCATGCTAATAGAACCAAATGAACAAGAAAGGACAAGTGAGGCTTCAGTAAGATAGATGTACTCCAGGGGGGGTGGGGATAAATCCAATGAACTCATTAACCTGCTACACCCCTCATGCTTTTAGAGATCCCATCCTCTGAGAAATGCTAGGCCAATCCCTTCATGGAAATGGACAAATTATTGCAACTTGTATCTCTTAAGAAGGAAGTATAACACCTGGTAAGCCTCTTTAGGTTTGGACGCAGTACATGCCACACCTGGGAATATTACTCTGGTCTCTATACTGGATGACCTGAAAGGCTGCCAGCTGTCATTAGGGCACAGAGCAGGACAAGAGGTCAGCAGCATATCCAGGCTTCAGTGCTGGGAACTTTGCTCCTTAGGACACAAGACCCAGTAGAACTCATGATACTGTAGGTGTCTGAGGTGAGAAAAGATGATATGTGGGGCTTACGGCAAGCAAAACAGTATATCAATGTAGCCCCTGTGATTCTGGAGGTACCTTCAGAGGAGAATGGTTGACCTTTTGAAAAAGAGTTCCAGGTGTGTTTTGGGCTCCTGGTAAAGATGGAGTGCCAGACTGTGGGTCTTCAAGGGCTAGAACTGTGTGGTCCCTTGTGGTCCAGCATGAACTGGTTCTGTCAGGTCTACCAGTTTCACAAAGGGTAATTGACTTTAGCTACGAGAAGACACTAGAGCCATGGTTACAATGGGGTCACAGAGAGGAATATGTTTAGCACCTGGGAGATCCCTTTGGATAACACTTGGTTAACAAGACAAGTTTTGAGTTCTGGTGTTTCAAGAGCCAGCATGACTATCTATAGGATGTTAAGTGATAAGATGCCTTTTTCAACAAGTGATCTGCTTAATTCATGGGAGAGCATTCTTTTGATTCATTAGAATTTACATATAATAAGCACTCCTCTTAGACAATCAATTCTGGTATCCCTCTTACATTCTGATAGTTGGTGACAAAGCACAGACTCAAAATAATCTTTTTTTTTTCTGTGTTCTAAATGTCGAAGTTAGATTTTTGTTTCTGTTATTATTAGCAACCACATAAATCAAGCACTATTGTAAGCATTATATGTATAGTAGCCCTATCCTCACAATAATCTTGTAAAATAGACATCATTAACTCTAGCTAACATCTGTGCATATGGAGCCTCAGAGAGATAAGTACTTGCCTGTAATTACCCAACTGGTAAGTGGCAGAGTAAATTGGAACCTGAATCTACAAATCATAAAATTCCCTGAAATTTTCATCTATCTTAAAATAAAATTTTGTCCTAAGTAAAAATAACTGCAAAATAGTGGCATAAAAGTATAAAATTTACTTAGATTAACCAGACCAGCATTATGGTTTAGCAGTACAAGCAAAGAAAGCAGAACCCAGATTGTAGAAAGCTACAACAAAGAAAAGGTAGTGATGTAGCTATAGCATGAGTAGAAAACTCTTCCAAGATGCTTGGATTTTTAGAGATGCATCTTGGATCCATGAAAGCTATTTGTGTTTGTCTTGCCAATGGGTTTCAGCCCCGGACAAGTTCACTATGGATTAAATGACAGTGGAACGTTCTTGGGATGAAAGGGTTTATACTCAACCTTATTCCCACAGTAGCAGGTCAATCACTGGAATCCCATCCACTCGGAACGAGTCTGCATGCAGCAAGCTGGTCTCTGCCTCTGGGCCTCTCTGCCCCTGCAGCATCTAAGTCTCTGTCCTCGGCCCTGCCACCACTCCAGTCTCTGCTCTCCTGCAGCCTTGCAGCCCTGCAGCCGTGCAGCAGCCCAGAGCACTGGGCGGAGCTCTTTATATAGAGTCAATAGCAACATATTGTAGTGAGCAAGACAACCAGGGCCAGGTGAGAATCCTGGCCATAGAAACCCTCACTTTCTCCACAGTAGTTATGTGTACAATTTTTTATTGTTTTGTTTTTGGTAGGCAGAGTAGACCATGCCTGTATGCTGATCTGAAGGATTCCCTAGAGAGGAAGAGATGGAAGAATAAAGAAGTAGAAGATATAACTGAGGCAGCAAGATGTCTAAGAAGATGGAAAAGGATGGGATGCAGCACATCTGATACAAAGTTAAATGTTTTCTTTCAGTGGTCCTCAGAGTGAGGCGTCTAGACGAGCATCATTAGCACCACCTGCGACTGGTAGCTATGCACATTATCAGGTGCCATCCAAGAAAACCCTGTGAGTCAGAAACTCTGTGGTGGGACCAGCAATCTCGGAGCTAACAAGCCCACTAGGTGTGCATTGTAACAACAGGTAAGAAAAAAGCCGGATGCAGATAAGGGCAGACATACCAATCTGGTAGTGGAAAATTGGCAGTTTCCGTCAATTATACCTCTTAATTCTCAGGCAGTTTTTCCCTTCAGGATCTTTTCTTTTTTTTCTTTCTGCACCAAAAAGGGAAAGATTTTAGCTTCTATTTGGGAAAAAGACTGAAAAGAGGAGGGGAGCCAGTCTTCGTGATAACTGGTGAAGCGTCACACAATTGGTTGCATATCTATTGGCAAACAGGGTCTAGCAGAGCAGCTCTGAGCACTTCTAGAAAACAAGTGTTGTCTTACTAGTGAGCGGAGGTCCACTGAGTGACTGGAAGTCTGCAAATGTTTCTCTAAAGATAAACCATTACATAAAGAGACTTAAATTTTTGCTCAAATTAAATTTAAAACCAACTGGATAGTGTTTTCTTCCCAGAAAGTCAAGCTTTTAAGTTTAGACTGGTAGTAGACAAAATAAAGGGACTACGTTTTTGACTTATGTTTGAATTATACTGTTAGTAAATCTGTGACACCACTTCATATTTCATTAAGTAACTCTCTAATAAATTAGAGAGTAAAGGAGATGAAATGTTTAAGTTAATGCCCATCTTCACCATGATATTCTCAGCAAAACTATTAACATGAATTAGAGTTTACTGCATGTAGATAAAGTGAAGGTTCCTGTGGTCAGGATTCTCATCTGGCCCTGGTTGGCTAGCTCACTACACGTGTGTCGGCAATGTGTCGTTGTTGACTCTGTATAAAGAGCCCTGACCAGTGCTCTAGGAGACACGGTGGCATGGCTACAAGGCTGCAGGAGAAAAGAGCAGAGGCTGGAGTGGTGGCAGCGCCAAGGACAGAGGCCCAGAAGTCGGCTGTGCGGGCAAAGAGGCCCAGAGGTAGAGACCGGCTTGCTGCATGCAGACTCTCTCTGAGTGGATGGGATTCTAGTGATTGACCTGCCACCATGGAAATAAAGTTGGGTATAACCCTTTCACTCCAAGAATGTTCTACTGTCATTTCTTTGGTCACATTGAATCCATGGTGAACTTGCCTGGGGCTAAAACCCATTGGCAAGACACCGCGTATGTTATAATGAACACAGAAATCTTATGGAGGGTGAAATAAATAAATTATTTTATTCTGCAACAGAAAAATAGATGTTAAAATGCAGAAGAGAATAGAAACTGCCAGAATCAATGGAGGAAATTTAAAGAGTTAAATGGTCATATACTTTTTAAGGAAGAGAGATATCATAAATGCTGTGATAGGCTTAACAAATTTGCTTATAGCTAAAAAGCTTTATTTGTGTACTGTGATATTATATGTATATAAATACTCAATGTGGGGGACCATCTGCTTCAGTAACATCTTTATACATATGATATGCATAGCAATCTAAATGGTTATTCATCTTTGAATATGTGTAGTGCATGTTAGCACATATGCAAATTCTACACACAGCTAAGCAAGAGTGTTAATATCAGGTTAATTCTAGGAAAATACTGCAGGAACTGTTATAGGAACAGATGAGTGAATGCCAGTTTATAAAAGCTAAGGGATTGCCTATTGCCTAAGCAAAATATACCATATTAAAACAGGAACCTGAAATCAAAATTGCTTCTGTATCAGAACAGAGTATTTGTTTTTAAGCATAAGCATGTATTCTTTGGAGCCCTAAGAGTAGGAGAGGAGGCAACACTCCATATACAACTTAACCACCAGTTACTTTCTAACTCCCTCCTTCACTTCAAGTCAATTTGCTGCATGTGATTTTTTTTATCAGCTTGGATGAATTTATAATGTGCTTATAATTGTATTTGTGATGTAATGGGTTGGAAGAATTCTGATAATGAAGAAATGCTATCTAAAGGAGACAATAAAATTATATGCTGATAATAAGAATGGGATTTTGCTTGTACCATTTTGTACGCTGCTGCAGTCTTGTACCAAGCCCCTTTAAGCTACACATGCAACTCCTATTACCACTAATTGCAGTTTCACTACACAAGCACATCAAAAGAGAAGACACAGGCCTCCTTTGTGCTGTGGGTTTTCTAATCCCTTTTATATTACATAATGAGATCCAATTCTACTTTCACATTTTAGGTACTGTTTGTTATCCCAATATTTACCCACGTCTAATCTTCTTTATTCTCTGAAATTCTTGGGAATGTTCAGATAGATGTATAAAATGAAAATAGCTAATTATACTTCTTGGGATACTATTCTTGATTCTAAAAAGACAAAACCTCACAAGGGTGTGAATCTTTTTATCTTTAGAATTAGTGTAGTTTAAAACACAATCTGGAACTTGAAATCTATGCAGGAATTGATTTAATAACAAAACTTTTAAAAAAATTAGTTCAAGATTTATAGTCATGTGGATGTAACCTTTTCTAGTTCAAAGCACAATAATTTAAAATAAGCAATATGATGGTTCATGCTCAGAGAGGACTGAAGTGAAGATATGTGCATTCTGTTGGGGCTTTGCCCTAATCATCTCTGAGAACCTTCAGGCTTTATATATTAATTTGTTTTCACCCCTTCCCCAACTCTCCCCTATAGTAACCACCAGTCTGCTCTCTCTATTTATGAGTCTCAGGTTTGTTTGTTAGTTTTGTTTTTAGATGCCATATATAAGTGAAATCATACACTATTTGTCTTTCTCTGTCTGACTTATTTCACTTAGCATAATGCCCTTTAGGTCCATTAATATTATTGCAAATAGCAAAATTTCACTAATTTTTATGGCTGGGTAGTATTCCATTGTATATGTGGGCTATATCTTTGTATCCATTTATCTATCAGTGGACTGTTGTAGAGTCTCCTGCATCTACTCTGTCCCTTTCTTCTCTCCACATTAAAAAAGGGATCTTGCTGGATGAAAATGCATACATCATTATATTTCTTTCCTGGTTAAAATACTTTGATGGTTCTTACTGGTCTCCAAATAAAGTCAAAATACTGCAGGTAAGGTGCTCTAGGCCTTCTTTCCCTTCTTCACATTTGACCTGTTCTGTCCTCCCACAGGCTTTCACACACACTCCGCCTACTTGAACCTCCCTGCCGTTGTTTTCCCCAACACACACACACTTTCATGTGCACTCTACCCTTTTAGAACCTTGTTCATTCTTTAGATTTTCAATTCAAGTATGACTTCCTCAAATATATGATTTCACCTACCAGGTAAAATACATTCTCATAGCATTCTGTACTTTTCCTCAGTTGCCCTTCTTCCTTTATCTCTTCTTTCAACAAATATTTAGGGAATAATTAATTTATAAGAGAGGCAGGGATGGTTCCAGGCACTAGGGAATAAGAGTCAATTAGCCAGATAAGATCCCTGTTCTCAGGAGCATCTGTCTAATGGGATACATACAATAAATAAACAAAAGCACAAGTCAACAAAAGAAACCTTGTGAAGAAATTCCACAGGGTAGTGTGCTAGAAATTACTGAGAAGGAGCCACTTCATCAGTGGAGATGCAGAAAGTTTCTCTAGGGAGACATGTGCTGAGACTTGAATGATATCAGTTACATTTCCTCCTTTGATTACTTGATTATTAAATTACTTTCTGTTTCTCTCACTCACCTATAAATTCCATGATACCAGCAACTACGGTAGTTTTGCTCAGAAATTCTGTATCTAGAAGATCTGCTAGAAATATTTTGAATAAATAAGTGAATGAAAATACCACAAGTTTTAGATCAAGCCTATCTGAATTCAAATCTTGGTTCTCATCTTCAACTTGGGCAAATTATTAAAACTCCTAACCTTCAATTTTCTCATCTGCTGATGAGGATAATAACACCTACTTATCAATTAAATTATTATACATATCTCAATCATCAGACTGTGGCTTTAACTATCATAAACTCAAAGACATGTATTCTTCATGTGGTGCTTTTCCATTCATGTCTGAATCATGACTATGATTATTTAAAATTTAATAAGCCTCTGGCACTTAGTTTTCTCATTTGTTAATTAAAATAATGATACCTATGTCTTATGGTTGTTTTGAGGAATGAATGAGGCATTAACCTATTAAAGACCTTAGTTCAGGCTCTAAGATATTACAGATTTAAAATTTTATTTCATTGCACTATAAAAAGTTTTCCAAGTGCATAGTAAGAGGAATAACACTATACAAATCCACAGAATTATTATCAGCCAACAAATTTTGAAATGATTTTTCTGTGAAGAGAAGGACTTAATTTAGAGTCCTACAATGTGTGTATATATATATGCCTGTGTACTCTCTGACATATATGTATGTCTATGTACTCTCCGAGACAATATTATACATAACTAACATTTATATAGACTATTGTTTATAAAACACTTCTGTGAATATTCTCTGGTTAGATACTCAGTACCAAACCCGTGAGGCAGGTATTACAAGTTATAAGGAAACCTCCTGTTGAAAGAGCTGACAGGCAGTGACCAGCTCTTAGGTTACGTGCCTTATCCTGTTACTAACAGTGAGCAAAATGCCCTGGTTTGTCTGCAGGCTGGTACAGAGGGCTCCAACTCTCAGCTGCCAGAGAGGCAGAGAAAAGGAAAGGTAACCTCATGGCTACTTCCAGAGTATGGCACTGGCAACATGATCAGTTGGTGATGGAAGACAGATTATTTTACCCTCACATTCTCTTAGTCTTTTACTGTTCATTGCTCAAGGCTGTTTGAAACTCTACATTCATTTAATCCTTCTGGCAGGGAACAATCACTCTGAGTTCCCCCACTGATACACATTTATTTGCTGCAAGTTCATTCTTTACAGACTGAGCACATAAAAATTTAAAAACACAGTATTAAAACTAATATAAATCACCTCCCCTACCCTATAGAAAAATGAAGTATCCCACCTTAAGAATGGTTTTAAAGTATTTCCAGGAAATACCTAATATATGAATACTTCAAAAGAGAAAATGAAGAAAAGAGCTAACCTTGCATTTTCACAGATCAAAATGTTTATTCAAGTAGTATTTGCAGAAAAATAGCTGAGTGTCTGTCACTCAAATGATGCTACATTCATCATATTCTCTTTAGATCTGAAAAAAGGGGTTGTAATATGAGTAAAACTGGTTGACCTAATTTTGTCTGAGTTTCTGCGATAATGTCAATAAAGTACAATTAATCTCTAGGTTCAAGCATTTGTAAATATTTCCATTTAATACTGAATGCTTACATTTCTTAAAAATTATTTGGAAAATGGAAAACAAATTGTATTTGTGGTTGGAAGGAATTGTACTAATGTATTTTTCTACTTATTCTCTAATGCTTCAGTGATTCTGTGATACCTGGTCATGTTTTTGCAACATGTTTTTTGTTGGCAAATTTTTTATGTTTGTGATATCTCAATTCAGATAAAAGGTTAGAAATGATAATAATATTGTATACTTTAAAGTTGACCTCAGATTTTGGATGATTAATTTTTTTCTTGTCCAGGCTAAATTCTAAAATGCTATGATAAGAATATGGTAACGGTGAAAGGATTAAGGCCCCAAATTAGTTGATTGTGAGTTAATTCAAAGGGAGATTATTCTGGGTCAGTGGGACTTAACAGATGAAAGCCTTATAAACAATTATCTTAACAGCCTTGAAGAAATAAACTGCCATGCTATGAAAGGGCTTTCAGGCAGCCTCTAGGAGATGAGAGGGGTCCACAACTGACTTGAGCAAGAAAATAAGGCTCTCAATCCTACATCTGCAAGGAACTGAATTCTGCCAACAGCCACATAAGCTTGGAAGAAGACCCTGGGCTCCTGAAAAGAATGCAGCCCATTCACACCTTGTTTGTCACCTTATGAGACCTGGAGCAGAGGACCTCGCTAAGCTGTGCCTGGACTCTGACCCACAGAAACTCTGAGATAATAAATGCGTGTTGTTTTAATGTACTAAAAAAAAATTTTTAATGCTATCAATGAACTATGACCCCTCCATTAGTTATACCCACATTAAAACCCTGGATTTAATTGCCAGATATTCACAAAGTTGCCACTGTATTTCAGGCAGTGTGCTAGGACCAGGCAGTGTGGTGGATACATTTCTGAGTTCAAGCAAAACTATTACATAACAATGAGCATTTCCTTACTGGTTCAGATAAACCCAATACAAGCACAATAATACAACATGATAAGAAACATATATTTGGTCTCTGTCCCCAATTCCTGGCAGAGAGTTCCTGAACCCTTGAAATTTCTTGAGTGAAAGAGGTGCTAAGAGCATCTTTTGTGTTAATCTTTGGTATTTGGCTCTGATTCGATTCCTGACACAGCACTCCTAAGTCTTCTAGAATTTCCTAGGTTGTAGGAAGACCTTTTGTTCTAGTGAGGTGACTTTTGGTTGGCTCCTGGATGAGGGTTAATCACCAGAAAGATGAAACCACAATTAGATGTCCAGAATTTTCAGTCTCAACCCCTCACCCCACAATCTTTGGGGAAGGGAGAGGAGCTGGAGATTGAACTAATATTCCATCATACCTATGTGATGAAGTGTCCATAAAAATCTCTAAAGGACAGGGTTTGGAGAGCTTCCAGGTTGGTGAACACATCCATGCACCAGCAAATTTCCACTTTCCAAATACATGGGGCAGAAGCTCCTGTGCTTGGCGTCCTTCTGGACCTTACCTTATGTATCCCTTCATCTGGCTGTTCATCTGCATCTGTGTCCTTTATAACAAACTAGTAAACATAAGCATGTTTCCATGAGTCTTTGAGTTATTTCTTGAGCAAATCATAGAACCTGAGGAGAGAGTCTTGGAAACACCCAGTTTGTAGCCAAGTTGGACAGAAGTGTGGGTAACCTGGCAACCTACTGATGCTGGGATTCTTGTTCACAGAGTCGAAGAATGAACTTTGCAAACACTCAAAGTAGGAGAGCAAGTGAGAGGCTTTTATTTAGAGATAAAGTGAGAGGACAGAGCTCCTGGCTTTCACCAGGAGGGGGCAAGAGATCCTGTAGCTGTGCATTGTTTCAGGGTTTTATAGACAGTTGAGGATTTTGGGGAACATGAAAAAAGGCTTAGGGGTGTGGACTTGTTAAGCGGCCCCTGAATATTTACAATTAACTTAACACAAGGAACTTCCTGCTCTGATTTCTCCCTGAGATACTGGCATCTTGGTCTGGGAGAATATCAAACAAGACTGCCTCCCAGCCCCCAAGGTGAGCTGAGGTATCATCTGTTTGCTAAACTTCCTGGGTATTAAAATACAATCTTATATTTACGGTGGAATCCTTCCTGCCTTTTACTATGTTGTTTATGGCAGGGCTTGCTTGCCATTATTAATTGCCCAGATTGCAAATCACCTCATCATGTCTGAAGGAGGAAAGACAGCACAAAGGCCTGGGCCTTTTAGCATGCTAAAGTGAATCTTACACATGATTACAAATGATTAGCATAATAAAAACATGTGCTACTCTTCTTTATCTGGGGAATATTAACTGATCTTACTGAAGAATGACTCTAGAGCTTAATGTTTAACACAGAGTTTTGGTAGGGGGTTTCCTTGCATGTAGTTACATTGTTCTGACTGCAAATATCCTGCCTTGCTTTTTCCAGAGGCCCACCCCCTACTCTGAGTACACCCCATGGTCCCTGTCTCACTATTACTTGCAACTGTTGTCTGACGTTGGGGGAAGTCTTGTGGGACTGATCCCTTAACATGTGGAGTGTACACCACATCTAGGTAGTTAGGGCCAGGATGAATTATATTGTAAGACACCCAATTGGTGTCCATAGAAAATTGGAGAATTGTTTGATTTGGAAAACCCACACATTTAGTCTCAAAAGTTCTGTGTGCAGGGAAATATTTTCCCTTTAATTAGCCTATCCCTGGTCTCTTGCTCTTTTACCCTAATTTCACTTCCAACACATCTGAATTCTTTGCCCTGGCTTAATGAATATCAACTTCTGTGGCTCTCTTCTCCTGACTCAGTTACACAGAATAGGTAATATTTTTATGAAGGGGAAAAGCTGTGTCCTGCATCACAACACAGAGTTTTTCCTATCTATTATTTTACCAAATGCTCAAAGTTCTTCATGTTATGAATTGCTCACATGAACTGAGGATACTTATTGTCATCCTTAATGTAATTTAGTTCCCTGATTAAAGACTTGTTTCTTGCACTGAGGGCCCCAGTTTTCCCTGTGAAATCCAGTCTGTCTCCTTAGACAGGAAGTCCTACTGGCTGAATCTCTCTGAAGCCAGCTTTCAGGTCCAGGGGTTTCCTAAGTAAACCTGTCATGTTGCCTCTAAAGTTACTTCATGTTTGAAGGCTATTAATATGACTCATTCATTCCTCAGTCCTTCATCCCTTGTTGTTAGAAATTGCTCTCAACATCTCTAGGCGACGGGAAACAGATGTCTCTTAGTAACATCATATATTTCTGGTTCTGAAACTAGTTTTGAAATACGTTTGTGATAGTTGAGTATGGACATTTCTGTGATAAGACGGAGATTTTTAGATTTTATTGTTTTGTTTTAACTTTCTCTCTATATTCCCCCTTTCTTCCTTTTGCTCTCACCACTCCAAACATGGAGAGCCCTATACTTCTTTGCCTTAAAGGGTATTTGAAGCAGGGTAGAAAAAAAAAAGATATGTACTTCATTTTTAGCTCTTTTTTTTTCACCCTGAAAGGTTAGGCCTGTGTTGGAATTCCTAAGCACAGTGACTTGAAGTGAAAAGTCTTTGTTTAAACTAGGAAAATATTTTCCAGGGCTGAAATAAGGAGAGTGAAACAGGTAAAGGTTATAAATCTTGGGAACATAGGGGATGGGTGTTGCTACCCTGACATGCCACCAGGAAACTGGCATGTTCCCAGAGAGGAATGTAGGCAAAGGCATTTGGTAGATGAGACCAAATATAGCCTCATAAATTGCCTAGGCTCCAACATCAGCATAGAGGAACAAAACGTTCCCTCTTCATAGAGCCTTTGACCAAGCTTTCATCTTCCTTGAATGCCCTCCCTTTTATTAGATTCTCCATATCTCACACCTCTTCAAGCTCCTCCGAATCCACTAAGCCTTTCTCTTAACCTCATGCCCTTACGTATGATCACTCCACTGAACACTCTATCAGCGTCATTCATTCAGCACTTAATCTGACTGCTTTCTAGCCTGCCATCTGATGCCTTGTATTACTTAACTTTTCATCCAGTCATTTATTAATTTGAATTAAATTGCAAATTCTTTGAGTTGACAAAGTCTTAAATTCTTTCTTTGTTATAGCAGTACCCACAAAAAGTTATAGAAATGATATACGATGAGAGATTTATCAAAGATGTTTGAAGAAGAAATATTATACTATTCTAGCTCCAAAATAAAATTTGAAATACCTATAAAATAGAATGTTATGGCCAGAATACAATCACATTAGAGTTCCATACATAAAAATACAATATTACAGAATCTTATCTAGAGGCACAGTGTAGAACACAGGGGACTTTTAAGTCAGTGAAAGTATTCTGTATGATATTGTAATGACAAATCCATGACATTATACATTTGTCAAAACCCATGGACTTATACAACAAAAAAAGTGAGCCCTAATGTAAACTATGGACTTTGGTTAATAACAGTTTATCAATATTGGTTCATTAATTGTAACAAAAGTACCACCTTAATAATGGGGAAACTGTGTGTGTGTGTGTGTGTGTGTGTGTGTGTGTGTGTGTGTGTATAGGGAAGTGGGGAACTCTACTTCTGCTCGGATCTTTTGTAAAGGTATAATTGCTTGAAAAAGTAAAGTCTATTGTAAAAAATAAAAAATACAGTATTATAGAATCACTCTTTTCTAAAGGCATGTTATTCTGAGAACATAAAATCTCACTGAATAACTTTTTAAAGCCCAGCATAATTTGAAATTTTCATACTCTGATTTTTTTCCACTTTTTGGATAGCCCTTTTGCTCTTTGTATTGAAATGGATCTTTTATTACAACAAGATAACAGCAGCTGTTCACTCGTGGTCAGCCAGATGTGTACCAGCGCAAGATCACCATATCTTACTTCTACTTAAAAGTCATGCCTATTACCTGTTAATTGCCATGTATTGATTTACTTAAGCATCCATGGTTACTGTATGAGAAAGATAACACTTGGCTCTAGGGGACCTGGAAATTCTTTACACGATCTGTGACCTTGACAGAAAAGCGTGATTAAGCTGAACCTCTGGATGGAATTAAGAGATGTAGACCTTTCATTCTTTATGAAATGCCTCATCTTTCCTTAGTGCCAGGAGCACACAGTTCTATTTACTGAGAAAACATCTTATATTAACTTATCTCCTTCTCTTTTACGACCAGCTACCAAAAGTGCAGGTTTTCTACATGCACGGAAGAGAAGGGGAGACAAAAAGGGCTTAGTATATAAAAAGGGATTTTGATTTTTCCACAGAGCTGTGTCTATTCATCCACTGAATAACCCCCCTGCCAGTGGCCAACCCATTTGGCTTTCCTGCACAATTTTTTCATAATGATATTTCACACAATGAAATAATAAAAATTTGTGATTTATGAATTAAACTGAAATAATAAATTAAGTATTTTTAACTATGTTATAAATCCAGGATAATTTTATTTTGTTTGTTCTTTGCTTTGGCTGTTTGTAAATCCTGGGGCCAAATAACTAGCTCAAATCAAAATCAGTCAAAGGGGGAAATAGAGTTTAAACCCATTTATTGCTTACAAACAGCCATCCAGTGTCTCTCTCTGTGGCAGAAGTGAGCAAAAACTCTCCCCAACCTCTCAGGTCCAGATAAGACTTTGCTTGCTCAGGTGATTACTCATTCATATGGAGATGACCTACTTCTCTCTACGCCTTGGAAACACCTGTTGATATGGAGCTGCACTAAAGCCAGTCAAGAGATTCTGGAAATACTGCAATTTTACCCACACTGGTATAGAGCAACCTGAGAGTCAAAATTTATCTAGTCTGTCATATAATCCCTCACTTTTTCATTCATTTGTATTGGCTTCTTGTAAAGAGACAAAATGCAAAAAGTATCAGATACAGTCATGTAAATGTGAAAAAAAATTCCAGTGATGACAAATAGCATACTTAAGCTTTTTAAAATAAAAAGTAGAAAGATGTAGAAATAGTGTTCCTTGATGTGTTATAGAGATTTTATGTTAATGCCAAACGGGAAAATGAAAGAATTATTTTTATTTTGACAGATATTTTATATATGTCTTTGGTTTAAATAATATTTGTAAATTGCTAAATGGCATTTGTTTTTCAATACAAATTACTGATTACAATTGTTTTAAGCCAGGCAAAGAAAGTATGGGGACATCTTGATGTGTTTCCCAGCAGGAAATTTATTGACTTCCAGATTCTCTTAAGCCATCTGTTTTAGTCAAATTCAAGTGCATTTCTTGTAATTTTCTTTGCTGACCAACAAGCCATCAAGCTAACTGAAGATTCCATGGCTTTAAGAATTCTGAAATAGGCCACCTTCCTCCCCAACAAGTATATTACTTTGTGGAGCTCTCACTTCTGCTTCTTTATCAAGCCACTTCTGGAACTATGCTCATGTCTCTTCCTCTTTTTATTTTACTTCCCTTAGAGTTTCCACAGGGTGCATTTTCACATGTCTACATGTGTATCTATTATTTTTCTCTTTAGAGAAAGTAAACAGCTTCCAATGGACAGTAGGGCTAATTAACTGAGGAAGAGCCTAATGTATTCTGCACCTGTAGGAGCACTCTGATATTTATGTTGGACTGCCTGACTGAACAGTGAGCAACAGATAGAGAATAAGGTTATGAAGAATGAGAGAGGATGCAGTAGGCTACCACCAGTCACAGCAGTTTTTAAATTAAGCACATTGTTAGCAGGGTAGAAGCAAGGGAAAGGTCCCTTTGAATATGGCATACATGAGCTTATGACTGTAGAGCATCAGTGATCCATTCCTTTTCTACCTGCGGTTCTTCTGAGTGAGGGAAGTGATGGAGAAAGGGAAGGGTAGAGGCTGGCAAAAGGAGGCAACCACATAGAAAAGAATAAAGACACAGTACCTTAGGCAGCCCTCAAAGGCAGCCTCTGTTCTCAGTTCAGTCCCTTAGGTCTCATTTGCATAGCCTTTGATGAGCTCCCTTCACAGAGATTGTGAGTATAGGAAAGAGTAAATCCCAGTGTGGAGAAGCACAAGTACTGTAAGCAGAGTTCTACTTCTCTCCAACACCTAGAGTTTGGATATCATTTTAGCAGTGATTACCAAACTTACTTTCTTTACCATACCATGTTAAAGGGGCATAATCATAAATATTAACAGAATTCTAAAATGAGTTTGAAAATGACAAATTCATTGAATCCTTTCTTAGTTCTGCATTGTTCTATACATGTATCTTAATGAGAAATATGTGTGTGTGTATTATATAAATAAACATTATGCATAATTTGTTTTTTTCTAATTGACACTTCAAATGGGTGAGATTAGAGAATGATAAGAAAAAAGTCCCTTAGAACAACTGAACAGATGACTTTGGCTGGAGTGAAGTGAGCAAAAATACATTAGCAGGCAACTTCCCCTGTCTGGTTTCTTTGCATCCATAAAACAGTTATCAAGACATGTTCAAATTGTAGGTGTCTCAAAAAAAAATGTGAACAATAAGATGAAAGAATGGTGATACGGAAATAGGTGTCTGCTTGCTCCCCAGGTTGTCAGGAATTGGCCTTTACCTTGGTCGATTCACCATATTCAGGGTTTGATCTGCAAAACAAGAGAGAAAGTCCACCATTCTCTAGTTTGTGGAAATGGTCCTTATTAACCAGCATATGGGGGTTGATATGTAAACCAGTGTCAGTGCATGAGGTTACAACCATTAAGCTGACCAAATACTTCAATTGGCTAACCATAGTAGTAAACCAGAACAAGAGAGGCCAGTTTATTTTAAGTGACTCTTAGCTAAGGTAGCCTGAGTTGTTTCACATATGAGACGGCTACACTACCAAGGAAAGCTTTCAACCTGAGTCTGCTTAGCGAAGATTCCGTCTTCCCAGAGCAGTGAGCAGATGCTCTGCTGCTGTGTGCTTCTGAGACTTCTTTTCTCATGCTTGCATGGCTCAGCACCCCTATTCTGTTCCACAGATTTTCTCCAAATAGATTCAACTAGTTATTTCCATCTCTGTGTGGTAGATTATGTGCACAAACTGTACTGTCTCTGAAGTGATTCTTAGAACTCCTATATTCTTAATATGAACTTACATTTATGGACAATGTCTTGATTTTTCTAGTGCTGATGGCTATCATAGCAGTCTTATTTAGATTTGATGAACTGAACTCTTCTGAGGGCAATCCTATTATAAATGTTGCGAATGTTTCACCAAAACTCTTATTATCCTAATAACACTGCAAATTGTATAAAGTTATTTTTTTTAATTTGCAAATGTCAACATAAATATAGGAATAAATAATCATGTTTTATGGTGGACTGGTACAGTGGGGAGAGCAGGGGCTTTGGCAACTGATAGAAATTTTTATCCTTCTACCAGCACTTATTAACTCTGTGACCCTAGGCAGTCTATTTAAACTCTCTCTGTTAGGCAGAAAGACAGACATAAGTGGTATGAAAAGTGGGTGGGGACCACCAAGAACTCAGGGAGTTAATCAGATAAAGCCAGAAATCTGGACATAACTCAGAGAGTTAAGTAAATGAAGCCACTGGGACCAACAGTGACTTGAAGGGCACAGGCACTCCCCAGATGATGAAAATTCCCAGATAAAAGATGTCAAAGCACAGCCCATTTCTTCAATCCTCCAATCAGATCAAGCCCCCAAGGCCAAAAAATGTCAATCAAGAACTTCCATGCCCTGAAAAAAACCCCATAAAAGAAGCCTCACAGAAACCAGCTTGCTTGTCTAACATTAGGCAAGCCTGCTCTATTAGTCTGTACAGTGAAGTAAAATTTCCTTTGCCTTCTTGACTTTAGTTTCACATCTCACTCTATCTGACCTCCCTGCGACTTCAAACCAGGTTCATCCCCAGCATCTCCATTTCTTCATTTCTAAAATTGGGGGTAGTGGTAAAAGATAATTGCTGCATGGAGTTGTTATTAGGATTAAAGGCAGCTAATGTTTCCTGACAGAACTAAGTGCTGGATAGATAGCAGTTCTTACTAATTATAAATAAACTGTTTATAATGAAGCTTAATCAATATCTCTGAGCATTGACAAAAAGTTTACTTTTTCAAAAGGAAGTTTTTTATGGCTGTAGCCATAAATTCTGGTGCTTTATTTCCATTCCTTGTTCTCAATGTTTTCTTGATCTCAAGATGTTTTTCAAAGATGGGATAATTTAAAACAAAGGCCAGGATACAAAATGATGTCATTCCTTTCCCATAAAAAAAAGGTTTTATCTGGAAGTAAGAAGTGTTCTAGAAGATTATAATTATCAGGTATCCAACTGACAGCTTTACTTCCTTGACTACCTGAATCAGTAGAGATTATTGTAAGGGGACAATAGCAGAGGAGGTGTCATAATCGACGTGTCTCCCAACGCTGTATTGGAAATTCTTATCTTCTCACCAACACACGAAAGGCTTCCTCCTTGGCACTTCCTTCTCATATAATGTGGCTTCTGAGCTAATATCTGGATGGATATGAGCTTCCAGTTGATACAGTTATTTTCCCCTCAGTCCAAGTGACATTCTGCCAAATTAGTCAAATAAAAGGCTTTAAAACCTTAATGACTTTAACTCTGATGAGTAAGGCTATAGGGTAGCTCTAGAATAGCCCCACAGAACTTATAGTTCATAGGACCAGATAAGACCTTAGTTCTAACGTTATCAACAAGGAGCCTTGATTGTACATGTCCCCAAGGCCCCAGGTTTAGTGTGAGTGGCAGAGAAAAAATGAAACCCAGATCTTCATATTCCTTATCTATAGTTCTTTGCTTCCCTTATGACTGAGATGCCATCTCATCTAGATGGATAGATTATACAGAAATTTCATTTTCTGGGTGAGTATTTTTGTTCACTGACATGGAAAATTGAACAATCAATTTTTATTAAGAGAAAGTTTATGGTAGCTTTGGCAAAGGTGTCTGAGGTGAAGCTTTAGATGCTGATGATGTTTGATTGCTTTTAATAACTCTGTCAACAAAGGAAAACAAAACCCATATTTATTGTGCGGGGAAGAAGAAGAAAAACCAAGAATTCATGTATTTTGTTACTGTACTTAGGGTGTTAGCACCTCCTGGGAAGAAAGACAAATTAGAAGTTTGAGAAACTGGTTGCCATTTCAAATTCAATCTTGAAATATCTGTTAAACTGAACAACTATGAAACTTGTTCAGATTTTTTAATTATCTTCAACATTCCCCAACCCTTTGGTAAATAACAAAAATAGTCCTTGAATTGTTAAAATGAATGAGGGTACTTGCAATACTTGAATCAAGCAGTTTTTTTTTTTAATTTGTAAAGATACTTTCTCTTTATTCAGTGTTCTTACTCACATTCCCTATAGGTCTTCTGCCACAGCCCCTCCCTGATCTGTTGATGTTGTGTGAAATACACTAGAATTCCCATTTGGACACTGATGTACTTAAACTCAGTTCTTTAAACATACCTGTATGGTCTATAGGCTAATACTCAGACATTCTCTATTCTGACTTGTCTCTACCAATTGTTTTATAGGATAGAATAAAGATTCTACACAGGCTAGCTGAAACTTTCTCCAGAGCAAAGCTTACAGAAATTATGTCTTTTACAATCATATTCTATAAACCTCTGGCCTTTATTGATTCTTATACTCCAGAACTCATTCCCCATGGTGGATCATTTACATAAACCACAGGTATTATTGAAAAGTCCAGCTACACCAGATTATGGAGTTGTTCCCTTTGCTTCTTGCCCATATCTTAAGGAATCTCTTAACATCCTGAGGCTTTCAGGCCCATTAGCCCCAAGGGATGTGTGATATCACAGGTGTAAATTGCCTGATGTTAAAAAATCTATTTAATCCGCTGAACTGAAGGAGACATTAGTAACTGGGAAATGGAACATCTGGATTAAATCAGAGTTACATATTCTTACAGCTTGTTCATGCTCAAGTTGGTAAAAACCTATTCTTTATCTCCTGAAACCTGAAACTATCAGCTATTCCTTTTCTGATCCCTAGGAAACAGGGGCAGGAACACGGCTTTCCCTCAATTCCTAGATACAGCTCTCTAACATTAATCAAATATTTATTAATCCCTTCAGATAGAAAAGCTTCCTATTCTGCATACATATATACACAGGGAATTGATGGCATAGAACAACTGAATTGAAGACTTTTGAGTAAATTTTCTGTGCAAAGATATACTTTAAATTCTATGATAAGATACAAATATTTAAATGGTCCATGTGCATAATTCATATTTGCTACAAAAATATGGTGAATGAGATACCAGTTTATTTTGAACCTTATATTGATATTAAAATTGTGATTGTCTACAGAATGTGCCATTTAAAAAAATAGGATTGGCTTATAACAAAAGATCATCTTTGAAGAGAATGTTAAAGGGAGTCATTGAAGAGAGTTTACATTTAATAACCTCATTTCTTTCATTATTATTTCCATTGTGAGAGAAGTCACACATGCAGGCTTTGTGATTCACACGTGGCTAGTTGTGAAGACAGTGAGAGGTTTGCCTGCAGAAGTGCCACTGTATTTCTACAAACATTTAATGGATCCTATCTTAAGATAAGAGATGGAAGATATTTCTTCAAATCCTGGAAACATTTCCTATGAACACAAAGTCTTATGCATCAATTTAGGCAAACTTTATACAATATTGATAGCATGATGAATATTAAGGAATGTCTAGAATTCATCATTTTTGTGGTTTTGCCTCTTTTTTCCTTCTTGATAATAAATGCATTGTGCTTTTCTTATTCCCCTTACTGCTCACTTCCTTCCACCCCCATTCTAGTCAATAATTATCTATTAGTTTTCAATAATTTTCTTATGATTCACAGAAATGCAGAGGGTTTCTATAAATATTAGTTGATCCAATGACACCTGCCCCCAGTAATAATTGTGAAACCAGCTTCCTCAGTTTTACTGCAATAGATTGATTTCTATATTCCTAATTTTAAGAAAATATATAGCTTTATGTGTGGGGGACTATTTCACCAACATTTTTGATGGTTTTTCCATAATATTTTAATAAAGAAGTTGTTCATAGAGTGCATAATTTGTTATTAGTTCTCTCTTGCATAAAACCAATGACTATAAATTTTTACTACATATAGGGATCATGGGTTCTGTAAGTAAGATCATCAGTAGTCATGGATTTCAACCTAATAGAGAATGTTTTTCTTTTAGTTAACACAACTTCCAATTACAGGATCTGGTCTATTAACTTGCTGACTGCACATGACTTATATATTTTGGGTATTTATAATGTTATGATGATTTTGTAAGTGGAGGACTTTGTAAAGTGGTGTAGGGAGAGGAAGATAAATTATAATATATCCAAGTATTTAAATCTTGGCTCTACCACTAAATAGCAAACTATTTTAACCACTCAAACCTCAGTTATTTAATTCATAAATAGTAATAGTAAAAATATCATCTCATGTAGTAATATTGTCTCATGTTTTCTAAGAGGACTGTTTTCTAAAATAAGTGAGCTAACAAATGAAAATGCTTTAAACATTGTTAAAATATATGCAAATATAAAACAGCATCATCATTCAATATTTCCATATACAATAAAGTACATAGAGTTTTGACCAAACATTCACATTTTATGGAAAAGCTAGACCTTAAACAATATTGTGAAATTACTGGAATGGTTAAATACATTAATCTGTTTGGACTACATTATCCTGCACAATTAACTCAAAATCACAGTGGCTAAAAACAAAAGGTTTATTATTCTTTCAAGGTACATGTTCTTTGAGATCCAGAGCACAGCCAGAGCAGTACCTTCTGGAACTTACATTACCACGTCAAAGGGAAAGTGGACAACAGAGGCCCTTTTATGCTCTGACAGAAAAATGGCACACATTATTTGCATTCACATTCCTTGGCCAGAACTGGTTACATGGTTCACCCAACTATTAGGGCCACAAGAAATACAAGCCTGCGAGAAGCCTAGAAGGTAGTGAGCAAGAAGTATTTAGTTCTAATGACGATCTCAGATCCGCGATGTAAGACCTTAATTCCACATCTTTCTTCTGGGTATTCATCCCTTCAGATATATAATATGTATATTATTTTTGTAGGAATTTAAATATTTGTTAATAGGATGCATCATAATAATGTGTAATAATAATACTCATAATATAATGATCATAAAAATTGTAATAATGTGTACACATACAGAGAGGATGATGGAAGATTAAGGTATTTTATTTCCTAAAAGGCATTTGTTTTAATAAATGGCTCTTAAACAATGGTGATGACAAAATAACAGCCAAATCCTCAGAAATCCACGAATGAATCATTATTCTCTATTTTTCAGAATTTTACAATTTCATTTGCCTATTGCTGAAAAAATGTTTTTAAGCCCTTCACAGTTCAGGTCATGACAAATAATTTTGTCTCTTTTATGAAAAAGGAAACTGGAATAGATGTGTTCACTTCATTTAGACAGTTGGGTATAGCCCCACCACATGGTTTTATAAGTGGTCTCAGGGTATCTTCTCAGACTTGGAACTCAGATGACAATAATTCAGGGAGTTGGCTCCCTGCCTTAGAATAATAGAATGACAAGGGAAAATAGAACAAATTTATTGTTTTCATGTCCCTGCTACTGTTTCAGCTATTGCTTAACCAGATGGTTCATATAAACTGTTGGGTGGTATTTTTTCTGGTTTAAAATAAACTTCCTGAGGAGTAAAGATGGCGTCAAGAGAGGTGAGACACAGGCTTCCTCCTAAAACTGCATATAATATGAAAATATAATTAATACAATGAATCCTGAAAGAGCAACAGGAAAGAGGACTGTGCCAGACTGCATACACCTGGAGAAAAGAGCAGACCTCACAGAACAGGGTAACATACCAAAGCTCTGACCCGGCAGGACCCAAGCCCTTTACCCACCCCAGTGCACCAGCCGGAGGAAGAGAAACTGAGCAGGGAGGGAGTGGAGACCTGGGACTGCTGAATACCTAACTCCGGAGATCTGCTCTGGGAGCACAAACCTACAATGCATGGTGCTTGCATGATACTCTCGTAATTACGGGGTTGCAAAGCTAAAACAGACAGAATTCCTGGAGAGATTGAGATTCCAGCTGTTTGTGGAAAGCAGGGATCCATATCCAGCTGCTCTGGGACAAAAGAAAGGTGGGCAGTCTGACAGACTTCCTAACAAGGAAGCCTTCAGCAAGAGGGCTGCTAAAGGGGCGAGGATTGCACAGAGCTTACTGCTCAGGAGAGAGGACAGGCAGACAAAATTGTCCAGGTGCACTCTGCCCAGCAGCTTGGAAGCTTTGATATATAGACTCTCATATTTAAGGAGGAAAAAGAAATCTTCCTCCTCAGACATTCCTCAGGTGCTCCAGCTCCCTGGCTGGCTACACAGCTCCAAGGACCCCCTCCATGATATGCAGCCTACTGTGCCTTTCTTCTGGTCAGCCCCACCTGGCTAGCAAACCAGCAAACCCTACCCTGGTGTAAGCCCAGCCAGAGGGAAGATCTTTCAACAGCAACTACAAAAGCAAAGGTTATACCTGTGAGCTCAGCCCACTGGTTCAGGCAGTGGAGACAGGCATAGCAGCTGGGAAGCAGGAAACAGCTCTTTCCTCACCCCAGGACCAATACCACTCCCCTGCGACCCCCGACATTGCTTCAAGGGCTGAGCAGCTCCAGGGAGTAGAGCTTCTGGGCACTAGAGGGCATGATATACAAATATGAAATGCCAAAGGAACCTGGTTCAGACTAAAATTATTAATACCACTCCTGAGAAAGATTTAAATGACATCAACCTCATGACTCTTCCTGAAATGGAATTCAAAATAAAAATCATTAACATGCTCATGGAGGTACGGATAGAGATATTCAAGAACTCAGGAATGAATTTCGGTCGGAGATCCAATTGTTGAAGAGCACGATAGACAGTATTAAAAGCAGATTGGATACAGTGGAGGAGACTATAAATGAAGCAGAAACTAGAGAAGAGGAATGGAAAGAAGCTGAGGCACAGAGAGAAAAAAGGATCTCTAAGAATGAAAGAATATTGAGAGAACTGTGTGACCAAACCAAACAGAACAATATTTGCATTATAGGGGTACCAGAAGAAGAAGAGAGAGAAAAAGGGATAGAAAGTGTCTTTGAGGAGGTAATTGCTGAAAACCTCTCCAATCTGGGGAAGGAGATAGTCTCTCAGGCCATGGAGAGGCACAGGTCTCCCAACAAAAGGGACCCAAGGAAGACAACATCAAGACATATAGTAATTAAAATGGCAAAGATTAAGGATAAGGACACACTATTAAAAGCAGCCAGAGAGAGAAATAAGATCACATACAAAGGAAAACCCATCAGGCTATCATCAGACTTCTCAGCAGAAGCCTTACAGGACAGAAGGGAGTGGCATGATGTATTTAATGCAATGAAGCGAAGGGCCTTGAACCAAGAATGCTTTATCCGGCAATATTATCATTTAAATTTGAAGGAGGGATTAAACAATTTACAGATAAGCAAAAGATGAGAGTATTTACCTCCCACAAACCATCTCTACAGTATATATTGGAGGAACTGCTATAGATGGAAGTGTTCCTAAGGTTTAATAGATGTCACCAGAGGTAATAAAACCACAGTAAAGAAAGTAGAACAGCTAATTACTAAGCAAATGCAAAAATTAAAATAACTATCTCCAAAGTAAATCAAGGGATAGAAAAAGAGTATAGAATATGATACCTAATACATAAAGAATGGAGAAAGAAGAAAAAAAAAACCTTTACATTGTGTTTGTAATAGCATATGAACTGAGTTAAGTTAGACTCTTAGATACTAATGAAGTTAACCTTGAACCTTTGTTAACCATGAATCTAAAGCCTGCAATGCCAATAAGTACATACCTATCGATAATCACCCTAAATGTAAATGGACTGAATGCACCAACCAAAAGACATAGAGTCACTGAATGGATAAAGAAACAAGACCCATCTATTGCTCCTACAAGACTCACTTTAAACCCAAAGACATACACAGACTAAAAGTGATGGGATGGAAAAGATATTTCATGCAAACAACAAGGAGAAAAAAGCAGGAGTTGCAGTACTTATATCAGACAAAATAGACTTCAAAACAAAGAAAGTCACAGGAGACAAAGAAGGACATTACATAATGATAAAAGAGTCAATCCAATAAGAAGATATAACCGTTATAAATATCTATGCACCCAACACAGGAGCACCTACATATGTAAAACAAATACTAACAGATTTAAAAGGAGAAATAGAATGCAATGCATTCATTCTAGGAGACTTCAACACTTCCATCACTCTGAAGGACAGATCAACCAGACAGAAAATAAGTAAGGAGACAGAGGCACTGAACAACACAATAGAACAGACGGACCTAACAGACATCTACAGAACTCTACACCCAAAAGCAGCAGAATACACATTCTTCTCAAGTGCACATGGAACATTTTCAATAACAGATCATATACTAGGCCAAAAAAACAGCCTTGGTAAATTCAAAAAGACTGAAATTGTATTAACCAGTTTCTCAGACCATAAAGGTATGAAACTAGAAGTAAATTATGCAAAGAAAATGAAAAATCCCACAAACACTTGGAGGCTTCACAACACGCTCCTAAATAACCAATGGATCAATGACCAAATAAAAACCAAGAAGAAACAATATATGGAGACAAATGACAACAATAATTCAACACCACAAAATCTGTGGGACTCAGCAAAGGCCGTGATAAGAGGAAAGTATATTGCAATACAGGCCTACCTCAGAAAAGAAGAACAATCCCACATAAGCAGTCTAAACTCACAATTAATGAAACTAGAAAAGGAAGAACAAATGAAGCCCAAAATCAGTAGAAGGAGGGACATAATAAAGATTAAAGCAGAAATTTAAAAAATCGAGAAGAATAAAACAATAGAAAGAATCAGTGAAAGCAAGAACTGGTTCTTCAAGAAAATAAACAAAATAGATAAATTCCTAGCCAGAATAATCAAGAAACAAAGTGAGTCCACTCACATAAAAGAATCAGAAATGAGACAGGAAAAATCACTACAGATACCACAAAAATACAAAGAATTATGAGAGAATACTATGAAAAATTATATGCTAACAAACTGGATAACCTAGAAGAAATGGACAACTTTCTAGAAAAATACAACCTTCCAAGACTGACACAGAAATAAACAGAAAATCTCAGCCGACTAATTACCAGCAACGAAATTGAACTGGTAATAAAAAACCTACCTAAGAACAAAATACCTGTACCAGATGACTTCACTGCTGAATTTTATCAAACATTTAGTGAAGACCTAATACCCATCCTCCTTAAAGTTTTCCAAAGAGTAGAAGAAGAGGGAATGCTTCCAAACTCATTCTATGAGGCAAGTATCACTCTAATACTAAAACCAAGCAAAGACACCACAAAAAAGAAAATTACAGACCAATATCCTGATGAATATAGATGCAAAAATATTCAACAAAATATTAGAAACCGAATTCAAAAATACTTCAAAAGATCATCCATCATGATCAGGTAGGATTTATTCCAGGGATGCAAGGATGGTACAACATTCAAAAAATCCATCAACATCATCCACTACATAAAAAAAAAAGGACAAAAACCAAATGATCATCACCATAGATGCTGAAAAAACATATGACAAAATTCAACATCCATTCATGACAAAAACTCTCAACAAAATGGGTATAGAGGGCAAGTACCTCAACATAATAAAGGCCATATATGTCAAACCCACAGCCAACATTATACTTAACAGTGAGAAGCTGAAAGGTTTTCCTTTAAGATTGGGAGCAAGACAAGGATGCCCACTCTCCTCACTTCTATTCAACATAGTACTGCAGGTCTCAGCCAGGGCAATCAGACAACACAAAGAAATAAAAGGCATCCAGATTGGCAAGGAAGAAGTTAAACTGTCCCTGTTTGCAGATGACATGATACTGCACATAAAAAACCCTAAAGAATCCACTCCAAAACTACTGAATTCAGCAAAGTTGTGGGATACAAAATTAATACACAGAAATCTGTGGCATTCCTATACACTAACGATGAACTAGCAGAGAGAGAAATCAGGAAAACAATTCCATTCACAGTTGCATCAAAAAGAATAAAATACCTATGAATAAAACTAACCAAGGAAGTGAAAGACCTATACTCTGAAAACTACATGACAATCAAGAGAGAAATTAAAGAAGATACCAATAAATGTAAACACATCCCGTGCTCATAGATGGGAAGAATTAATATTGTCAAAATGGCCTTCCTGCCTAAAGCAATCTACAGATTCAATGCAATTCCTATCAAAATACTAATGGCATTCTTCAACAAACTAGAGAAAATCATTCTAAAATTCATATGGAACCAAAAAAGAGCCCAAATAGCCAAAGCAATCTTGAGAAGGAAGAGTAAAGTATAAAGCATTATGCTCCCCAAATTCAAGCTCTACTACAAAGCCACAGTAATCAAGACAATTTGGTACTGGCACAAGAACAGACCAATAGACCAATGGAACAGACTAGAGAGCCCGGATACAAATGCAACCATATGGTCAATCATGGACATAGAATGGGGAAATGACAGCCTCTTCAACAGCTGGTGTTGGCAGACTGGACAGCTACATGCAAGAGTATGAAACTGGATTATTGTTTAACCCCATACACAAAAGTAAACTCGAAATGGATCAAGGGCCTGAATGTAAGTCATGAAACCATACAACTCTTAGAAGACAACATAGGCAAAAATCTCCTGAATATAAGCATGAGCAACTTCTTCCTGAACCCATCTCCTCGAGCAAGGGAAACAAAAGCAAAAATGAACTCATGGGACTACATCAAACTGAAAAGTTTCTGTACGGCAAAGGACACCATCAACAGAACAAAAAGGTATCCTACAGTATGGGAGAATATATTTGTAAATGACATATCTGACAAGGGTTAACATCCAAAATATATAAAGAACTTACATGCCTCAACACCCAAAACGCAAATAAACCAATTAAAAAATGGGCAGGGGATATGAAGAGACAGTTCTCCAGAGAAGAAATTCAGATGGCCAACAGATACATGAAAAGATGCTCCACATCACTAATCATCAGGGAAATGCAAATTAAAACCATAATGAGATATCACTTCACACCAGTAAGGATGGCCAGCATCGAAAAGACCAGGAACAACAAATGCTGGCAAGGATGTGGAGAAGGGGAACCGCTCCTACACTGCCGGTGGGAATGTAAGCTAGTTCAACCATTGTGGAAAGCAATATGGAGGTTCCTCAAAAAACGAAAAAGAGAAATACCATTTGACCCGGGAATCCCACTCTTTGGAATTTACCCAAAGAATACAACTTCTCAGATTCAAAAAGACATATGGACAGCTATGTTTATTGCAGCACATTTTACAATAGCCAAGATATGGAAGAAACCTAAGTGTCCATCAGTAGATGAATGGATAAAGAAGAGGTGGTACATATACACAATGGAATACTATTCAGCTACAAGAAAGAAACAAATCCTACCATTTGCTACAACATGGATGGAGCTGGAGGATATTATGCTCAGTGAAATAATCCAGGTGGAAAAAGACAAGTGCCAAATGATTTCCCTCATTTGTGGAGTATAACAACGAAGCAAAACTGAAGGAACAAAATAGCAGCAGACTCAGAGACTCCAAGAAGGAACTAGTGGTAACCAAAGGGGAGGGGTGTGAGATGGCAGGTGGGGAGGGTGGGAGAATGGTATTGAAGAGTATTTTGTTTAGTACACATGGTGTGGGGGATCACAGGGGAAACAGTGGAGCAGAGAGAAGGCAAATAGTGAATCTGTGGCATCTTACTACACTGATGGACAGTGACTGCATTGGGGTATGGGTGGGGACTTGATAATATGGGTAAATGTAGTGACCACATTTTTTTTTCTTGTGAAACCTTCATAAGAGTATATATTGATATATTTATAATCAAATAAATATATATAATAAAAATAAAGATAATACAAAAATAATAATATAAGAATTAAAATAAACTTCCCTTTTTCCTCCAGTGTTTTCTTTAAATATATCATTCATTTGGTAGTCGTTTTAGAAAAGAAATGCATGTAATTACAATTTGTTCCATAATAAGAACCCTCTTTCCTCCTTTAAAACTTTCTGTGATTTTTCAAAGACTGACATAAAACAAAGCAAGCTAAGCAAAAATAACATATGTGGAAAAAATTTTGAGATGAAGATGGACTATTTTCCTCCCAAGGAGTATATAATATGGCAGGAATCGCCCTGCTTCTGTGAAATCAATAGCAGTTATTAATACCCAGGATAGTTTTCTCATAGTCCTCCAATAGCCTGTTGGGTCATTAAGAGTCCACATATTTTACAGCACCTTAGTCCAAGTAAGAGCAAAAGTTTAACAATATGTGATATGTAGACAATTACATTTTTGTGTTGTGTGAGGCATATATTATGGCTGAAAGAATATACATGAGAGACAGCAGAAAATCTAGAAAAGGAGGTACCAGTGCTTCAAAACAGCAAAATAAGCAAGTATCACAATTGTCTACTTTTAGCTTCTTTTTCAAAGTCCAGCTTCACCCATGGTAAATAGTTTGGCTAGTTTTATATAAATATGTTTTATATATATATAGTTGCATTTAACAAAACATATGTGAAGATATTAAGTGTTTTAAAATTAATAAAACACATCTGTGTTTGTTTTAATAAAAATACATCTGTGTTTAATATTTTATATTGAAATTTCAAATCTCTGAAATGTATTATTTACATATTTAATATACAAATTTCCAAATTTAACATAATACCAAAAAGTTTTTAAAAAGAAAAACACTTATTATACAATAAATTATTTGGTTTACTTGTATAACTTTCTATTGAGTATTGCATCACTTAAACTAACTCAGGTTTATAGATACCTAGGAGTGATATGCCAACCTCAAATTTTATACTTTTGTTTGCTTTTTAATGGCTAATCTAAATATTAATATAAGCATACTCTTCATTATATGGAAAAATGCCTAAGACAAAGTTCATGTTTATTTTCCTTAGAAGTTAAATTTAAATTGTTGACTACTATAGAAATGATTAACTTTAATGAATAATTAGGCAGGCAGAGGTGAAGTCAATGGATGCTTCTTTGGGAAAGAAAAAGGGTAGTGGAAGGGAGTGGACAATATGTCAGGTTTCTCATCCAAATTCCTGATCAAATGAAATTACTCTTTCTCCCAGGAGGAGAGTTGATGCGAGGGTAGAGAAGGGCTATCAGGGTTACTCAGTGTAGTTCTCTCTTTATGAAAGAAAGAAAAGAAGAACAACAGATATAGGGAAAAGGCGTTCACCACCACTACACCCAGTCTTAGTTAAAAACAAATAAATGTCAATTTGAATAAGAAAAGATGCATTGATGAGGGTAGGAAAGAAATTCACTTGACTGCCATTACCTCTCCTCCAAGCCCAGGCAACCTAGTGCAGGGAGAGATTCTCCTAGTGGGAGAAGAGGCGTGAAATGGGTTCCCAGCCTCACCAGACTGCAGCACTGGTCCACTCCCGACCAGACTGACTCCTGGGGGAAACAGTATGGAGGTACCTCAGAAAAATTAAAAATAAAATTATGATATCTTCCAGCAATCCTGCTTCTTTGTATATATCCAAAGAAAATGAAATCAGTATCTCAAAGAGACACCTGCACCCCCATGGTCACTGCAGCATTATTCTCAATAGCCAAGACATGGCAACAAACTAAGTGTCCATCCACAGGCAAATGGATAAAGATGTTTGCATGGATTTTTCACTGAGGGTATAACGCTCAGTGAAATAATCCAGGCAGAGAAAGACAAGTACCAAAAGACTTCCCTCATCTGTGGAGTATGACAACGAAGCAAACTGAAGTAACAAAACAGCAGCAGACTCACAGGCTCAAAGAAGGGACTAGTGGTTACCAAAGGGGAGGGGTGGGGGAGGGTGGGTGGGGAGGGAGGGAGAAGGACATTGAGGGGTATTATGATTCGTACACATGGTGTGGGGGGGATCATGGGGAAGACAGTGTAGCTCAAAGAAGACAATTAGTGACTCTATGGCATCTTACACTGATGAACAGTGACTTCAATGGGGCATGGGGGGACTTGATAATACGGGTGAATGCAGTAACCACATTGTTTTTCATGTGAAACCCTCATAAGAGTGTATATCCATAATATCTTTAAAAAAATGGAATAAGAATAAATAAATAAATAGCCCCCCAAAAAGAAGGTGTTGTGTACACACATGCACACACACACAATGGAATATTATTCAGCCACGAAAATGAAGGAAATCCTGTCTTTTATGACAACATGGTTGGACCTTGAGGGCATCACACTAAGTAAAATAAGTCAGACAAAGACAAATACTGTATGATCTCCCTTATGTGGAATCTAAAAATCAAACTCAAAAAAATAGAGAGTAGAATGGTGATTGCCAAGGGCTGGGGAGATGTTGGTCAAAGCAGACAAACTTCCAGTTATAAGATGAATAAATTCTGAGGATCCGAAGTACAACACAGTGACTACAGTTTTAACAATACTGTATTATTTACTTGAAAGTTTCTAAGAGAGAAAAAAATGTTATCACCATAAAAAAGAAAAAGGTAATTGTGTGAGGTGATGGAAGTATTAACTAACCTTGTTGTGATAATCATTCTGTAATATATATGCGAATCAGATCATCACATTGCACATCTCTATGTTATATGTCAATAAAGCTGGAAAAAAAAATTTCCTGGCCTTACTGGTTACATTCTAATGTGGGGTGTATTTTTCTAGAGACAAAAGTATGTGTGTATGCTGCCAGAGCATTACACTATCCTTCCCAGTGTAAGGGTGCCAGGAATGATAATTTGGTAACGAGAATACTGTTTTGTAAATATGATCAGAAGAAAGAGGGATGGTATTAAGGTTCACTCATATACGCCACAGGTAAAGCCTAAGAAATTATTTATGCTCTAGAATAAGGGTACTGTCTAATGACTAGCTTAATGATTTAAGCTTTTGATTTAAGATTTCTCTATTCTGAGCATTGCTGGATGGAAAACCATAGCCACACCTTGGCAGATTTCTATTTCTGGGTTCCAGGTGAACCCTTGAATTCTAACACATTCTTTCAGGCAAATAATAATATAATTTATTTTAACTATATTCACTTCAGTCATTTATACCATATGTGGTTAAATAACTTCAACTAATAATAAGGAACAGAAACAAGGTTCACACTAATACAGTGCATCATGATCAAAATAATAAAAAGTGTAATAAAACCAAATATGTTTTTCCATGATTAAACCCAACAGTATACATATGATGTTGCCTAGCATATTAAATTTACATTCTTTTTTTTTTTGGTATTTACTTTTTTTTTGGTATCGTTAATGTACAATCACGTGAACAACATTATGGTAAATAGAGCCCCTATTATCAAGTACCCCACATACCCCACTATAGTCACTGATCATCAGCATAGTAAGATGCTATAGAATCATTACTTGTCTTCTCTATAAATACTGTGTTTCCCGTGTCACCCGCTGCTGCATTATGTGTGCTAAAGGTAATGCTCCTTTTCCCTCCTTATCCCTCCATTCCCACCCATCCTCCCCAGTCCCTTTCCCTTTGGTAACTGTTAGTCCATTCTTGGGTTCTGTGAGTCTGCTGCTGTTTTGTTCCTTCAGTTTTTCCTTTGTTCTTATACTCCACAGATGAGTGAAATCATTTCATAATTATATTTCTCTTCCTGGCTTATTTCACTGAGCATAATACCCTCCAGCTCAATCGATGTTGTTGCAAATGGTAGGATCTGTTTTCTTCTTATGGCTGAATAACATTCCATTGTGTATATGTACCACCTCTTCTTTATCCATTCATCTACTGATGGACACTTAGGTTGCTTCCGTATCTTGGCTATTGTAAATAGTGCTACGATAAACATAGGGGTGCATACGTCTTTTTCAAACTGGGCTGCTGCATTCTTAGGGTAAATTCCTAGGAGTGAGATTCCTGGGTCAAATGGTATTTCTATTTTGAGTTTTTTGAGGAACCTCCATACTGCTTTCCACAATGGTTGAACTAGTTTACATTTCCACCAGCAGTGTAGGAGGGTTCTCCTTTCTCCACATCCTCACCAACATTTGTTGTTGTTTGTCTTTTGGATATTGGCCATCCTAACTGGTGTGAGGTGATATCTCATGATGGTTTTAATTTGCATTTCTCTGATGATTAGCGACGTGGAGCATCTTTTCATGTGCCTGTTGGCCATATGAATTTCTTCTTTGGAGAAGTGTCTGTTCAGCTCCTGTGCCCATTTTTTAATTGGCTTCTTTGCTTTTTGTTTGTTGAGATGCATCAGCTCTTTATATATTTTGGATGTCAACCCCTTATCGGATATGTCATTTATGAATATATTCCCCCCTACTGTAGGATGTCTTTTTGTTCTACTGATGGTGTCCTTTGCTGTACAGAAGTTTTTAGTTAGATATAGTCCCACTTGTTCATTTTTGCTTTTGTTTCCCTTGCCAAGGAGATATGTTCATGAATAAGTTGCTCATGTTTATGTCCAAGAGATTTTTGCCTATATTTTTCTCTAAGAGTTTTATGATTTCATGACTTACATTCAGGTCTTTGATCCATTTTGTGTTTACTTTTGTGTATGGGGTAAGACAGTAATCCAGTTTCATTCTCTTACATGTAGCTGTCCAGTTTTCCCAACACCAGCTGTTGAAGAGGCTGTTATTTCCCCATTGTATATTCATGGCTCCTTTATCATATATTAATTGACCATATATGCTTGGGTTTTTATCTGGACTCTTTATTCTGTTTCACTGGTCTATGTGTCTGTTCTTGTGCCAGTACCAAATTGTCTTGATTACTGTGGCTTTATAGTAGAGCTTGAAGTCAGGGAGCGTAATTCCCCCTGCTTTATTCTTCCTTCTCAGGATTGCTTTGGTGATTTGGGGTCTTTTGTCATTCCATATGAATTTTAGAACTATTTGCTCTAGTTCATTGAAGAATGCTGTTGGTATTTTGATAGGGATTGCATTGAATCTGTAGATTGCTTTAGGTAGGATGGCCATTTTGACAATATTAATTCTTTCTAGTCAAGAGCATGGGATGAATTTCCATTTATTAGTGTCCTCTTTAATTTCTTGTAAGAGTGTCTTGTAGTTTTCAGAGTATAGGTCTTTCACTTCTTTGGTTAGGTTTATTCCTAGGTATTTTATTCTTTTTGATGCAACTGTGAATGAAATTGCTTTCCTCATTTCTCTTTCTTCTAGTTCACCATTAATTTATAGGAATGCCACAGATTTCTGTGTATCAGTTTTGTATCCCACAGCTTTGCTGAATTCAGATATTAGATCTAGTAGTTTTGGAGTGGATTCTTTAGTGTGTTTTATGTACAATATCATGTCATCTGCAAACAGGGACAGTTTGACTTCTTCCTTACCAATATGGATGCCTTTTATTTCTTTGTGTTGTTTGATTGCCATGTCTAGGACCTCCAGAACTATGTTGAATAAAAGTGGGGAGAGTGGGCATCCTTGTCTTCTTCCCGATCTTAAAGGAAAAGCTTTCAGCTTCTCGCTGTTAAGTATAATGTTGGCTGTGGGTTTGTCATATATGGCCTTTATTATGTTGAGGTATTTGCCCTCTATACCCATTTTGTTGAGAGTTTTTATCATGAATGGATGTTGAATTTTTTCAAATGCTTTTTCAGCATCTATGGACATGATCATGTGGTTTTTGTCCTTCTTTTTATTGATATAGTGGATGATGTTGATGGATTTTCGAATGTTGTACCATCCTTGCATCCCTGAGATGAATCCCACTTGATCATGATGGATGATCTTTTTGATGTATTTTTGAATTCAGTTTGCTAATATTTTGTTGAGTATTTTTGCATCTATGTTCATCAGGGATATTGGTCTCTAATTTTCTTTTTTTGTGGTGCCTTTGCCTGGTTTTAGTATTAGAGTGATGCTGGTCTCATAGAAGGAGTTTGGGAGTATTCACTTCTCTTCCACTTTTTGAAAAACTTTAAGAAGGATGGGTATTAGGTCTTCAGTAAATGTTTGATAAAACTCAGCAGTGAAACCGTCTGTTTCAGGGGTGTTGTTGTTAGGTAGTTTTTTGATTACCAATTCAATTTCTTTGCTCGTAATTGGTCTATTCAGATTTTCTGTTTATTCCTGGGTCTGCCTTGGATGGTTGTATTTTGCTAGAAATTTTCCATTTCTTCTAGGTTATGCAGTTTGTTAGCATATACTTTTTCATAGTATTCTCTCATAATTCTTTGTATTTCTGTGCTGTCTGTAGGGATTTTTCCTTTCTTATTTCTGATTCTGTTTATGTGTGTAGACTCTCTTTTTTTCTTGATAAGCCTGGCTAAGGGTTTATCTATTTTGTTAATTTTTTCAAAGAGCCAGCTCCTGCCTTCATTGATTTTTTTCTATTTTTTTATTCTTCTCAATTTTATTTCCTTCTGGTTTAATCTTTATATGCCCCTCCTTCTACTGACTTTGGGTCTCATTTTTTCTTCCTTTTATAGTTTCATTAATTGTTAGATTAGACTGCTTATATGGGATTGTTCTTCTTTCCTGAGGTAGGCCTATATTGCAATATATTTCCCTCTTAGCACGGCCTTGTTGCATCCCACAGATTTTGTGGTTTTGAATTATTGTTGCATTTGTCTCCACATATTGCTTGAACTCTGTTTTTATTGGGTCATTGATCCATTGATTATTTAAGAGCATGTTATTAAGCCTCCATGTGTTTTTGGGCTTTCTCATTTTCTTTGTGTAATTTTTTTCTAGTTTCATACCTTTGTGCTCTGAGAAGCTGGTTGGTACCATTTCAATTTTTTAAATTTACTGAGGTTCTTTTTGTGGCCTAGTAGATGATCTATTCTTGAAAATGTTCCTTGTGCAGTTGAGAAGAATGGTCTTCCTGTTGCTTTTGGATGGAGTGTTCTGTAGATGTCTGTTACGTCCATCTGTTCTAGTATGTTGTTCAGTGCCTCTGTCTCCTTACTTATTTTCTGTCTGGGTGATCTCTCCTTTGGAGTGAGTGGTGTGTTGAAGTCTCCTAAAATGAATGCATTGCATTCTATTTCCCCGTTTAATTTGGTTAGTATTTGTTTCACATATGTAGGTGATCCTTTGCTGTTTGCATAGATATTTATAATAGTTATATCCTCTTTTTGGCCTGACCCTTTTTTCATTATGTAATGTCCTTCTTTGTCTCTTGTGACTTTCTTTGTTTTGAAGTCTATTTTGTCTGATACAAATACTGCACAACTCATGCTTTTTTCTCACTTTTAGTTGCATGAATTATCTTTTTCTATCCCTTTACTTTCAGTCTGTGTTTGTTTTTTGGTTTGAAGTAAGTCTTTTCAAGGCAGCATATAGATGGATCTTGTTTTTTTATCCATTCAGTAACTCTATGTCTTTTGATTGGTGCATTCAGACCATTTACATTTAGGGTGATTATTGATAGGTATGTACTTATTGCCATTGCAGGCTTTAGATTCATGGTTACCAAAGGTTCAAGACTATTCCCTTACTATCTAATGGTTTAAGTTAACTCACTTCATATGCTATTACAAACACAACATAAATCTTCTTTTGTTTCCCTCCTTTTTCTTCCTCCTCCATTCTTTGTATGTTATGAATCATATTCTGTACTCTTTGTCTATCCCTTGGGTGACATCTATTTAGCCTTAGGAATACTTCCATCTATAGGAGCTCCTCCAAAATGCACTATAGAGGTGGTTTGTGGGAGGTAAATACTCTCAGCTTTTGCTTATCTGATAATTGTTTAATCCCTCCTTCAAATTTATATGATAACCTTGCCGGGTAGAGTATTCTTGGTTCAAGGCCCTTCTGCTTCATTGCATTAAATATATCATGTCACTCCCTTCTGGCCTGTAAGGTTCCTGTTGAGAAGCCTGATGATAGCCTGATGGGTTTTCCTTCGTATGTGATCTTTTTTCTCTCTCTAGCTGCTTTCAAATGTCTGTCTTTATCCTTGATCTTTGCCATTTTAATTATTATATGTCTTGATGCTGTCTTTCTTGTGTCCCTTGTGTTGGGAGATCTGTACACCTCCATGGCTTGAGAGACTATCTCCTTCCCCAGATTGGGGAAGTTTTCAGCAATTACCTCCTCAATAACACTTTCTATCCCTTTTTCTCTCCTTCTTCTTGTGCCCCTATAATCAAATATTGTTCTGTTTGGATTGGTCACACAGTTCTCTCAATATTCTTTCATTCTTAGAGATCCTTTTTTCTCTCTGTGCTTGAGCTTCTTTGTATTCCTCTTCTCTAATTTCTATTCCATTTACCGTCTCTTCTACTACATCTAATCTGCTTTTAAATCCCTCCATTGTGTGTTTCATTTCAGATACGGAATTTGTTAATGATTGAATCCCCAACTTAAATTCATTCCTGAGTTCTTGAATATTTTTCTGTACCTCCATATGCATTTTTATAATTTTTATTTTGAACTGTCTTTCAGAAAGATTGGTGAGTTCAGTTTCATTTGGTCCTTTTTCTCGGGTTTGTGAGATTTTGGTCTGAACCATGTTCTTTTCAGGTTTCATATTTCTGTGTGGTGCCCACTAGTGCACAGAAACTCCAGTCTCCTGAGCTGCTCAGCCCCTAGAGTGAGGTTGGGGGTCATAGGGGAGCAGAGCTGGTGCCTGGGGGGAGGAATGTTCTGTTTCCTGACTCCCATTTGCGGTGCCTGTTTCCAGCGTCGGGGACAGTGGGCCAAGCACACACATGTAAACCTCTGTGCTTTGAGTCTCTAGCTGTTGTAGGAGGGGCCTCTCTCTGGCTCGCCTGACACCAGTGCAGTGACTGCCAGTTTGCGAGCAGGTGCCTGCAGGCCAGTAGGAAGGTTTGGCAGGCTGTGTGTCACTGTGAGGGACCTCGGAGCTGAGTTGGCAGCCAGAGCAATGGAGCACCCGAAGCTCCTCAAAGTTCCCAACCAGCTGGGCAGATCATGTCCAAACAACCTTGTCCAGCTCTCCCTTCTCCCGTGCAGCAAGCTCCATGCAAACCCCTCCCCTGCTGCAGCCTGCTCTCTTCTTGGAAACCTCTCAGACCTCCCGCTCTTCCTCTGACACAGAGCGGCCGGGTGTGGATCCTGTCCTCCACAGCCAGAATGTCAGTCTCCCAGGCCCTCCACCTGTCCGAGCTCCCCAATGCCCAGAGAACCACACAATATAGGCTTCCACTCACAAAGCATATCTCCACGGCTAGGTGTTCAGCAGTCCCAGGCTTCCACCCCCTCCCTGCTCTGTTTCTCTTCTTCCCACCAGTGAGCTGGGGTGGGGAAAGGGCTTGGTTCCCGCTGGATTAAGGCTTTTGTACGTTACCCCATTTCGTGGGGTCTGCTCTGTTCTTGAGGTCTGTATGCAGTCTGGTTCAGCCTTCTTTCTTCTTGCTGTTTTAGGGTTAATTGTATTAATTAACTATATTTTTGTACTATCTGTGGTTTTGAGAGGAGTTCTCCGTGTCACCTCTCATGCCGCCATCTTGAATCCTTAAATTTATGTTCTTACATTTAATTTTATATGAATTATAGTTTTATCTATATTTAATTTGTTTATTATTTTCACATTAAAAAATATATGACCTACATGAAAAAAGAGTTTTAATCCATATTTTTGTATACATACATTTGATAAACATTAAAATAAAAAAATTTAAGTATATGATTGGTATACATGAAAGTACTCTTCCTCTTAAAGAAATTACAATTCCTAAATTTGAAAATCACTTCCTGGAATCATAGTATGTTTGGATGGAAGGGAACCTTATTTTGATTTCTTTCTTTTATCAAAAATCAAATTGAAGCTAGAGGCGTTATATTAATTGACTAAGGACATGATGAAAAAGTACAAAAGGCTGTTGCAGCACTAAATTTAATTCTAATTTTTGACTTTATTGATTCTTCTACTTGTTTTTTTAAGTATATATTTTAATAGAAATACTAGACTCTCCAAATTAAGCAGCCACATTGTTCCTTTAATTACAGATATTATCCACATGAATGTTATCTACTTGTATCTGGACATATGAACTAGAGAGACAGCCAGAATAAGAAATAGATATGTATATAGATAAATATCAACTGGTGCTGAACAGATATACGCCACCATGACACTAAATATTTAGTTGTGTTCAGAAGTTAAAATTACTTTGGTCCTAACAAAAATCAGTATATAGTAGCCATTTATTTGGAAAACCAAATAGACTCTGTTATTTTCCTACAAATTATCTTCCACCTTTGGCTAAATGTTCAGATGACTGGTAAACCAGAAGGGAGAAAGGGCAAAGTGTTTGTTTTCCTGTGGGACCATGGTTTCCAGATAAGGCAGGCATCCCTTAACTACCACATTTGGGTTGCTTTTATTTTATGGTGTATAATCCTATTTTCAGGTAAACAAAACAAATGAAAAATGCTACAAGTGCATGAGAGGCAGTCATATGGCCAGGAGTTTTATCTAAATTTAACAGGAAGCCCCTGCAGAACTTTAGTTAAAGCAGTGAGGTGACATGGCTAGTGTATGAAGAACAGGTATGAAGAACAGGCAGTAGAAGGATGAGAAGTGGAAAGTGGAAGAGCAGTTAGCAGGCATGGCAGTAGTCCAGGGAAGAAAGGTTTAGGGTTAGAATTAGAACTAGGGTAGGTTTAGGAACAACGGAGAAATGTTGACAGAAAGAAAAGAGGTGGCAGTTAATTATGGTATGAATTATGACCAGGTAAAGGGACAAGATCATTGCAAAGTGTTCCTGGAACCAATCCCACTTACTCTATCAATTATCCCCCTGCCACTTTTCTCCTCTTAATTTTTTCCTTCAGAACATCATAACGATTACAATTATTTATTTGTATTGTGAATTGTTTAGCATCCAGCTCTTCCCTTTAACTCTATGTGTCATGAGGATGAGAACTGTCTCTTCTGAATTATAAACTCAGTACCTAGTTCAGTGCCTGGTTTTCATGAAATCTTTATTAAAATAATAAATGAATGAATGCATCTCTTACCCAAGTCTTAGGGAGAAGATAGGTAGTATGCAGTGTTAACCGTATATAGGCATTATTGTGTCAATCTTAAAATTCTAAGGAAAAATAAAAACAAATATGTACCTCATAGTTGTTCAGTTAGATGTCATTTATATATTCTAGGCAACAATTTAGATTAGCCACAATAACTTTCCTAGGATTTGACTAGAAATTGTACATATTATCTGAATTACAGCTTTTACCTGCATCACGTGTATGCCTTTTAAGCTCATGACTTCAGTTATCAAAAAATTTTCTTTTATTCTTAGAGAAGCAAAAATAATACAGTCTCATTTATGCTATAAGAAGCAGTTGGTTTTGGAGGGGAGGAGGGTGGAAATTAAAGGTTTATTTTTCTTCCCTTGGAACTTATTTCCAACCCCTGACAATACAGGTAGCTTAAAAAATTTAAGCCTTGATAATAGTGTTTTCAAGGAAAGTGTCTAAACTATTAAAGAGAATAAAATCTAAAGATATTAGTAAATAAAGCAATGATAAATTAGAAACTATATAAATCATTACCTTTCCTCTATTAAGTTAGTGTTTCTTAGGACATTTATTTGATATCACTTTGTTAACCTACTTTCGATATCTATGGGAACATAATGAAACCATAATTCCTTAAAATATGTGTTGTGATTCAGAATTCCATCATTGTACTGCTCTTCCTCATTCACTAGTATAATCAGTGAGACCTTACTTTAATTTTACTATTAAGGCCCAAACAAAAATGATTATCTTATTTCTGTATTTGTTGGATCATGACATTATTAAAGACAATAATAACTATTAACAAAGGAAAATTATTTTATGTCATGATTAAATCATCAAGAAATTGTTACATTTAAACATAGGCTTGATGGATTTTCTGTGAAAACACCTGTATTGAAACATAAAATTCAATAAGCCAAATGTATTTAGCTTTTAGAATTAAATTATTTATATTAAATTATAATTAATAAATTGGTATTTATTTTTCATAGCATTTGCTATTCACCAACATTCTATTTTAGAATACATGTATATGTAATATGCATGTATATGATATACAGACTTGATATTAATTGAAATACCAGTGGGTTATGTGTCACATTAAAGGTTCCTAGTAATACTTTCACTCTTTTCTATGTCAGATACTTAAAAAAGACATTTTTAATTTTTCATGACTATATGAAATAAATGAGGTTCAGACTAATTTGCTTCATGTTGTCAATTAGCCTAGTTAAATTTCTCATGGATAATAATGTGAGATTCACTTCAATATTTAAAGAAACACAGAAAGAGTTGCACATATATGGGAACATTTTTATTTTTGCACCATTACATGATCATGCTAATGACAGTTATCACAGCTTAGGAGCTGGGGCTTTGCAGCAAAAAACAAGACTATCTATTATAATCTTGTTGAAATAGTAAAATTGCTAGGTTCTGCTGATTAAAAAATTGTAAGCTTGTCTCAGCTATGGGGAGGTAAATGCTGCTCAACTCAAGAATAGCAATGAATGAAAGTATAATAAATTCTCTAGATGCAAATAAATTATCCTTATTAGGCAACTTGCTCATTTCATTGTTTCTATTTATTATTTCACTTAGTAATGAATACTATAGTCAATTTGCAAAGTAATCAACAGTTTTATAATACTAATGAAAAGAATAGAGGCACAGTTTTGTAAAAAATGTAGTTTTGCACAGTATCTTTTATTTCCTAGAGATAAGATGCAAATTTCCAGTTTTAGAATTTATCATCAACCTCGTTAGAAATTCTGCCCTTTCCACCTCTCAAAATACCTATGCAAGAGTCTGCATCTTGCTGAGTGTTATGTTATTAAAAAATTCACGGTATTTGCAAGGCACTATTGTTTTATGGCAAAACATTAATGCTAAGTAAATACACAGAAGAATGAAAGCACTGAATCATTGAATTATGGTCATAAATATGTCCTTAGCAGGCATAGTATGGCTAAGAAAGCTTCTTGGATTGAATATGTTCTTTTCATATCTATTTGGAATAAAAAATGAAAACACTGTGATTGTGTTAACTTGGGCTGTGTTTTAGTCCTTTTGGGGTGCTGTAACAAAATACTATAGACTGGGTGACTTGTAAAAAACAGACATTTATTTCTCACAGTTCTGGGGTCTGGAAGTCTGAGATCAGGATGCCGGCACGATTGGGCTTTCTACAGAAGGCTGTTTTCTCTCTGCGTCTTCACGTGGATGAGACTGGGTGGGGACCGGAAGGGGATGGAGAAAGAGAGAAGGTACAGATTCCCAGGTGCCTTTCCTTATAAGGGCAGTAATCCTATCGGTGGGGGCCTCACTCTCATGGCCTCATCTAATCCTAATTACCTCCCAGAAGCCAGACCTTCAACCCCTAAATACCATCACATTGGAGCAGTGCTTCATTATAAAAATTTTGGGAGGCATAAACATTCAGCCTGTAACAGTGATATTTTCCAAGGAGTCTGGTTAAGCAAAAGATTCACGTCATTTAAGAGAAAGATTGAGAAATGGATCTTTGCCTTCTATAATGAAGAATGATACTATTTACAAATAGATACTTTTAATCAGTACCAGTGCAATGGTAGGTGATGCTGGATATAGGTGTGTCAGATTTGTTAGAAAAGGTAGGAAGAAGATTTAGTAAATAGGAGATTCACAAACTTGTATCAAGTACATCATGTAATGGCATACAAATTTTTTTTGATGGTTTGTCTTTTTATTTATTTATTTTTATTGAAGTATAGTTGATATACAATATTATATTGGTTTCAAGTGTACAATACAGCAATTCAACAGTTACACCCATTATTAATTCCTTACCCCAAGTAGGAAAGTTACTATCTGTCAACATAGAAAGATGCTACAGAACCATTAACTGTATTTTCCATGGTGAACTTCCAGCCCTGTGACCAACTTACATTATGATTGAAATGTTGTGCCCTTTTATTCCCCTCACCCACACCACCCATCCACCCCAACCTCCCCCCTTGGTAACCACCAGTCACTTCTCAGTGTCCATGAGTCTACTGTTCATTTTCTTTTGCTTTGTTTTTAAATCCCCCATATAAGTGAAATCACATGGTATTTGTCTTTCTCTGCCTGGCTTATTTCACTTAGCATACTACCCTCTAGGTTCATCCATGTTGCCTCAAGTGGCAGGATTTCTTTCTTTTTTATGGTTGAATAATATTTCATTGTATATATGAACTACATCTTCTTTATCCATTCATCTATTGATGGACACTCAAGTTGCTTTCACATCTTGGCTTTTGTAAATAATGCAGCAATAGAGGTGCATGTATCTTTTTGAAGCAGTGATTTTGCTTTCTTCAGGTAAATTCCTAGAAGTGGAATTACTGGGCCATATGGTACCTTTATTTTTAGTTTTTTGAGACATCCCCATGCTTTCCATAGTGGCTGCAGCAATTTACATTACCTCCAACATGCAGGAGGGTTCCCTTTTCTCCACATCCTCACCAATACTTTTTGTTTCCTGTCTTTTGGACAATGATCATTCTAACTGGTGTGAGATGCTTTTGATTTGCATTTCTGCAATGATTAGTGGTGTGGAGCATCTTTTTATGTACCTGTTGGCCACCTGTCTTTCTTCTTTGGAAAAATGTCTGTTCAGGTACTCTGCCCATTTTTTAATTGGGTTATTTGGGGGTTTTTTTGTTGAGTTGTATGAGTTCTTTATATATTTTGGATGTTAACCCTTTATTGGATGAATCATTTATGAATATATTCTCCCATACTGTAGGATGGCTTTTTGTTTTGTTGATGGTATACTTTGCTGTACAATTTTTTAGTTTGATGTAGTCCCACTTGTTCATTTTTTATTTTGTTTCCCTTGCCCAGGGAGATATGTCCAGAAAAAAATTGCTCATGCTTATGTTCAAGAGATTTTTGCCTATGTTTCTTCTAGAAATTTTATGGTTTCATGTCTCATATTTAGGTCTTTGATCCATTTTGAGTTTACTTTTGTATATGGAGTTAGACAGTAATCCAGTTTCATTCTATTGCATGTAGCTGTCCAGTTTTCCCAATATCAGTTATTGAAGAGATTGTCTTTTCCCATTGCATATTCATGGCTCCTTTATTGTATATTAATTGACCATATATATGTGGGTTATATCTTGGCTCTCTATTCTGTTCCATTGATCAATGGGTCTGTCCTTGTGCTAGTATCACACTGTTTTATTACTTTGTAGTATAGCTTAAAGTCAGAGAGTATAATAACCCCAGCTTTGTTCATTTTCCTTGAGATTGCTTTGGCTGTTTGGATCTTTTGTGGTTCCCTATGAATTTTGGGATTACTTGCTCTAGTTCATTGGAAAATGCTATTGGCATTTTGATAGGGTTGTGCTGAATCTGTAAATTGTTTTGGGTAGGATGGCCATTTTGACAATATCAATTCTTCCTGTCCATGAGCCTGGGATAGATTTCCATTTATTCATGTTTTCTTTAATTTTTTTCATGAGTCTTATAGTTTTCAGAGTACAGGTTTTTCACCTCCTTGATTAGGTTTATTCCTAAGTATTTTATTCTTTTTGATGTAATTGTCAAAGGAATTGTGTTCCCAATTTTTGCTAGTTGATTGTTAGTATATGAGAATGCAACAGATTTATGTGTATTGATATTTGTATTCTGCAGTTTTGCTGAATCTAATAGTTTTTTGTTGGAGTCTTTTGGGTTTTCTATATAATATCAGGTTATCTGCAAATAGTGACATTTTAGCTTCTTCCTTACCAATTTGGATGACTTTTATCTCTTTTTCTTTTCTTCTTGCCATGGCTAGGATCTCCAGTACTATGTTGAGTAAGAGTGGTGGGAGTGGGCACCCTTGTCTTGTCCCTGATTTAAAGGAAAATTTGTCAGCTTTTCACCACTGAGTGTGATGGTAGCTGTGGGTTTCTTGGCCTTTATTATTGATGTGTGTTCCCTCTGTACCCATTTTGTTGAGAGGTTTCATCATGAATGGATGCTGAATTCTGTCAAGTGCTTTTTCAGCATGTATTGAGATGATCGTATGGTTTTTATACTTTCTTTTGTTAATGTGCTTTATCACATTGATTTATGAAGGCTCTCAATATTTTGAAATATCTAAATTACTCTTTAATTTTTTAAACAATATTTCTAAATAGATTATCTGTCTACTTCATAGATTATAGTCTTTTACAATAGTCTTTAACAAGGTCTTGAGAACTTCCTATTCCAGTCTTCAAACTGAATGGCTGTCTTTATTTATAGAATTTTGAAACTAAAGTGCCTTCATTATCTAATAGGGAGCTAAAACTTTATATCTACTTGTAGATATTAATTGTTCTTTCCTAAAGCTTTGTCTTGTAATGGAGTAGAAAATAGGGTAGTGAAAGAAGAGCACATAAAAGAAAAGAGATCAAGTGGGAATAAAGAAGGAAACAGGTGAAGGCCAAGAGAAAGAACCTCTCCATAAATTATTTTCTTTGTTTGAAAGCTGAATAAAATCAACTTGTCTATACGGATTCTTTGCTTAATTACTCAGAGAACAGAATTCTGGGTAGGTTTCTGAACAAGTGTACTTGGCAAAAATTATTATAAATTATGTAATTATTTTAAAAAATTGCTTAATTTTGTATGTGTGTAATTTACAAATCAAAAAGTAGCAATGTTATATACTGTCTTATTAAATGCTCATTTATAATTTCCACCCACCTTTTGTATTTTCAGATTCAGAATAAATTTTATTCAGACATAACTTTACTATGTGCAGAAAATATGTGGTAAGCCATAGCTTGCTATCACTATTGTATTCTGTTTTACAAAATGGTAGATTTTATATGACTGGAGAGCAACTAAAATAATTGAATAAATTAAAAATAAAGGTAGAATTCCTATAATTTATATGTTGAAGAATGAATAATAATCATTAAAAATAACAAAACTGTAATATAACTTTTCTGGTTTTCATTTAAAAGGGTAGAAAAATTAGGAAATGTTGGACAGTTTTCGTATAGAATGAGTATGGTCATATTTCCATTTGAGCACCATATTTTAATAAAATATTTAGAACCAGACAATGAAGAGAAGGATTCCAGCTGTGATTTTATGTTTCATGCAGCTGTGTCCCACCTGTGCCAGGCATCAGTGGTTTGAACACTGGGCATTCCTGGCTCAGTAATATACTTGTAGGAAAATGTTAAAGCAATTAGCAGAGGCAATCACAAATGAGAAGACCCAAGAGAATCATGTCAGTGAGGCTGTTGAATAAAACATATCATCTTAAAATTTTTACTTATTTCTTCTGTACAATATTAGCACAAATAAAAGAACATGCTGAATTTTTGCCTGAAGTGAGTTATTTTTAGTTCTATTAAGCACTATTCCAATAGTTATTATCATTAGTTAGAATTTCCATATCACTATACACTTTTTAGCATAATGGCTTTGCAACAATTTTTAGAAGTTTCTCTCCTCTGTGGTCTATTGAGGTAAAAGTTAATTTATATAAGATTCATAGGAAAATGCAACAAATTATATGGATCCTATGTCTCATGCTGAAACCACCTGCAGTTAGCTTTGCCACAAGTCAATGTAGATTGCAGTTCTTGCTGAATCAAGGAGAGATAGCTAATTTATGCAGTTACATCAAGAGAGAGCAAAATATAAAACATAAATCTCTGTTCCCATTATCCATGGTCCTGTGTCTCCCAATATCATGAATGATTCAGAATCCAGTTGGCAATAAACCTATAATGTGAATGTGAATAAATACAATTAAATTTAACATCAGAACAGCAAAATATTACTAGCCTTGCATAATACATGGCAACCATGAATACAACTGCAGTTTGAGATCTGACTCTCAAAGGCACCAGGAACCAGAGCCTCAGCTTCACTGTGGGACAAGGCCCTGCTGAGGGTCAACTTTTAGTCTCCTGGGTCTGGCTAGATTGCTACAAGCTCCACCCTGCCTCTCTGGTGGGATTTCTAATGTAAAACTGAAATAGAAATGATAATCAACACATATCCATATATATACATGCATATATATATGACAATGGTTCTTTAAAAGTCAAGCTCATTCATCAGAAAAAAAATGTTTCAAAACTGATAAATGTGACTTTTAAAAATCTTGAAGGCAGAGAAGCTTCCGGGAAGACAGCAGCATGAGCAGGGTGGCAGAAATCTGCTCCAACACTATATTTTATCTACGAAAATACAGCAATTACAACTATTTCTAAAAGAGAAACCAGAATACACAGGAAAGCGCACAGCGTGCAGCTACACCCGAGGACTCGGCACCCAAGAGGCAGGTAAGATACAGAGCTGCGACCCGGCGGGACCCGAGCACTCCCCCACCCCAGCACACCAGCGGGAGGAGAGGATTCAGAGCTGGGAGGGAGTGGAAGTACACCCAGCGAAATAACCAGCCCCAGTGATCTGCGTGGGGAGCGCTGACACACATTGTGTGGTGTAGCGGAGATTGGAGAGACAGAAGGTGCAGGATCTGAGTGGGGAACGTGCCAGGGTGCTTGCAGCCGGCTCCCAGGAAGGAAAAAAAAAAGCGCGCGCTTTCTTCGGCGGTCTTAAAGGGACAGGACCCCAGCGGAGGAGCCGGATCACCCCGGCACACTCAGCCCAGCAGGCTGGGAGTCCTGGGGAGTTTCGGGCCCTTAGCTGGCGACTGGGAAAGCGTAGCCACACTTAAACTCCTCACTGAGATCAACAGCCTCCCATTCGTTCCCCCCCCCGCCAGAGCTATAAAGGGCCCTGCGGAGCTGCACGGCCACGGCTGCAGAATAGTGGGGCAACAGTGCCACCTACACCATTCATACAGAACCTATTCCCGGTGAACGGTTTTTTTTGTTTGTTTGTTTCTATTCTATTTTTTTGTTTTTGTTTTTGTTTTGTTCTGTTTTTGTTTTTTCTTTTCTTTCTTTCTTTTTTTTTTCTCTTTTTAAAGTCTTAAAGAGCCCAGCTGACATACGTGGCAACTACCAGCGACCACTTCTATAGCCATGAAAAGACAGAGGAATATAGTCCAGACTAAAATCAACCAGACAACCCCAGAGAGGGAGCCTGAAGGGATAGAAATGCACAGACTTCTTGAAAAAGAATTCAGAATAAAAGTCATAACCATGCTGATGGACCTACAGAGAAATGTGCAAGAGCTGAGGGAGGAAGTGAGGGAACTGAGGAAAGACAAGGCAGAAATCAGACAAGCGATCGACGGGCTTAACAGAAGACTGGATGAGATGCAAGAGACTGTTAATGGAATGGAAATTAGAGAACAGGAATACAGAGAAGTTGAGGCAGAGAGAGATAAAAGGATTTCTAGGAATGAAAAAAATATTAAGAGAACTGTGTGACCAATCCAAATGGAACAATACTTGCATTATAGGAGTATCAGAGGAAGAAGAGAGAGAAAAAAGGATAGAAAGGGTCTTTGAAGAAATAATTGCTGAAAACTTTCCCTGGCTGGGGAAGGAAATAGTCTCGCAGTCCACAGAAGCCCACAGATCTCCAAACACAAGGGACCCAAGGAAGACAACACCAAGACACATAATAATTAAGATGGCAAAGATCAAAGATAAAGAAAGAGTATTAAAGGCAGCTAGAGAGAGAAAAACGATCGCCCACAAAGGAAAACTCATCAGACTATCATCAGACTTCTCAACAGAAACCTTACAGGCCAGAAGAGAATGGCATGATATATTTAACGTTATGAAACAGAAGGGCCTCGAACCAAGAATATTGTATCCAGCACGATTATCATTTAAATATGATGGAGGGATTAAACAATTTCCAGACAAACGAAAGTTGAGAGAGTTTGCCTCTCATAAACCACCACTACAGGATATCTTAAATGGACTTCTCTAGATGGAAGCACACCTAAGGCTAAAAGGATGTCACTAGAGAAAATAAAATCATAGCAAAGAAAGCAGACCATCCAAATACTAACTAAAGGCAAAGAATAAAACACCTATTATATAAAGAATGGAAGAGGAAGAATAAGAAGGGAGAGAAATAAAGAAACATCAGACAGTGTTTACAATAACTTAACAAGAAAGTGAAGTTAGATTGTTAGATCATAAAGAAGCAACCCTTGGTAACCACGAATCTAAAGCCCGCAATGGCAATAAGTACATATCTATCAATAATCACCCTAAATGTAAATGGACTGAATGCACCAATCAAAAGACACAGAGTAACAGAATGGATAAAAAAGCAAGACCCATTTATACGCTGCTTACAAGAGACTCACCTCAGACCCAAAGATATACACAGACTAAAAGTGAAGGGATGGAAGAAGATATTACATGCAAACAACAAAGAGAAAAAAACAGGTGTTGCAGTACTTGTATCAGACAAAATAGACTTCAAAATGAAATTAGCAAGAGATAAAGAAGGACATTACATAATGATAAAGGGGTCAGTCCAACAAGAAGATATAACCATTATAAATATATATGAACCCAACACAGGAGCGCCAGCATATGTGAAACAAATACTAACAGAATTAAAGGAGGAAATACACAGCAATGCATTCATTTTAGGAGACTTCAACACACCACTCACTCCAAAGGACAGATCAACCAGACAGAAAATAAGTAAAGACACAGAGGCACTGAACAACACATTAGAACAGATGGACCTAACAGACATCTACAGAATTCTGCACCCAAAAGCAACATGATACACGTACTTTTCAAGTGCACATGGAACATTTTCCAGAATAGACCACATACTAGGCCAAAAAAAGAACCTCAGTAAATTCAAAAATATTCAAATCCTACCAACCAACTTCTCAGATCACAAAGGTATAAAACTAGAAATAAATTTTAGAAAGAAATCAAAAAGGCTCACAAATACATGGAGACTTAACAACATTCTCCTAATTAATCAAAAGGTTAACGACTAAATCAAAACAGAAATCAAAGAATATATGGATGGTGGGGGGGACTTGATGAAGGGGGTAGTTTAATAATCATAATATTGCACATGTAATTGTAGATTAATGATCCAAAATACATTATTTAAAAAAAAGAATATATGGAGACTAATGAGAACAACAACACAATGCCACAACTTCTGTGGGACGAAGCAAAAGCAGTTCTAAAAGGAAAGTATACTGCAATACAGGCCTATCTAAAGAAGGAAGAACATTCCCAAATGAATAGTCTGAAGACACAATTACTGAAATTGGAAAAAGAAGAACAAATGAGGCCCAAAGTCACCAGACGGAGGGACATATTAAAGATCACAGAAGAAATAAATAAAATTGAGAAGAATAAAACAATAGAAAAAATCAATGAAACCAAGAGCTGGTTCTTTGATAAAATAAACAAAATAGATAAACCCTTAGCCAGACTCATTAAGAGAAAAGGAGAATCTACACACATAAACAGAATCAGAAATGAGAAAGGAAAAATAATGACGGACCCCACAGATATACAAAGAATTATAAGAGAATATTATGAGAACCTATATGCTAACAAGCTGGAAAACATACAAGAAATGGACTTCTTAGAAAAATACAACCTTCCAAGACTGACCAAGCAAGAAACAGAAAAACTAAACAGACCAATCACCAGCAATGAAATTGAATCGGTAATCAAAAAACTACCCAAGAACAAAACCCCCAGAGCTGATGGATTCACTTCTGAATTCTACCAGACATATAGAGAAGAAATAACACCGATTCTCCTTAAAGTTTTCCAAAAAATAGAAGAGGAGGGAATACTTCCAAACTCATTCGATAAAGCCAGCATCACTCTAATACCAAAACCGGGCAAAGACCTCACCAAAAAAGAAAACTACAGACCAATATCCCTGATGAACGGAGATGCAAAAATACTCAAAATATTAGCAAACCGAATTCAAAAATACATCAAGAGGCTCATACACCATGATCAAGTGGGATTCATCCCAGGGATGCAAGGATGGTACAACTTTCGAAAATCCATCAACATCATCCACCACATCAACAAAAAGAAGAACAAAAACCACATGATCATCTCCATAGATGCTGAAAAAGCATTTGACAAAATTCAGCATCCATTCCTGATTAAAACTCTCAACAAAATGGGTATAGACGGCAAGTACCTCAACATCATAAAGGCCATATATGACAAACCACAGCTAACATCATACTTAACGGCGAGAAGCTGAAAGCTTTTCATCTTAGATCAGGAACAAGACAGGGATGCCCACTCTCTCCACTGTTATTCAACATAGTACTGGAGGTCCTAGCCACAGCAATCAGACAAAACAAAGACATACAAGGCATCCAGATTGGTAAAGAAGAAGTCAAATTGTCACTATTTGCAGATGACATGATACTGTACATAAAAAACCCTAAAGACTCCACTCCAAAACTACTAGAACTAATATCTGAATTCAGCAAAGTTGCAGGATACAAAATTAACACACAGAAATCTGTTGCTTTCCTATACACTAACGATGAACTAACATAAAGAGAAATCAGAAAAACAATTCCATTCACAATTGCATCAAAAAGAATAAAATACCTAGGAATAAACCTAACAAAGGAAGTGAAAGACCTGTACTCTGAAATCTACAAGACACTCCTAAGAGAAATTAAAGAGGACACTAACAAATGGAAATTCATCCCATGCTCTTGGCTAGGAAGAATAAATATTGTCAAAATGGCTACACTACCTAAAGCAATCTACAGATTCAATGCAATCCCTATCAAAGTACCAACAGCTTTCTTCAATGAATTGGAACAAACAGTTCTAAAATTCATATGGAACTACAAAGACCCCAAACAGCCAAAGCAATCCTGAGAAGGATGAATAAAACAGGGGGAATTACGCTCCCTGACTTCAAGCTCTACTACAAAGCCACAGTAATCAAGACAATTTGGTATTGGCACAAAAACAGATTCACCGACCAGTGGAACAGAATAGAAAATCCAAACATGAACCCAAACATATACGGTCAATTAATATTTGATAAAAGAGCCTTGGATATACAGTGGGGAGATGACAGCCTCTTCAGCAGCTGATGTTGGAAAAACTGGACAGCTACATGTAAGAGAATGAAACTGGACTACTGTCTAGCCCCATACACAAAGGTAAACTCAAGGTGGATCAAAGACTTGAATGTAAGTCATGAAACCATAAAACTCTTAGAAAAAAACATAGGCAAAAATCTCTTAGACATGAACATGAGCAACTTCTTCATGAACATATCTCCCTGGGCAAGGGAAACAAAAGCAAAAATGAACAAGTCGGACTATGTCAAGGTGAAAAGCTTCTGTGCAGAAAAGGACACCATCAGTAGAACAAAAAGACATCCTACAGTATTGGAGAATATATTCATAAATGACGTATCTGATAAGGGTTTGACATCCAAAATATATAAAGAACTCACGCAGCTCAACAAACAAAAAGCAAATAGTCCAATTAAGAAATGGGCAGAGGACGTGAATAGACACTTCTCTAAAGAAAAAATTCAGATGGTCAGCAGGCACATGAAAAGATGCTCCAAATCGTTAATCATGAGAGAAATGCAGATTAAAACCATGATGAGATATCACCTCACACCAGCAACGATGGCCAATATCCAAAACACAAACAACAACAAATGTTGGCAAGGATGTGGAGAAAAGGGAACCCTCCTACACTGCTGGTGGCAATGCAAATTAGTTCAACCACTGTGGAAAGCAGTATGGAGGTTCCTCAAAAAACTCAAAATAGAAATACCATTTGACCCAGGAATTCCACTCCTAGGAATTTACCCTAAGAATGCAGCAGCCCAGTTCAAAAAAGACAAATGCATCCCTATGTTTATCGCAGCACTATTTACAATAGCCAAGAATGGAAGCAACCTAAGTGTCCATCAGTAGATGAATGGATAAAGAAGAGGTGCAACATATACACAATGGAATATTATACAGCCATAAGAAGAAAACAAATCCTACCATTTGCAACAACATGGATGGAGCTAGAGGCTATTATGCTCAGTGAAATAAGCCAAGCCAAAAAAGACAAGTACCAAATGATTTCACTCATATGTGGAGTATAAGAACTAAGAAAGAAAAAAAGTGAAGGAACAAAACAGCAGCAGACTCACAGAACCCAAGAACGGACTAATAGTTACCAAAGGGAAAGGGACTGGGGAGGATGGGTGGGAAGGGAGGGACAAGGGGGAAAAGGGGCATTACAATTAGCCGATGTAATGTTAGGGGGGCACGGGGAGGGCTGTACAACTCAGAGAAGACAAGTAGTGACTGTATAGCATCTCACTATGCTGATGGACACTGACTATATTGGGGTTGGTGGGGGGGACCTGATGAAGGGGGTAGTTTAATCACCATAATATTGCACATGTAATTGTAGATTAATGATACCATAATAAACTATTAAAAAATAATAAATAAATAAAATAGAAAGGAAAGAAGAAAGGGAAAAATGAAGGAAAATTAGTTAATATACAATATATTCAATATGATAAATAATAAATATCATACATAATATATTCAATAATACCTTAAATAAGCTGAATGCAACAAATTTTTATTTCCCATGTGACATGAATCTGTTTCCAAAACATCTTCCATGTTTCAAAACTTAAGTTCTTACTCTGTATTACCCTCCGACTTATTGTTTTACCCATCTTCATAACTTTTATCTAAAATATCAAGAAAATCTTACAGTCTGCCAAAGACTTGCCAAGTCCACATAGAACATAATCAAGGATTGTCAAGTTCTGTGAGTTCATGGCCTCCTGACACAGTCTGCAGGAGGAGTCCTTTTCTGCTCTAGAACCTTGTGGCAGGTGTTTGTGTATAAGCTTCATTTGCTCCCAAACACAGGGGCTTCCAGTGGTCCAGTGATGACCATTGTTTTTGGAAATATTTCCCTACATTCTCCTTGGTACCGGTGAGACCCAACACCCAGAACCACTCTATGTATATTCATGGTTCCCCCAAATCGCAGTGTACTCTTCCTTTTTATTACCATATGGTTCAGTTCTATCACTATGTTTCCACCTTGGTTTCTGCTCCCAGGTCTTTAGTAGTCTCACTATGATGCCTCCGTTTCCTTCCTTTGGTTTAATGATCGGCACTCGCAGTCACCTATTCCTCGCGGGTCTGGAGACTCAGGGGCTCCCAAGTCCTATACCTGGGACCTGGATAAGTGGATGGATTTTCTAACTAGGAAAATACCTGCCATTGAAGCTCTGCTGCCTGATTCCTGTTATTATTTGATATCATTATTAGCATAAATATAATGGACTATCTAGGAATTACTATTATAGGTGGATTTCTTATCAGTAAGATATGATGCCTCTCTCTGATTCCCTCATTTACCTCTAAATAGTCTAGACTGTAAAATCCTTCAAACAGGGAACAATGACACTCTTTAAAAAAAAATTTTTAAAACACTGCAGAGCCTGGCAGAGTTAATACTATGGACAAAAGTATGAATGAATTAATTCCCCCAGGTGATAGGCTGAATCACAGCTTTCCAAAGATGCCCATGCCCTAATCCCTGGGACTCATGAGTACGTTATGTTACTTGGCAAAGGGAACTTTTCAGATCTATTTAAGGTTACAGACCTTAAATAATGAAATTAACCTAGATTATCGGGATGGCCACAATGTAGTCAAAAGATCCCTTAAAAGCAGAGAGTTTTCTCTGGCTGGAGTCAGATGGATGTAGTGGAAAAGGAAGATAGAATAGAACAGCAATAGAGGGTGTCATAGATTCCAGGTGTAAGAAGGAATTGATGTAGGGGCTCTGTGCATGGGCTAGAGAGCCTCTGGAAATGAAGTGTGGCCTACTGATAACAGCTAGCAAGGAAATGGAGATCTTAGTCCTACAATCCCAAGGAACCGTATTAGGACAACAACAGGAATGAGCTTGGAATTAAATTCCTCTCTAGAGCCCCCAGGAAGGAACGCTGCCCTGCTGATGTCTTGATTTTAGGCTTATGAGACCATGTCAGACTCCTGATATACAGGAACTGTGAATATACAGGAACTGTGAGGTAGTTAAGCTGCATCCTTAAGCTTGTGGTTATTTTTTTACAACAGCCAAAGAAAATGAATACCTCTCATTTCTGGATTTTCTCTGGTGTAATATCATGATGTGGGTCATGTTTAAATCTATTCTTCAGATCTTCTTGAACATCATGCCTAGGAAGACTTGTTATTAGAGGGACCAAAGATTTTCCTAGTGCCAATTTCATACATGTTTCTTTCCTTTGAAAACATGACAGATGAAAACCCCAATTCCCTAAACTCCAAACTTTTAAGCATTTGATCCTTTTATTTCAGCAGTTTTAAAATTTAAAGTATAACAAAACAACCTGAAGGGCTTAATGCCCACATTGCTGGGCTCCAACCCCAGAGTTTCTGATTCAGTAGGTCTGGAGCCAGAGATTTTCATTTATAACAAGTTCCCAGATGATGCTAGTGCTTCTGGTTATTTTAACAAACACTGAGGACCATGATTTAATAAAATCAAATGATTCTTTTGTTCTAAAAATATTAATCTATTTTATTTATGATCCTTTTTAATAGCCTATTTCCATATTGACATTTATACAGGTATATGCCTTCGACAGGAAAAATCAAAATAGATGATATTCAAATCAACAAATTTTTCTGATAATAATGTAAGCTATTGAAATTATTGGAGATTACCTATGACAATATTTCTGAAAAGGGAGGCTATTAATATTTCAAGTAGAGTAATTCTTCATTGTGTCAGATTTGACTAACAGCTATCACATATACTACTTCTGGCCTTTGTGCACCAAATGCTTATAGTATTTTTCTGTCATTGTGATAACCAACATATGTTCCCATGCATTTCCAAATGTCCCTGTAGAGGATGTACAACACTAATTGAAAACTATGAATCTATGTTATTCAAGTTTACATGTTATTCTTCCCTAATATTAGTAAGGATTTTCAAATTTTATTTTCATGTTTTATTCATAAGTAGTGGTTATTCTAAATATTTTAATTAAGAGAATATATTACTATACTAACTCCCTGAGGCCACAGTCAAGAATAATATGTGGCTGGTACCATGAATTGGCACACTCAAAAATTCACTCAATCCCATTTTAAGTGTGCAGAGGCTAGAATATAAAGGCCACACTTGGCAGACTCCCTGAGGTTTCCCTATATGATTTAATTTCCACCAACAGATATGTCCTCATGATGTGGAATTGGAAGACAGACATCTATGAAGAACTGAGCAGGAAGTATCAATTTTATTCATACATATTATAGTAAAAGTGATGTATTTCGGAGCCAGAAACTTCAACAATATACTTCTAATTTACTAGTCAACTTCCTGATTCCACAGATTCCCATGATTTCAAGGTGAATAGACTCCTGTTCCAGTCGCCAGACAGAGTTAGGATTCTTTCCTAAGGTCTGCATGACTTCAGGACTCAAAGTTCAGCCTTGACTCAGTTTCTTTACATTGCTCCAAATTCTATAGACCATTTAATAGTCAGGAATAAATCCCCTTAAGTTCAAACTAGTTCTCAAGTAGTCTGCTCTCTGCAATGAAACTTGACTCAATACAGAATACAATTCGAACTAAGTAATAGTCTAGAGAAAACCCATGGTTCTTTTGTTTGTTTTTAAATATAGAATCAAAGTAACTCAAAGGCAATTATTTCCAGATCCATGCCTACAATACAAAAGTTAATAGGTATTTAATATTTTTTCCTAATAGTAATCCAGTGACAATTCATGCAGGAAAGGATTTTTAAAAAATTTGGCTATTAGTAGGGTTGAAATTATAGATAAATAAGTTTTCATCTTAATAATTTCCCTTTCTTTATTTGCCCTCTAGTTCAAGCTGTCAAAGTGGGAGAAATCTTGTCATTAAGCAATGATCTCTTCAGCTTTCGAGACTTTCAGTCAAAATACATTTCTAATTAGGATTTAAAGACTACCTGATAGAACTGACCACTTTTTATTAGTGCCTCACAGTATTTAATAATATGAAAAAAAAGAGCTTGGTTCCATGTCTGCATCAACAGGGAACTGAATTAAGTAATTGAAAATGAGCCTGGGTGCCAAACGTAGCCATTAGGATTTATCCAGACCCATTCGACTCAGCCTAAAACAGACACACATCCATACATGTACAGGCACAAGCCCTGTCCTTGGGAATGCAGAAAAATTCTGCATTGGAGACTTAACCCATCATCTCTAGTGTTTAATGGTCAGGGTCATACTATGATATATCTGGTTTTCCCTTAGAAATCAAAACCCAAATCTAATGCTGGCTTTTTCCACTGGGGGCCAGCACTAGGAAAGCATTAAATTATATAATGTTTAACTTTACTATATTTAAAATTTTTTCTTTTAGTGTACTTCTTATTTGTACTAATATTCTAAATTCATCATTCAACATACACACATCTATCCATTTCTAACTGTCCCTTTTGCTTACTTTACACAAGTACACACACACAAATGAACACACAGGTATGTGCACAGGAAGCCTTTATGTGTATAACAGATTGCTGAAAGTTTGGGGCTTGGAAATGTACATTGCTGCAATACAAACTTAATTAAATATGAGATATCATTTCTTTCTTAAAATCTGCTTAGATAGCTCCAAGACCCATGCTTTAGCCTCCCACTATTCTCTTTGCCATCCTCACTGGCTCTTCTGCTGTTGTTCAAGTTCTCCTTCCATTTTTCTTTCATCCTGAATCATTCTTATATTTTTCCCTCCTCTTTTCTTAAGTGTTCCCTCCCTTTCTTCTCTGCCTCACTAAGAGCTCCCCCTGCAAAAAACAAAAACAAAAACAGAAACAAACCTACTAATAACAAATCCTCAATTTTCTTACATATTCAGTTCTATTTGGTTCCTATACTCAAATTCAGCAGCCTGTTTGCATTTTCTGAGAACTTATCTAAGGAATTGTAAAACTTCATTTTATATTCTTTGAAAAACTGGGGCTGGGGGGCTGAGGATGATGTAGAAAGATTCAAGAGAATATCATAGTTTCCAGTCACATAAAGATTTATTTATCTCTCAGTTATTGGTATTGGAATAATGTAAATAAATTTTAATTACATTGTTATATAGATATTTCCAATTAGAAAATTAGAGGAACTATATAATTATAGGCTTTATATTACAGCAAGCATCAAATTAATTTTAGCTGATACTGGATGGCAAAGAGTCATTTTCCCATCACTTATCTTTCCATATGCAGCTCAAATCAAATCTTCATATCTACCTATACAAATGTTTTCAAGGTATGTTTTCAAATGAGCAAGTTCTAAAGTGGTATTAATACCTTAATTTATTATTCTAATTCTCTAATGCTTTTACTTGCTTTATAAAGTTTAGTTGCTATTCTAGCTTCTTATTTCAGTGTGTCCATCACTGTCCTGCAATCTCTCATGACTTAGGTTGTTGCCAAAATGATTTTCTGTTTTCTAATCATGCACTGACACCCCGTAATTCTTCTTCACTTCAATACCTCATTTCCATTGCATTTGGAATCCTCACAGATAATGAACATGAACCTAATAAACATGTTCCTCAAGTCTGGTAATGAGAAGGAAAAATTAAACTATTTCATTCATGATTTGAAATTATGAACTGTGAATTTTCTCATTTGTCTCATTTAATGAGGTAATTCACATGCCAGCATATTCAAAATGATGCGATGTTATGTAAATATTGGTTATTATTTACAATAATAACAATACTTTCTCTTTCCTATTAACATTGAAGGAAGATGATACAATGCATATCATGAACTGTGACTTAATCCACTAAAGGCTGGTCAGAAAAGAACCTCATAAAAGTCTAGTTTTAATGGAAAAATGTAGTAGAAAAGGCATCTATGGATGATAGCTGTTTAGAAATGTGTTCTAGATCTAGGAAGATACTCCTATATGAAGATGTAAACATAAATCATAAAGTGGCTATTCAAACAATGAGGAGATTTACTTTAGGTTTATAGTAAGGAACTTGCTGCCATAATTCATTTACACCAAAGTCATTTCACAGAATTTACATAGGCAGAAACATTTGATGTTTATTATATTTTCAGAAAAAAAGAGCTATAGTATCTGTAAGACAAAGCAAGGGAAAAATAAATGGGTGTGGAAAGCAAACAAGTATTTATCAAAAAACCTTAAAATTTGCCCCCACACCTAGAGATAATTTTCAGGTAGGTTCACTGGTGAGGGGCTGGTAGAAAAGGCAGAAGGCTTGGGAGTGGAGGTTTGCCAAGAAACTCACAGAATTTTCAGAAAGAAGAGGTGTCAATGCATGCGCTAGTCTCCCGTCCACGGGGAATCCCCAAAAGTCAGAGTCATGGCTAAGTATTGTGAAACAGTCCTAAGGACTGATCTCAACAAGCTTTTATTTTCCTAAAACAAGCAAACAAACAAATAATCAATCCAAAGTTTCATAAGGAAACATAAGAAATAAAACTCTGTGACATGGGTCTTGGTAATGATTTTTGGATATGACCTAAAACACAAGCAACAACATAAAAAATAAACTGCATCAAACCAAAAAGCTTCTCAGCGAAAGAAACCACCAACAAAATGAAAAGGCAACATATAAGAAACGTTCTCATCACCAGGAAACATTTTTTTCCCATTTTTCTTTTCTTCTTTTTTTGTATTATATCTATATGAGAAGACGGATGTTAGCTGAATCTATTGTGGTAATCATTTCACAATATATGTAAATCAAACAGTCATGTTTTTATGCCTTAAGCTTAAACAGTGATGTATGTCAATTACTTCTTAGTGAAACTAGAAAAAATTTCTCATTAAACCACTTTGGGGTTTTTTTTTGCAAATTAGAGTGGTTAATGTCTGCAAGATAACCTGATGTGTTTGTAAAGGCTGTAACCATAATCTGTCTGATCATTCCTTAATTCATCAGTTCTCTACATGGGGATTTCTCATTTTAGGTACATGTGTAAAAGTAACGCCAAATCCTACAGACCATGCAACAGCCACAACAAAAATCCGGTGAAAGGAAAACATCTGGCCGCTATTCCAGCTGTAAGGTCGTCATGACCCCAAATGAACAGCTTTTTTCCTCTCCTGATGATTTTCCTCTCCGCTATTTTGTCAAGATGTTATCTCAGTTTCAGTTTGGAATTTCAGGTATATGTCATGTCCTAAGTATAAGAATATAGTACTTTATCCTCCATTTACCCCATGGTCCCAAGCACATGGGCCGGTGAAAATCATGTCTGGACTTGCCTCACCTTATCTCTAAACATTTTGCCCCACCTCTTAAGATCCAATCACCAACATCCCCATAGCAGAGCACACCCTACTCCTTAAAAATGCGCTTCCTCACCCATGAGCTGCTGCTCTCTGCTCAGAGGCAGCCAATGTCTCTTTCAGCCATTAAAATCTCTTGCGTGGGCCCGTGTCTCCTGAGTTGTGCTGGGGTAAGGAGGGTCACGGCGAGAAACCCATTCCCTTAAATCTTCCTTCTTACTCTAATCCCTCAGTCCTTAAATCCCCTTCAGAATTTTACAGCTGCTATTTAATATGGTTATTCCTGATAAACACCTGCAGCACATAAGCTTGTTATGATCTATTCAGGTACAGACACACCAGGTCTTTTTAAAATAAATTGATTTCAGTTGCACAAAAAATTATACTATAAAAAAGATGAAGGCAATAATAAATAAACATAAGTAGATCAGGGAAGAAAATTAAGAAAGGGGAGGCTCATAGATAAATGCATGGACTAATCAAATTAACAAGGATTTTTATAATGGCATAATTAATGAGCTGCAATTTTACATTAGTCTCTAGCAAAAAGAAATATGGAGACGGAGTAAGGGCAATTACGCATTAATGAGGACTATGATAACAGAGTAGCAATATTAGAGAGCAGTAATGGAATTACATTTTGTAAAGGCAAATTCCAGAAAGACAGCAGATAAAACAGCACAATGATAATGAACTTGTCAATTGTTCTAAGGAAATTGTACCTAATAACTTTACTACAGAACTAAAATTTCTATTTTACTTATAAAAACCAAAGGTAAAAAGAATTTTGATATAAATCAGTCAATTTTATTTCTATAGGTATTACAATTTTCAAGGCTTTTTATCTTTCCTTTTATTATATATGTATCTCAAAACAACTAAGGCAGAGATTTACAGGTTGGGAAACCAGAGGCTCATAGGAATTAAGTAATTTTTCAAAGATACAAATGCCTATGAAGTAGAGGCAGAGGTAGATCCCAGTTCAAGCCCTTCTTCTCCAAATGCTAACTTTTTCTCCTACTTGGCCACCTAGCCTCAATCCAGGAACAATTTTTTTCTCTTTACATTTTCTTTCTAATTCTATTTAAGATGGATTTATTTCAACATTGTCAGATTTTCTAATGTTATGCCATGTTGAATATAAATCACTTTCAAATCTAATTTATTTGTTATTAGAAATGAAGTCAGTAAAGATGATTAACTCTAGTATGGTCTTGGCATATTTCTTTTCTATTTCTGGAAGAGGGTAAGTCATAATTTTTTGTAAGAAATTTATTGTAACCAGAGAAAGTCAGTGGTATGTAATTGTTTCAGTAATATAGTAGTCACTCTTCATATACCTTACAACAGTAAAATTATTCATGCTTTTGTGGATATAGTTTCTCTCTTTTCAGATAAGAATTGTGATATGAAATTTGTTGTCTTTTTAGGTATCTTGTGGAAAACACACTTTGGTAAAATAAAAATTTAGCATAAAAGAATAAAGTATAGGAAAATAAGATATAGGTAGCTAAGCAGATGAGGCCACTTGCTGTTTTAAATATCAATTGCTTCCAAAATAAAATCACATTTTAAAATGAGCTAATGATACAACTTCTACATGCAATTGTTTCCTTGATTAAAATTTCATACTAATAAAGTGAGAAAATTTAAGAATGTGACACATTTTTGTTGAAACATAGGAATCAGAATTTGAAGTGAGTCTTTAATAAGTGATTAAAAGTCTTTTGTCACATAGGTGCCCTGAGGCAAATGGTTTATGTTCTAAAACTAGAAAGGTAGTGGAAAAGAAAAGCAATTGTTTTCCTAACATAATGAATTTCACATCAAAGAGAAATGAAATCTAACAATGTAGACTTTACTCTCAGGGGCTTAGAATAAGACTGTCAAAAATGTCATTATCATTGAAAGGAGGACATTGGTCAAAAGAAACAGTACTATTTGAGCAATTTATTTTCTTGCCACCATAACTACCTCTGTAAGCACTTTAATTTCTTTATGATATTTTGAATTACCTTTTCTCCAAAGAGTTTAAGGGAACACATATAAAAGTAAATAAATCTCAACCATTATAAAATTTAAAATATTGAAGCCAAAAAGGAAAGGGGAAAAGAAGTAGGAAAAAGCATCCAAAATGGAACACTGTATGCAAGATCCTATTTGGTAAATATCAAAAAAATAAATAATAAAACAAAACAAAAAATTAGTAAAAAAAAAAACAAAAACAAAAACACAATACTATTTCTTGAGTGAATGGTTTATGTGAATATTGCTTTCAGGTTCTTCTCAGACAAAAGAGTGAATGAGAGACCTAATTTGGACTCTGTGAGAAATGATTGTTTAATACCTTTTAAGTCTCTTTGAAAATGAACTGGTCAATAAAATTCCCCTTTGATTACTAGCGAGTAGGGAGTCAGTCAGGCCTTCAGGCGGAAACAGTAACAGAGGGTAAGGAGTACACAATTCCCCTTTTCTTCCCCTTAAGGAGGCTTAAATTGGGAAAGTAAGGAAAATGTGAGTCCTCTTGATTTCAAAGTTTCTTTACCATGAGAAGCTGGGTCCAAGGCCCTCCTGAATGTTACAGGTGTTCTCATTCAAATGCGATCACACAGATACTGGCTGCCTGGAGATGGAAGTCATCCTCAGAAGTAATGTCACAGATTTTCCCTAAATCCCTGAGTTGAACATCAGCTGTGCCTAAGCTTTTACATTTTTCTTCTTGGATATAAAGGTCTCTTGGCTCATGTCTATGATTATCACTCTGTTACTTAAATCAGTTTAAAGTAAAACTGGAAAAAGTGGACGTTGTCAGAAATTGCGTTACTGTGAATAAGGCGTATCTTACTGGACACAAAGAGATAACCAGTGCCCTATCCGGCATATTTCCACCTGCTTAATCTCCTTAGAATTTGGGGCTTCCAAGTCCACTCAAACAGTTCTGCCCAAGAGCAACCTATGGGAAGCCCTTAATCCAGACAATTTTTATACTGTTTCTTTAGCAAGAAAACAATTCAGAGGAGACTATTAATGCCCATCTCCTGCTGATCCCAGAATAGAAAGCCAACTGGTCTCTGACTGCCCTGCGTCTTCCTCTGGATATTTCTCACATTACTTATTCTTGAGCCTCTGATCCAAGAAAACACATACTTCAAAATATATATAAAATATCCATCAGTACATCTTGAATTCCATGATGAAATAGTTAGGTGAAGGAGGGACTGACATTTATGGCTCACTACATGTGCAATCTTATTCTAATAACGATCAGGTGGGGCACCTATTACTAGTTACATGTTTTGAGATTAGAATTATTTTAATTACTTGAGGTCACAGAGCTAGAAAATGGTAAAGCCAAGTTTGAGAGCACCTCATATGACTACAAGGCCCATGCTGTTTCCTATAATTAGTTTGCCATACAGAAATTTGGGCTGAAATTTCCATAAGCACTGGATTATAAAGAACCTAATAACAGATAGAGATTGGGAAAATGAATTTATTAAAGAAATATGGTAAGATTATGTTCATGAATTTAAATTCAAATCAGTTGTCAGGTTTGTATGTATCCAAGGAAATCATTTCACAGACAAAATTGTATGCACTTGATACGTCATAGCACCTATGGGAAAAAGGGCACTTAGTAGCTGCTTAATAAAGGTACTGTCACAGACATGACCTTAATATTTTATTTTTATAATTAATGTGCAACATGCCACTCATTTCTGTTCCATTTCCCCATCGATATACTTGCAGTCTGCCCATATTCACCACTTATAATCTGATTCAGGAACTCTTCTCTGTTCCTTCATATCTTCATCCAGCCTTTGCCAGCTGATCTTCATCTAGCTTTCTGAAGTAGCTGCAAAACCTAGAAATTCTATGCCAATCATAGAACATTTGGCTTGACTATTCCCATTCCTGGCTCAGAGTAGATATGCAATATGCATTTGCAGGATGGCTTATAGGCTAGAGGTGCACCACCCCCCAACCAGATTGTTAGGCAAAGGAAGATGAGTTAATTTAACACTTAATGGTCATTTTTTTCTTATGCAATCAGATAACTGTGTTAAAGAAAAATTATTTGGGTGCACTGTTCTTATTTCACCAGGGTTAACAAAAAAAAGGAAAAAAATGGACAAAAGAGAAGATATAATAAAAGAAACACATAAAAATTGAGATGTTGTATTCTGTGAAAACTGACCAAAATGGTACACAGTTCAAAATCAGTTTGTCCAAATAACAAAACAATATTTGTGACTTTAAGGCATATATTTTTGTATACTCATAATGATTATATAATTACCTCCCTTTTCTATAATAGAGATTTACAATTCATAATGTTCAAGGTACTATTTTTAAATTCTTAAATAATTAGTTTAAATTAGGTCTCAAACTGTTTTCCAGAATCTTAACATCCAGAAGGGAAGTCTATAAAGAGGGCGGTTTGGGCAGGCGGAACATCATGCTCTATAGTTATACTTTTCTAATGTTTCCTACCTAGAAATCTATCCAAAAGAGTTTATAATAAAGAATGGCTTTGCTGCCAGTCTTTTAATTCAATTACAGAGGTTATTTTACAAAAAAATATTATTCAAACTATTTTAAACATTTAGTAAATTGTAATTCTCTTATAGATGCAAAGATCTTTGGAATTATTTGTGAATATATAACAAAACATTGGATAACATTTTAATAATATTTAATAAATATCAAACTGAGCCTGATATTTCTGAAAATATTACATAGTTCATGAATTATGTTTCTAAATTTGCATATTGAACATTTGCTAAATCTTAGGAACAGATAACACAAAGATGCTGCATCAAACTACATGTTGCATATGGCAAGGCAGTTGAATGTGATGGCAAAGGGCCCAGACTCTGTACACACAGGACCTGGGTTCAAATCTTAGTTCTGCCAATTACCTGGGTGACTTCTGGCTGTTGTAATGATTAATTTTATGTGTCAGCTTGACTGTCCATGGGGTACTGAGATTAAATGTTATTTTTGGGTGTGTACATGAGGGTGTTTCCAGATGAGGTTAGCATTTGAATTAGTGAACTCAGTAAAGTAGATTGCCCTCTCCAGTGTGGGTGGGTATCACCCAGTCTGTTGAGGGCCTGAATAGAACAAAAGATGGAAGACAAGGAATTTAACCCTTGTTTTGATGCCTCACCAATGAGCTGGGACATCTTGTCTTATCTTCTGCTGCCCTCCTACTGATATTTATACCAACAGCCTTGCTGGGGCCCCACACTCTCAAGCTCTTGGACGTGGACTGAGTCACATCACCAGCTTTCTAGGTTTCTAGCTTGCAGGCAGAGACTGGGGGCTTCTCAGCCTCCATAAACATGTGAGCCAATACCTCATAATGGACATATTGTATTAAACATACACATATACACATCCTATTGGTCCCTTTTCTCTGCAGAGTCCTGAGTCTAGTTACTTGAACTCTCTATGTCTTAGTTTACTCATCTATGAAATGATAATAATAAAACACTTCCCATATTGGAAGTTTTCAATAAGAGCATATATGTAAGTCTTTCTTAGAACAGTGTCTTGCAAATATGATAGCCATCACTTTATGAGTGCTTGCTATGTTCCAGGCAGGTAAATACTAGCTATTTTATCATTATTTATTTATTGAAAATAAAATGATGACACCTTCATCATTTACTTGTCCATAATTGCTGGCAGTAGTGTGTTAAACAGTGTTAGAGCAATCAGGCATACGTGAGACCACGAGTAATAATGTAATAATGTCTTCTTGTGATAGGGAATGCTTAGTTGAAGGTATGTAGTTATAACCATTAAACAACTTTGTATGTGCTTTTATTTGAATTTACTTTATCCTTTAAGAAAGTGAAATAAATTGTACAGGGAATTTCTCTTAAAAATAGTAACTCCACTGCTGTACAAGATTGAGGGAAATTTTTAGATAATAGGTTAGCGATCTTGCATTTAGTTGAGCAAAGATAATTTTGGTTCCATTATAGGAACAACATTTTGTTCCTTCTTATAGTAAGGAATGTGGCATTTTTCTGACATCCATCTCAACCTTAGAATCAGTATTATTATTTCATTAATTTTCACAGCTTCTGCAAGAAAGTCAATATCACCAAATTCAATAATGGAGAAATATGGCAAAAAAGTCCTAAGGATTTACCCATTGTTTTAAATCAAAGTGAGAAGTAGAGACTTTGTAATTCCAGTAAAAGATCATACTATTAGTATTGTCATTTTATAAGTACTAAAACTAGTAATCACTTTCCTTCCTGGAAACCTAGTGAAGATGCATGTGTAGGTCATCAATAAGAAATGTTAGGTTGTTTAGACTCCAATCCTTAAATTGGAGATTTAGTTTTCTTTTTTCATTGCAGGTCATTGGCTATGAGTGACCATGCTAGTTTGTCTATCTGTCTATCTATCATCTATCTACCAATCACTTATCTACCTATCTTTCTATCCTTTTATTAGTGAATATATTCACTTTTTCTTACTCAAAATTATAATCTGAATATGTTGAAAATCTGGCTTCCAAATTTCCATTTGTTTGCAAAACTGTTTCCTCTTGCCTTTTCCAAAAACAAACACTATTTTTCTTTACTTACTTATTATTCAGCTCATCTTAAAACAATTCCATGTAGCAATTTTCTAAATAGTTCAAAGTATGTCAAAATTTCTGCCATAATATACCTCGTATAAAACTTCCTTTTGCCAGTATGCATAAGGTGTTTTCAGCTTTTCCTTTATGAACTGTGCTTCTCCTTGCATACATAGAAATATTTTCTTAGGTAAATTTTTTGTTTGCATACTTATTAGTAGGCTTTGGTTAGATGGATATAAAGATGGGGATTATTTTTAAAGAGTCCCTAATTAAGATTGCCAGGAACACTGGAGACTTTGTGGATGCATACAAAGCCAAGGCAATGATAAAAATGCATGATCATGAGCACCCTGAAGGATCGAGGAGGTGTGGTCAAATAGACCAACATATTCTTACTCCTCTGTCATCCTACCCTTCCCCCCACCCTTCAGAAGCTGCAAATGATTGAGTAAAGAATAAAGCAAAGCACAATGTTCTACTTAATTTAAACAGGATTTCCAGATAATGGCATTACAGCTTTCTCGTTCCTTCACATAAACCTTTAAGAGCTATCAGACATACTTGAATTTGTATTAAGAATTCCAGGTCAGCCATCAAGGATTTTCAAAAGCACAACCTCTGTAATTTAATGCTGCCTTATTAGAGAATAGGAACTCTTTTCTCATATTTTATAGAGTCATTAGTGCCGTACAAAGAGGTTGTTAATGATGGTGATGACATATTCTCTTCCTTTGTGTTTCGTATTGTATTATCAGTTGTGTCTCTTCCTTCCCTTCAAAGAACTGTGTGATGTTGAAAACCATTACTGCAAATACCTAAACCTACTTTGACCCAACTCTCTTAACACAAAACTTCATTGAAAGTGTCTTTAAATGAAGACCAATTAGTTAGTAATAAAAATAGAAAAGCACTGCTAGTTTATTAGCAGTATGCATTCAAGTGTCTAACTATATATGAATGAGGATAGCAAATGGTCTTCTTTTTGATAAAACAAGAGAAAAGATTCCTTCTTTTTCTGTTTCCTGCAAACACTTTTTTCACTTTGTTCCTGATTCACTAAATGGTGGGGTAGGTTCACTAAATGACTGCACTAAAAGAGAAATACAGTGTAACATACCCTTGCTGTGTATGAGTTACTTTGATTTTTAAAACTTTCTTTTACATAAATTATAAGGTTCTACTTTTTTTAATTGAATATAAATTCTATCATGTAAATTATATTATTTATTGTAGTGTATAATTCAGAGATAAGTTTTGATATTTATTTTGTTCTTTAAGATTTTTTAAAACTTTAATATACAAGAATTGTTCCTTATTGTCTAACACATTTAAATATAACCTGAGCATGAAATAAAAATCTTTGTTAAATTCTTGGAAAAAGAAACCTTGGAAATTATAGTCAGTAGTCACTTAATAAAAAATATCAAAAATTATTTTAATTAATATGCTCTAGAATCAATTAAAATGATATAATTGATTAATTATTAGGTTAAAAATAGTCTAAATAAGTCACTAGGGAGATAACATTTTAGATTTTCATATTGGCATATATTTACCAATTTTCATAATAAATCTGATAGGAAATTAGAAAATACAGATGATATTTAACTGAAGATAAAATCTCAGGACTTTGAAGTTGGGGTGGCATTGAGCCATTTGGATTAAAAATATGTTTTCAGGTTTCTTTTATTTGAAATTTTTATCTTAACCTGCTTTGTGGTACTTAAAGTCAAAACTACTTTTTGACTTGTGGTTTCCAGTTCCACATGTAAGCAGTTTGGAGGTTGTCACTCTGTCCTAACAACAAGTAAAAGGCTGAACAAACTGAAAATTCAACACCTCTTCTTACATGTGTGAGAAATGTGAGGTCACAGAGCAAACTGCTCCCCTAAAATTGGAAAGACAGACAGGCTGGATATAAAAACCACAACTTACTGGAGCAGACATTCCTGACTAAATATGTTTTCAGGAACCAATGCTAGGGTAGAAAATCCTAATCCTAATGAATAGTTGGAGGCTCAAATGGATAAGTCTGTAAGTTATAAACTCCAGTGGGATCCCATCATGGGGGTGTCCTCACACTTTTGTAAGTTTTAGCTCTAGGAGCTCTAATGGGTTCTCACAATGCATATCAGAGAAAAATCCCCTCATGTTTCTGGCAGCAGGAAGGGAAAAGAAACCATTTTGAAATACACCAGAGCATTGTGCTCTTCTTAGCAAGGTCTTCTCTCCAGAAAGTGTTTCACCAGAGCCTAATCATTTGGGGTTTTATTAGAAAATAAGGACCTTGAGTAAGGGAAGTACTTAACTCCAGCTACTTTTGGCCATCCTGTCTCACCTACGAGGGTAAAAAAGATGAGAAGAACTTGTGAAGTTCACAGACCAGGGGCACAAGCTCATTAAAACACTGCAAACTTATCATAAGACTAAAGAATGCTTTCTCTCCCCAATACTTTACCATCACATCATGAAGGCATATTTATTACAGTACCTTTTATCCAGTACACCACATCTGGATATTAAGAAAATATTGCAGGACATACTAAAAGACACAAAACACAGTTTGAAGAAACTAAGTAAAAATTTGAACCAAGGTCAGATATGGCAGAAATTTTGACATTGTCAGACCAGTAATTTAAAAAAACCTATGATTAGTATGCTAAGGGTTGTCATAGTGAAAGTAGACAATATATAAGAACAGATAGGCAATGTAAGCAGAGAGATGGAAATTCCAAGAGTCAAAAAGAAATGCTGAGATAAAGATTGTGCTAAGAGAAATGAAGAATGTATTTGATGGGTTCATTAGTATATTGGACACAGCTGTAAAAAGAATCTCTGTACTTTAGGATATGTCAATAGAAATTTTCAAAACTGAAAAGCAGAGAAAATCAGATGGAAAAAATGGAACATAATATCCAAGAACTGGGGGATAACTATAAAAGATATAAAATATCAGAAAGGTAAATGACAGAGAGGAATAGAATATATGAAGCAATAATAACAAAATTTCCCCAAATTAATGTCAGATGCCAAACCACAGATGCAGGAATCCCAAAGGACATACATTACTAGTATCAGAAATAAAGAGATGACATCACTATAGATGCCACGGACATTAAAGGGATAGTAAGGAATGCTATGAATAAGTGAATGCCTACAGATTTGATAACCTAGATGAAATGGATGAACTTGTTGAAAGATACAGTCTATTAGAACTCAGGCAAGGAGAAATAGACATCTGAATAGTCCTCTATTTATTAAAGAAATTAAATCAATAATTAATACCCTTCCAAGGCAGAAAATACCAGACCCAGATGGGTTCACTGATGAATTCTACCAAATATTTAAGGAAGAAATTATACCAGTTCTCTGCAATCTCTTTCAGAAGATAGAAACAGAGGGAATATTTTCTAGCTCAAAACCAGACAAAGACATTGTAAGAACAACACAGACCAATATCTTTCATGAACATAGATGCAAAAATCCCCTCAGAAACATTAACCAATTGAACCCAACAATGTACTAAGGGAATTGACCAAAACCAAGTGGGATTTATTCCAGGTATTCAAGGCTGGTTCAATATTCAAAAATCAGTAAATAATCCACCAATCAGAAGGCTAAAGAAGAATAATCCCATGATCATATAAATAGATGCAGAAAGCACTTGACAAAATCCTATACCCATTCGTGATAAAAGCTCTCAGTAAACTAAGAATAGAAAAGTTCCTCAACTTCATAAAGAATACCTACAAATACTCTGCAGCTCACATCATATGCAAAAGTGAGAAACTCCAAAGTTTCCCACTAGGACCAGGAAAAAGACAAGGATATCCCCTCTTACTACTTCTTTTTATCATCATACTGGGAGCCCTAGCTAGTGTAATAAGACCAGGAAAAGGAAATAAATATATACAGATTGGAAGGAAGAATAAAACTATCATTCTTCACAGGTGATGATCATCTATGTAGAAAATTCAAAAGAAGACAAAAACCTCCTGGAACTAATGAGCAATTATAGCAAGGTCATAGTATATAAGGTAAAAAACCAATCACTTTTTCACATACCAACAATGAACAAATTGGATTTAAGATTAAAAACACAATATCATTTACATAAGCACCCCAAAAAAGAAATACTTAGATATAAGTCTAAAAAAATATGTACAAGATCTATATGAGGAAAATCATAGAACTCTGAAGAAAGAAATAACAGAACTAAATAATGGAGAGATATTCCATATCTATGGATAGGAAGGCTCAATATTGTTAAGATGTCAGTTCTTCCAGAATTGAACTATAAGTTCAATACAATGCCAATCAAAATCCTAGCAGTTTACTTTATGGATATTGTAAAACTGATTTTAAAGGTTATATGAAGTGGCAAAAGATTCAGAAATAGCCATATAATATGAAGAACAAATTTGGAAGACTGATACTACCAGACTTTAAGCCTTAGTATAAAACTACAGTATTCAAGACTTAATAAAAGCTAGTGTGGTATTGTGAGATAGACAAGTAGATCAACAGAACAGAATGAAGAACCAAGAAATAGACCCAGAGAAATTCAACTGATATTTGACTAAGGAGCAAAGGCAACAGAATAGAGAAAAGGTAGTCTTTAACAAATGGTGCTGGAACAACAGGATATATCCACACCAAAAGATGAATGTAGACAGCCTTTGGGACATATTCAACTCTCAGTGCAGTACTGTCAGCTACTTAATAGTTTTTCTCTGTGGCCATGTGTCATATAGACTGTATTTGAGAAGAATTTCATGGATAGATAAACAAGCTAATACAACCAACATTTCACCTTATTTTTAATATAGTTAATGGATAGACCATAGGTCAGCCAACTATGTATTTGTCAACAAAGTTTACTTGGAACACAGTTGTGTTCACTCATTTATGTATTATAGTTTTTTAACAAAACACGGCAGAGTTAAATAGTTGTGACAGTGACCATATGGCAGGCAAAGCCTAAAGTATTTATTATTTGGCCCTTTTTTAGAAAAAGTTTAGTCTATTTTTCTTTGAAAACCTTATAATCTTCTGTCTGAAAAGTGAGCAAGCCATGGGTGGTTCAAGCGATGTAGTATTTTTCTTTCCTCAATTTTCTTGATAATTTATGGCATTGAGAATTCTACCACTTATCTTTGAAATACATTTGTGATAAATCTGAAGAGTAATCTGAATAGGCAGAATATGAGCTAAACTCATTTAATTTTCACAATAAAATGTTATTCTATGCTAAAGATAAACACATTGAGACCTAGAGAGCTCATGCAACATAAAATGCAAAGTCCATGCAACTGGCCAATGGCAGAGCCCAGATTCATCCCTAAGACTAATTCTACCCTTGCCCCATGTCATGCACCCTCCTACATCTGACACAGGTATGAGGGGAACATACCCTCACCTTCTTGTGGGTGCCAAGAAGTTCTGGGTTTAGATCCATGAAGACTATCCTAATTACAGTGAAAAATTTATTATTCAACTTCAGTACAACAGAAGCTAAGAGGGAAGGGGGATATTCTTTTGAGTTTTTACAGCATTCCTGTTAACTAACAAGATGGGGACTCTGTCCTTTTGGAATAATTAGAATATAATCTCAACTCTTCTCCCAACCCTACTTCTGTATTTTTCCAGGGGAAACGCGTGTCTGCTCAGCCTTCTCTAGTTTCTCTTTTTCAGATCAGCTCCTCTACAGGAAGTACAATACCTTTTTCTGCTTCCTTCCCTAAAGGTGCCCTCTTGGGAAAGCTACATTTATTCTACTGCCCTCAGTGGGACTGGGGGGTGTTGCTTTAATTGGGAGAGGGGAGGACAAATAGCAGGTCAAGACACATGTGCTACTTTAATTCTGTCAGCAGTAAATATGATTTTAGTCTCCATCTTTCTTTAATTTAGAGGAAATTAGGTACAGTTCATCTCCCCACTCAACCTCCGGAATTAAGAACATTGCCACATGCTCAACATCTTCTTGTCATAGGAGTGCTGTTCTCAGTTCTTTTCTCACACAGGTAACATCCATTCTGTTAGGAGCACACAGTCTTTTGACCGTAATGGGGATCCTAGAAGTCATTTAGTTTAATCTTCCTTGTAATGCACAATTCCCCAAATACCATCTTACCTGTTTTAATCAGGGAATTTGTGTGCATTACCCATAAAACTGCCATATAATGGAAAAGTTGGCACACATTTCTCTGCTTATGAAATCACAGTCCTTGAAGTTTTGCAAAATTCTGATACTAAATGTGTAGTATTCCAGCTGTGATATTAGAAACCAACTTTTAATTCCACTGGTGCAGGAAGATTTAGTACAAGAAACAAGATTTACTGTCTATAGTAATCACACTGCCCTTTGAAATCCCTATTTTCAAGTACATTTTTGAAGCAAAAAAAAAAAAAAGAAATAAAGAAAAAAAGGAAATGAAGGTTACCTGGAATGGCAAAATCGTGAAGTTGGTCTTCATAACCTCTGGTGTCTCCCAGGAATCTTTTCTGGTTCACAGGTTACTCTGCCAATGAAGGAAATTTGAATGTAAACAATGCAACAGAAGGTCTTCAGTGATGGGTCAGTGCTAGTTTTGCCCAGACTGGCTGCATGAGCAAGTGCCCTATGCAGCCTCTTGTTTTAATGCTCAGCTGTATCCATCTCAAAATTCTTAATAATTTTTGAACACAGGACTCCATGTTTTCATTTTGCATTGGGCACCACAAATTAATGTAGCCATTCTTGGTGCTTGCTCATGTAGGTTTTTCCTCTACATTATATTACCCAAAACATGTGGAATGTGTGTTTGTTTTTAGAATAAAAAAATGATTTCATAAACTACTTGCCAAAGAAAACATAACAAGCAATTAAATTATACCAGCAGTGAATATGTTTCTGGCTTTGTTTGCTTTGATTCTGGATTATGACAATTCTAAAGTTTCCCTGAAAAGTAGAAATGGGAAAAAATATTTTCTTCTGAATCTAGGTAGGTAAAGGAAAAGAGTAGATTCATTTTTGAAAACCAGAAATAGATAAGACGCTGGAGTCATAATATTTGTGTCCAAATCTGGGATAAATCACTTATAAGCTCTGTGACTTTGGGTAAATGAGTTGACCTCTCTGTGTCTCAATTTCCCCATCAATAAATAGAGATAATAGGATCACTTATCTTGTGGGGTTATTTGAGGAAAATAAGATATATGTAAAATACCACAATATGATTAAATAATAAGGTATTGATATTTCCAAATGCCTAAATTCATTAATACAATGCCTTGTAGGGGCTAAAATAAATATTAATTGAATTGTTAAATTTTTAAAAACTAAAAAAATATTGAGATGTATCCAAGAAAAATTTTTTACTGACAAAACTCTACAATACATTTTCTTTTATATTTTATTTGACAAATTATTCTTTCATTATTCGTTCAGTAGTCATTCAGTAAATAGGGACCTTAGAATACTGACATTTTAAAATTTCTTTTAAAAGGCCTTGTATTTCCTTAAGGGAAAGTATATGTAAATTTATAGACATCAGACAATGTTATTCATCTTCTTTAAATAATTTCTCTCAGTTTTTAAATTTAACAAATCAGAAGGATATAAAAAATAAACATCAATCTTGACCAAAGTGTTTAAATATTAAATGTATAAGGTTGACTCAGATATATAATTTAACGTTGAAATGTGCTTGTGTGTGGCCTGCTTCTACTCTGTAGAGAATAAAAACAATTTAAGACCATGCACTGATAAGAAACATCAGTAAGTTTCTTCAGGACCCTCTTGATAAAGGGGCTGGAGAACTGGTGATCAGTGGGCCTTTCTGCGAGGGTAGGAGATTTGCTATAAAGCCTTTGAAAGCACAAAGCCTCCAAGGCAAATGCGAATAATGATCATGATCTCAATCATAAGCCTAATAACACAGGGGTGATTAAATATCACCCTCTGGGGAAGAAATAGATTGATTCTGTTTCATAAAGGGAGGAAAAAAAACCCACATCTTCCTCAAATATGGCATTAAATATATGGCTACATTTGGGTTTCAAGTTGAGGCTGGTAAATTGAGAGGAGATAATTAACTGCTTCTCTGAGGTATAAGCACTAACCACATGCTGAGGTGGTTATATTGACTAAACATCTAATTTGGTATTAGCACATTTTAGCTGCCGAGGAGATAGGATCATCCTTTTGTTTCCAACCTGCTAGCGGCTGCCTCATTAGATTCTATCATCACACCTCCCATCACCACTACTAATACCCTTCTGCTAATTGCAAGACCCACTGTCTTAAATAACAGATCTCCATGAACCTGGTGGCCGTCAGAGAGTTCACCTATAGCTGGGACTTTCACTATGCCTTTCTCTGCCTTCAGCCAGTTTCATTTATTTAATTTTATTATAAAATATTAATTGAAAGAAAATTCTTGCCATGTGTATTCAATGTATTCTGGAAGTCACTAAATGGAGGACCTTACGGCTGAAATTCAATATTTACAAACTCATTCTCACCCACATTTATCTCATTTGACCAACGTTTAGAAAGGAAAATAATAAACTGATCTCATTTATTCATGTTATCTCTCATACATATTTTTATTCCATTTTAATTATAATATATATATTGTAGTACTGTTCAATCATGAAGACAAAATCTTTCCCATAGAAGCTACTGAATAAGCATTTCAGTATAACATGTTTAGTTTGCACCAAGGCAGATTTGAGATAGGATAGAAATAAATACATGTCCACTCCATTCAAAGGTGAGCAATAATTCAAAATAATATGCTTAATAGAAAATTACCCAGGTAACTAAAAGAAAATATTCTTTTTTTTCCCAGCTCTTTCAGGTGAAGGTATACATTGATTTGATTTATCCACTTCAGATTTTTGGTCCATACAAACTGGGAGGTCAGAGAGCAGAGACAATAATAATTAAAAAAATAAATTTAATGGTTAAAATGAAAATGTATTCATTTAATTGGTGCATAAACAATGTTTATATTCTAGTTCTCTTTCTTTATTTCAGGATGACTCATATAGTGGAAAACCCCAGGAAGTTCATACCTTAAGGAACCACAAGTTTCTTTCTACTTCCTTATTAGTAAAGGAGAAATCAATTGCTGCACATTTGAAAATGTCTGTATAAGCCAGAGTACTATCATTTTTAAAAAATTATACAACCAATTTAAACTAGAATGTAGAAATATGAACAAGCTTTTGTTCTTGTTGTTTTGCTTTTTTTTTTTTTTTAGGACATGAAGTAACCTGGGCCTTAAAGAAGGATGATTGGTTTGTCCAGTTCCATAATATAAATTTAAAACAATTAGGAGCACTGAGTCCTGATCCTATGTGTCTCTTCCTTTAGGCCTTGTTGCTCAATGCCTGCTCTCTGAATATCAGATTAATATTCAATGATACTCATCAGGTTTTAAAGTACAATAAGTATACCTAAGGTTATTAGCTATAAATTCAGCAAACTGTGATACTATAATCCAGATTAGTAAAGAAAGGAGAAAGAAGATAAGAGGACAAAGAAAGAAAAAGGAAGCTATGGTTATCATAGCAGAGAAGCATTGTTTTGACCCTGATGTTTGTCAGCTAAGTAGGAAACAACGCATGACATATGTACTCAGTGTGTACAATCTGTTTCTTTGTGAGCTCTTCAACCTTCCTGATTATTCCATGTTCTTACAATTTCTCCCTCTTTTTTACTCAACATTCCACTTCCTGGATGTCAGACGGATTCAATGACTTGAGACTCTTTAGAGTCTCTATTTTATCAAGAAGAGAGAAAGACAAAAGCATTAAAATATGGGCTGCAGGGCAAGAGGTCTTTTTAAAAATCAATAATTAAGAATGATTACTTATAATTATATATGTAGATGTTAACTAAAGCTGTACAAAAATATGTAAATTCTAAAGAGATTAATTGCTTAAGATATTTAGGCATGACAAAGTGTTTGGTATAATTATTCGTAATTCCAGTGGCTTTACAATTGGGGTTACAGTTGGGATTGGGCCTTATTAGAAAAGATTTTACTTAGGGAAAAATTACCTTCTTATGGAAGGAGCTATTGGGGTTTATCTGGAGCCCCAAATGGTAAAGACTTTAGTTGGGAAAAAATAATTTCTAAATTTCCTATTCTCAGAGTGCTTTTGTTTCTTTTGTCTAGAATTTTGTCTTTACTCCTACTATAATCACTTTTAATGATCTTAGAATATTATAAGAACAGCAGAATCTAAGCCTTAACTGAATTCTTTGCTTACATCATTATTACTATTTTTCCTTGTTTAAGGTTCAAGTAGCTTTTTAAAAAAGTAAGCCCAAAGTATTTTGATTGATATATCTTGTTCCACATACTCCAAAATTTAGAGTAACATGTGAAGATTTTCAATCATCTTGATCTCAGTCATTAGAAATTTTGAAGAGCCAAAGGTAGCATTTGAATTTCCATTTGTGAGTTCTTTGGGTTGGTTTTGGTATAAGTCTGGTTCTTCAATAGTTTATAAAAAATACTTAAAATTTATTCTGCTGGATATAGATATCAGCACATAAGCCTTTGACTTCTGCTTTTCAGCATTAATTTTCCATTTTAAAAGTATAACCTTCTGATGTGCACAGGCACAACGTATCTGCAATTATATAATTACATGCTGCACATGCATAATATGGATATTACAGATGCTCCTCAGTGCCTATTGAGCTGACAGTGTAAAAAATGCTACCATTCTATCAGTTCATTGGAAGCATCCAAAAAATTTAAATGTTCATTAGTATTCTTAAGCCATTAACTAAAATAGTTGACAGGTTACTTTTTATCTTTGCACTCCAACTTATTTTTTTAATGTTCTCTCAGAAACATTTAAATAATTGCAAATTAAAATCAATATTCTGCATATGTATTTATATTAACTTTAAGTAAAAACATAGGCTACTCGTTCAAATTTTTGCTAATTCTACAAACATATAAGTAAATATGAGTTGAACACTTCTTTGCTAATTCTAGGCCCAGAATTGAATGTAAAAAGCAGAAAGGTCAGACCAAAATATGACCAGAATAAAATGAGTGGTAAAATTCCCAGGCAAATTTTACAGAGCAGAAATAGATATATTCAACTGATGCTCTGGTTCAGTGACAATAGTATCTGAGTGTCTTCAGGTTTTCATTCAGACATTAGACTTTAAAGAGAAAAATCTTAATATGGTGAAATTATTGTTTGCTTTTTCTAAGTAGACTCAGTTCAAATAAGGTGAGATATTACAAAACCTGAAATGTGGCTTTTTAAAAAATTTCCTTTTGGTAGATTAGAAGAAACAAAGAAGGATTTGTGTATGTGCCCTCTGCTGGCAAAGTTAAGATCATAGTCTTTTTCTAGAGACAATAGAATAAAAATCCTGGAAGCAGAACAGCACATTATATTCAAAGACATTTTACAGAAAGAGCAAACAGATTTGAATTAATTAAGGAAATCTCTTGAAAGGACTGCAGGCAAATTTGGTACTGCGATTTATAGCAAGGCTAAGTGGAGTTATGGGAAAATAACAATGTAATATTTTGCTCCTCAATATTCTATATTAATTTCTTGAAAAATAATGAAGTTTACACAGCTAGTTTGGTTAATCCCATTAAGGTTCTAGGACACAAAATAAAACTAAACTATTTTATGAGATTAATTAAAGCTTTGTAAGCTTCTGACAATAATTACAGTCCATTTGTCTCTTAAACTTTAATACTAGATAAATTTGGTATTCTTAGAATTAATAGAATATTGATTTTCTTAACTGAATTGAACTGATCTAACAATTCCATCTTTTTGAATGTTCAGAAAATAACATAAAAGAATGGTTTGCATGACCTCATCAGTTTGAAGAAGCAAGATTTAAAAAAATAAAGACACAGAAGAATAAAATTAATCTACCCCAGAAATTTGTAAAACATCAATAAATGTACCCCAAACTGAAAACACTTGCAGAGAATACAAATGAGTAAATGTGATCAGTGCATTAATGTCAACACAAGGGAATATAGCAAACGGGGTACTGGAAGAGCTGATTTGGGGCCTGGTGTTGGCCTATCTTCTTATCAAGTGTCTGGATGATAAAATAGAGAACATATTCTTTAAATCCGAAAGTGGCATTAAAGAGCCAAAGATGCATTTAGCCACAACTTGGAAAATGGTGTTTGGGAGGTTAAAAAGTGCCTCAGGAGTAAATCCACACAAAGTCCTTTATTCAGCAAATGGGGAAACCCAGAAAGATTAAATAAGGTAAAAAAGATTGGAAAAAAACATATATGAATAAAGAAATAAACAGATACAGAATGTAGTTCAATAAAGACACTTGTGGAGCTCTACATCAGAGAGGAAAAACGAATGAAAATCTGGCAAAAAAGAATGGCTTAGGGTCATAGTTCATGACAAGTTGACCATGAAACATTAGTCTAATAGTAGAGCATAAAGCTTTTCTTTAAAAAGGCCCAAACCTAACAATATTAACAGATCAAAATAAATTCAGAGATGATGGAAAATGTATAGCAAAACATGTAGTAAATGTATATGAAAGTCAGAGAATCAATTCCTTATGCTACTATGAATTAGTTTAAAACTTTGATTAGTTACTTAGTCTGACCCTCACTTTCCAAACACATAAAATAAACAGGTCAATTAGGTGATCATCCCCCATTACTAACGTTTTATGCACTCTGCACTATTAGCTGGCACACATAGTCAAAGTGAGTTTCCTCTTCATATGATGGGCACACACATAATACATTATTTTTAACTTAAAAGTGATATGACTATAAATTCAAAGGATAGTCACCAAAACAATGGCTTTGAAAGACACTGGGATATTTAGGGAATTAGGGTTAAAGGAGAAGGAATAGAAAATAAGTGTAGTGAAGTCATGTTATCACCAAGTTTTATAACTAGAGTATCAATACTCCAATTCTGTCATTTAAAAAATGAAATAGAAAATAGGACTGTTAAATGATGTGATAGAAGTTAAAAGTGAGCAAATGGTAGAGAAGTGGAACCCAAGGCTACTACTATATTCACATGACCCTTAATAACGTAACGAGCTCTTCTCCATAGGCTTGAAGAACAGGGAGCTTAATCCCAAAGCCCTCTCACTGCCCTCTGATAAGGGGAAAGAGAAAACCTGCAACAGCTTATTGTCTAACCCCTAGCAAACTGGATACTCGGTGAAAATTACTTGACAACCCATTTCTTATATTTTAATTAAATTCTTTTCATTTTCACATTACTTGCATATTTTCTGACAGCACTGGATATTTATCCTTGTTATTGCTGTAGTTAATTTTTGAACATTAAATGAAACTTTCTAAGGAAGAGTAATGGAGTCTATTTTACAGAAATATACTGAGTTTACTAATATGTTCACATTGCAGTCAGTGAATCAGTGTAGTAGACAGTCACAATGGTTTTCAACAATGGGTTTACTTATTACTTACCTAGAACCTTTAACAACCAACCTGTTCAGATTTCATGTCTGTTTCCTCCAAAAAATATTTTCTGCCAAAAAGCAATTTTGAAGAGATATGCAATGATTTTAATATATGTGGAACATAAACATACAATAAAATTTCCAGAGCAAAGGAGCATGCCATTCTTGATAAGTAAAATATCACAAAGGACCATTTACCAGATGGAAAGGTAATGTTGCAAGATGTAAAAATATCTCGAGATGAGGAAATACAGCAAGGGGTATGACAGTTTTATCAGAAAAAGGACCACACAGATGGAGTCTCCATTATAACAAAATACAGTCAAGCTGTGTACCAAATAAAGGGAATGGGAACTCAAGGGGTGACAGCTGAGAATTAGATGGCAAAAGCATAAAAAAGAGAATTACAGATGTAACTGTGAGTATTCCCATTTTGTGAAGATGTTGGAAAGAGTGAAGGCCAAATCTGAAACAATGTGTGAAACCAACTGACAGCAGTGGGTGCCTGACAGAGGCATGATCAGATCTTCACACTAGCAGGCTATCCATGCTGTTTGCAATGGACCGTAAACTGTTAAAAATCTAAATAGCACTGAGGTAAAGGGAAGTAAGAACCACTATGTGGGAATGAAAACAAAAACACAGTTGTGAAGTCTTCCACTTAATAATCTATAAAGGACTGAAATTTCTAGAATATAATTAGTCTTCCTCTTGGGACAGTCATTGCTTTAGGAAGCTTTTGGAAGGGGAAGAAGCATGCCCTGTAGCACTATAGTTTCAGAAAAAGGGAGCTGACAGATCTTACTGCTAGTGAAAATTATGCTAGTGGGTAGATTAGAGGGCCTCTTTTCGTGTGCTGTGTGAAGACAAACTGACTAACACTAGTGGCACAGTGCCAGGGGTGTGCCCAAACCTTTTGCTCTTAGTATGAGGCTTTACTTCCTGGCAATTCAAGAAAATCTTCACTCCCTCAAGAAGAAACAAAATGAAGTTCATATTATTGTACACTCTCATCCATAATACTCTAAACAGGTATGTCATGAATTATAAAATTACAATTAACCCACCTTTCTCAGTCTATTTGGGCTACTAAAATAAAAATATCAGACTGGGTAGCTTAAACAACAAACCTTTGTCAGTACTGGAGGCTGGGAAGCCCAAGATTCAGGGCGCCCACAGCTTTGGTGTCTGGCAAAGGCCTGCTTCCTCACCAGTATGTGGCCATCTTCCTGCTGTGTCCTCACATGGCACAAGGGGCAGGGGAGCTCTCTGGGACTCTTCTGTAAGGGCACTAATCTAATTCCTGGGGGCTCCACCCTCATTACCTAATTAACCTCCCAAAGGTCTCACCTCTTAATACCACCACATTGGGGATTAGGTTTCAGTATATGAATTATGGGGAGACACAGTCTATGGCACTATCACTACAGCTTACTTCTGCTCACAGTTTAATTACATCTAAATTACAAATTACTTTTTCCTGTCTGTTCTTAAGGTTTTCCTCTCAATATTTAATGGCTGGAGATATTCCACAAACAAGGAGTGAGTCTGATTCACCTATTTAGGTTAAGTGTCCATGCTTTGGCTTGATTTAAAGTCTTACAAGATCATAAACAATATAGTTGTGCCAGTTCCCTGAAATAAATTTTGGCAGCTCTACCAGAAGAGTGAAAAGATGTTTGGAAGGTATAAAAAGATAAATATCTTCACCTTCAGCTTCTGGCGGATAAATTGAGCCAGCCTGTTCATTTTTCTTCTTTCTTGGTTAAAAATACTCCCCTTCTTCACCACACACACACTTCATTCTTTTCTATTTGGCAAACCATGAACTTTATTGTTTCCTCTTTGTATTAAAGGGACTTGGCCATAATCAATGCTTTCTCTAAATGGCAAAGAGTAAATGAATCTCAAGGATAAACCTAAATAAAATATGCTTCCCTCAAGATCAATATGCAACCTAAGGTTCCATAATAGTTTTGAGTTAAATGAATATAAATTGTTGCACGAAAGAGATATTAATTCATAACAAGTATAGCAGTAATGCATTACCATTGGCTAATGAAATTAATCTTCCATAGAAGTGTGTATTTTTTAGTAATGTCATTATTAAACACAAAGATGAGACAGATTATAAATCCTTTGGCTTTCACTGATATCCTTAGAAAGACAACAACAAGAATAAAATATTTTTAAGTATATTTTACAAAACAGGAACTGCACATTCACTAAGATAAGAGCAGAGTGGCCAAAATTATTTTTCATAGGAAGTAATCCTGAGGAGTGATCTAGACATCAGTTTCCTTACTGATTGGGGGCTCTTCTAAAGTCTAGTAATGAGAAACAATACATTTATGAAACAATTAATCAGATATAGGTTAATACTACTCCATGTAGTTGCCAGGCAATTTAGCCCAAACACATTCCCAATCCTCTCAGAGAACTGAGAAAAAGTGATTATTTTCTTTTCAAGAGAAGCTATTATTAATGTGTTAACAGTAGTGATAGTGGTAAAATCTATATTTCTATTCATAAGTGGAGAAATATAGGTTGTATTTAGATACCTAGTCAGTATCATATATTGAAATAGAAGGAATGATTTTCTTAAACTTTTGTTTCCTTAACAAATAATGATTTCTAATAATATTTAATGTCAATAAAAGCCTTAGTTTATTCATAATAATCTGTGTATGAAATGTAGCTCAAGAAGAACTATATTTCAAAGATGAAAGTGGTTCATACCATCTAATATTTTCAGATAAAAATATAAAACAAGAACAGTAAGTGTGAAAAAATAATTTGCAGTTCATTCTGAACATTTTGAACATTAGTTTCAAAAATATTTCCCACTATAAGAGAAATTTAAAATACTAGATTTAAATTATTTCAAACAAAAGGAATTGCTCCCACATTATGGTGTCAGGGTTTTTAGCCTCCCCTGGTTCCCCTCTGGGCCTGCAGAGAGAAAAGAAGGGAGAGGCACGCCCTGGCAGGGCAGAACCGGGAGAGGCGAGTGCCGACTGTCCACAGGATCACCAGCCTCCGGCCCTTAGGCCTGAACCGGAGACAAACTGACGCGACAGGGAGCTCAGTCAAAGCAGGAACTCATTTATTGCGGAAACAGTAGGACATATATAATGCTCACAGGCCAATCAAAATAAAGGTCAGGCAGTCACACGCTCTTCACGCAGGAAGGTATATCATGCAAGCAAATGATGTTCACGAGCTGATCACGCTCGCGGAAAACCCAAGCCGCCAATAGGGAGTAATCAGGAACCAGGCAGCAAACTCATTTCATCTCGAAAACAAGCTCGGGCACAGCCCTATGCTCATCTGGTGAGCGCCATCTTGGCAATAATTCAGCATTTGAATGTTACCTCCTAGATTTGCAGGCCCTACATTATGGGAGATTATAAATGTGCTGGATTTGTAAAGAGAATGGAATCCCACCTTTGAGTTACCTCATACCCTTTTTCATTCCTCATAAGTTGCTTGTAAAGAATGTACTCATAAAGCAGTAAGGACTGTGAACTCCTTTCCCCACAGAATGTCCCCCAGTGTCATGAGATGGGACAGTTTGCCAGGCAAGTACAGAAATCTATCTGCTCAGGAATCAGGAAAACCACTCATCTTTGCTAATCCCCTATATCTCACGGACAGAACACTGGTTCCCTAAAAGGTCTCTTTTAGTTTATACCTCTGAGAGGGAGATGACTGAAACATAGGAATGGCAAATAAATATTAGGACTCACTGTAAATCACAAGTGGAGAATGAATGAACTTTCACAATATCTTTTTTGAAGATAGTATTACCTTGCTAGGGCTACCATTAAAATATACCATGGATTGGATGGCTTAAACAACAGAAAATGTTTCACAGTCCTGGAGGCTAAAAGTCCAAGATTAAGATATAGGCAGGAATAGTTTCTTCTGACGCCTCTTTCTTTGGCTTGTAAATGGCAGCTTTCTTACTGTCTTTACATGTCATCTTCTGATCTGTATTGTCTGTGTCCTAATCTCTTCTTATAAGGACACCAGTCATACTGGATTAGAGGCCATCCATATGATTTCACTTTACTTTAATTAGCTCTTTAAGGCCCTATCTCCAAACAGTCACATTCTGAGGTACTGTGGATTAGGACTTCAATTTATTCATTTTGGAAGGGATACAATTCAGCCCATAACAAAGTGTGTTAATAAACATCTCTTTGTAAATACATTAAAGCTAGCAATATATGAAATCTTTAATACATTAGAAAGCAGTATATTAAAGCTTGCGATCTTGGAGACAGCTCACTCCAACTGCCCATGTAACACGGAAAAATGGAGGCCTGGCATGTGGGAATGAGATGTTCAGATTCACTTTTCTGTGTCACGCCACAATAGGTGTATATATATATGTGTGTGTGTGTGTTTCATTTACTAATGATCTCAGCACAAGTTATTGCACATCTACTAGGTTTTTGGCACTGTTATGGGCTGTGGAGTGTGTGGCCCACACAAACAGAAATAATGCTAGTCCTTATGGAGCTTACAGCCTCTTAGGGAGTCAAAATATTACCAAAATATTACCAAAATATTACCAAAAATGTAAAACACAACTGCAGTAAATCAGAGAAACATGTAGTGCTGTAAGAAGCTGCACTAGGTGACTTACTTGACTTGATGAGGAAGATTTTCCAGCAGAGGTAAAGTTAAACTGAAAACTGAATGACAAGCAGGATTTAACCAAATAAGGAAGGGAGAGGATATAAAATGCAGAAAGGCCCCACGGAGGGAGGATGACAAGGCCCTACCAAATCTGTGGCCCCTTTCTCTCTCTGATCTCTTTGGACTGATCACCCCCTCACCTGCTCAGATCCAGTGGACTACCCTCCCTGCCATTCTCTGAGCATGCTGGCCTACCATCTGAATGTTTTAGCCTTCTTCCCCCAGGTATCTCCTTAGCCAGCTCCATGACATACATCAGATCTCTATTTTCAATGAAATCTGTCCTGACCACCCTGTTTTCCACAATACTACAGCCAGCTTCATTGCATCCTCCAGTACTGTTTTACCTGGCTCTATTATTTTTTTCTTTTCTGCATAAGACTTACTCACTTTTTCATATAGTTTATTATTTATTTATAGATAATGTTTATATATATTGATTGAAACCTCAGCTAGAACATAAGCTCTTTGGATGGTAGTAATCTTCATTCATTTTGTGCCAATATATATACCAAATACCATGGACAGATACATAGTAATCATTCAATAAATACTTATTGGTTGAGCTGACTGATTTAGCGATTGCTGGAGAAAGACTTGTGTCAGGAGCACAAAGGTTAGAGGTAGTTAGGGGCCAGACCTTGCAAAGTCTTGTGACATTTTGTAACTGAGATGGAGTGGAGTGGGTAGGGTGGGAGGAAAAGGGAGGAAAAAGCCATTACAAGGTTGTAGGAAAGAGAACATGGGCAGATTTAAATTTTGAAAAATTTTACTCACTGTAATAATCCAGGCACAAGGTATCAGCTTGGACTAGGGTGACAGTGGGAAAGATGGAGAGCAGAGGAAGGAATCAAGGGAAATTTAGGAGGTAAAATGTTGAACCGTGTGTAGCCACAACAATGCATCCTAATTCTTGATTCCCAATCCATACTTTTTGTACTAAAAAGGGAAAGAGAAAGAAAAGAGCATAGATTATATATTCACTACTTCTTCAGTTTAAAACATGATTTCATAGCCTAAGTGGTTTTGGACAGGTGACTTACCCCTGTGACCCTCAAATTTTTTTCTATACAAAAGGAGTGATAATTGAATCTGCAGATTTTATGTAAATAATATTAAGTTAGCAAATGTATGTCAAGCACCTAGTAGTCAACAAATAGAAGCTATTCTTAGTAGCATGTTTAACTGAAGAATAACTTTCTTAAAAAAAAGAAAAAGAATGTTTTATAAGGTTTTATAAGGATTTGCATTTTGGCTTTTCTTCAGAATGCTATCCATGTATGTTACAATATTAAATGTCTTGCTATTATATGACCAGAGAGTCTGCTAGCATTGTAATCGCCAGCAACACACACCACTTATGACAGACCATTGCAGTAATGGTCCCCGTCGCCTTCCCATACTGACGCTGGGCTTGGCCACGTGACTTGTTTTGGCCACTAGTGAATATGACCTAAGCAGCACTTGAAAAGCACACACACTGTGGGATTTACCCTCATTTCTGCTCCTGGGATCACTGTGACTTCTGTAAAGGAGTCCAGGCGAGCCCCTTGGAGGATGTGACCACAAAAAGCTGAGGTGAGTTGTCTCAGTTGTAGCCCCCCAAGGTCAAGAACACTGCCAGTGGCCAGACACGTCCTAGACAAAACGGCTCCAGCTGAGACACCCGCTAGGACAGAGATCATCTAGGCTGCCTCAGACAGAACTGCCCAGGGGTCCACAGAATCGTCAGAGGGTCTGTCGTTTTAGGGCACTAGGTTTTTGATTAGTCTATTACACAGCAAAAAATAATTCACATATCATTGTATCTCCAAATACTTAGCAAGATGCCTGGAACATAATAATGATCAATAAATGCTTAAGGGAGTTTGAAATCTTTATTTAATGGTCTTATAAAACTATGTGATTGGATTAATTGCTGAAAATTAATGTTTTGAAAAAGAAACAACTTTTATTCTCTAATTACTAGAACATGAGTTATCTGATATGGTTTCTTTCTGCTTCTTTGTGGTTAACTGTGTAACAAATATTTTCTTAAACGTGTGTATTTCATAAGCCAGAAAGATCAAATATCACTTTGGTACTGTGTTAATTTTGGGACTTAAGAGGCCCTGTATATCTGATGGCATGTTACTCTGACTTCATTTATAACTTCTCACTTCCTCATTTTCTCCACTACAACTTTTATGGTCTTTTTTTTTTTCTTAATTTTATTTACTACTTAATTCTCAGTACCTAGATCCTACAATAAAACCCCACTAACATATATTGAATGAATGAAAGACAAGGTGCTTATTCCTAGGTGTTTCAGAGTACCTGTGAATTAGCTGGACATTTTATAGGACTGGTGGTAATGCAAATTTTAATTTCAGTTTTATTGGGAAAGTCCATAACTTTCATCAGATTAACATATTTCTTAGTGCAGGAATCCAAAATGCTGCAAATAATTGATCTAGAGAATTTTAAGGTATTTTTTTGAAATGGAGAGTCAAGAGTTATTGAGGCTTTTTGAGAAAGATAGTGGCAAGAGTATGATAGTAAAGGAAGATTAATCAGGCAGATCGATGGATTCCAGTCTGAAGAAATTAAAGGCAGAAACCAATCAGGAGGTTATTGTAGCAAGTAAGACAAGAATTAATGAGGTCCTGAACTGGAAGGATGGTTTTGGGAATGAAGAGAAGGTGTCAATCTTACTATGTGCAAACTCTGTCATAGCAGGTACTATGCTCCAGTGTGATAGCACTGCTGAAGTGCAAATCAAGTATCATATTACAAAAAGTATATTCTTATTTTAAACTAAACAAAACTTCAAATAGTGGAATGGTGTAGGCTGAGATAACTTCCCTACACTGAGTGAGAAAGCTTTCACCACAATGCCCAGCCACTTCAATCCGAATCCAAAGGTCATCTTTTCTCTCTGCCTACCAACACCACCATGAGTGCATGTGGTTAGGAGAAAGATGCTGGGACATTTTTGGCTGAGTCTCATTAGAGATACTGGAATAAGACAAAATAGCATATTGCCCACCAATCTCATTCTTTTGATTTGATGAGCCATAAATATATTCAAATATTTTCATTTTCAGCTAGAAACCTAATGTGCCATGTGGAAGATATCTTAATGGAAATTATTTGAAGTATTTCACAGAAGTGTTCCCTGCAGCAGCAAGGACACGTAACCTTGAGAATTGACTTCTTATATTACACTATTCCATGTCCTAATGTGTATTTTGTGTTCTCATCAATGATTTAGCTGTGTAATTTTGATAGAAAATAATACTTAAAGTTATTCACTGGTTAAATTCTCATGGAAAAAATGTTTAAAGGATATCACTGCTATCTTTATAAACCCCGACACAAAGCTACGTACTCAGTTTTTGGGGAAAAATGACTTTGATAAGAATTATTCTCATTTTTTCAAATTGTGGGCCACGATAATGTCAATTTTGAGCTATTACAGTCAATAATTAAAAATTAAATAATAGAAATGTTAGTTGCTATTATCTGAGAGATTCTTCATGTAGCAATGCAATCGAGCAATTAGGAATATATGCTTTTCATACTTGGATTTCTTTGCATACTGCTGAGAATTTGATGCTTTTACTGATCTGTTTCTGCAGACTTAAATGACGTGTCCCTTTTCTTCCTTGAGCAAGCCCTAGATTCCTATCTTGCCCCTTGAACTTACCTATCCAGTTGCTATATTTTTTCAATTTCTGCAATTTGTTAGGTCCAATGCAAAAATCCCTCATACTATGTTCATGAATGCTCTTCAAAATGAAATCCTCACACCTAATATATTTATCCTTACCCTCTTATGTTTATTCCTCCTGAGATACTGTGATTTATAGTAAGAAATACATATTTGGTCTTTATTCCTGTTTCTAGCACAGAGCTCCTAAAACCTTTGGAATGTCTTAAAGGGTAAGAATGATAAAGATGTCTTGCTATTAATAACACCTTTCTCCCACACCTGAGTTTTTATTAGTGAGGTGACTTTTGGAAAGCACCTAAAGATGGGGACTTCATTGCCAGGGTGACCAGCTGTGTGATGAGAAGGTTGGAACTTTCAGCCCCGTTCCCCTGATGTCCAAGGAGGGGTGAGGGTATTGGAGGATGACTTGGCCACTAATGGTCACTGATATAATCAACTGTATTTGTGTAATGAAGCCTACGCAAAAACAAAAAATGATGGGTTTCAGAAGGCTCCCAGGCTGGTGAGCCACAGTGCATCGTCCGTGTGCCACTGCTGCCAGGCCCCAAACTCCATGGAGACAGAAGCTCCTTTGTTTATAACCTCACCTGTGTATCTCTTCATCTGGCTGTTGATTCATATCTTTTAATATCCATTGTAATATTACAAGTAATCTAGTAAGTAAACTTGCTTCCTGAGTTCTATAAGCCTTGCTAGCAAATTAACCAAACCCAAAGAGGGACCCTGAGATCTTCTGATTTATAGCCCGTTGTTCAGAAGCACAGGGAACAGCATGGACTTGTGACTGGCATCTGAAGTAGGAACAGTCTTGTGGGACTGAGCCCTTTACCTGTACAATCTGTTGCTATCTACAGGTAGATAGTGTCAGACTCGAGCTGAATTGTAAGACACCCAGCTGGGTCAGAGAATTGCTCGGTGATGTGTTAAAAGCACACACACTGGAACTGTACCTCCCTAAATACCTCACATTTGTGGCCCTCCTCTCTGCTCTCTTTGGCGCTTCTCTGTCTCAACCAGCTCTTTATATCAATGTCCCAACTGCCTTCTCAGCCCTCAACATTCACATTTATCTTCCAAGTTGCTGGGAATCTGATCACACTATTCACTTACCTAAAGTCTGTCAGCAGTTTCTCAAAATGGTAGGATATAATTTAAATCATTTATGCATCGTACACACCCCTGCATTTTTCAGGCTTTGCCTTCCACTTTTGTCTGATCTGCTTAAACTTTACTGAAACACTGTGCTGCTCATTCCACTTGCTATATGCCCTCATTCCTCAAGCTTTAGTTGCACTGACCCATCTCATGTCTAGATAGACTCATCCTTTTCCATTTCTCAGTACTTGGTGTATTTCTATTGAAGCATTATCTCATCATATAGTAATGGTTGGATAATTTCTTATTCATCTTTTATTTCCAGTGCCTAACATAGTGATTAGTGCATAATTTGATTTTGTAAAGATAATACCTCCAGCCAAATAATGATTCTAATGATGGAAATTCTAAGTTACATATGTGAGAATGGATAGAAATGGTCTTCAAACTGTGCTACTTATGTTTAAGGTAGGCTTAATCACTGCTATTCAACAACTACATTTGGGTGACCTCAATCCTCTGTTGGCTGACTCATTTCCTGGGTTCTGGCTCCCACAATGAGGCCATGTGGACATCTAGAAATGAAAAGGATAAAAGGAAAGCTTCTTAGGAATGAAGCGGGGAAACTGCTACTTGGCTTTTATAACCTCGTGCATAATAGCTTCTGGAACTACGGACAGCTGCTCAGGAAAAACACTGGCTCTCAAAGGAAATAAACAAATGCCAACCCTTTTAGTCCTGGCTGTGACTATGTAGGTAAAAAATAAAATGACAATAACATTTAGAACTCAGCCTCTAAACAAAGAACAATCATTCCCTCTGTAACAAGGAAATCTCAGCAACCATGACAGCTATCTTTATCCATCTATTGCTTTTTCTGAACACAAATATTGGACCACCCCAGGAATTCTTGGCTGCCTGACAAGAAAAACATCTAATCTCACTATCTACTCAAGCTAACCATCTGGAAATGGACCATGTTTTCTAAGATGGGCCACTTTGTGCGTATCACATCCAGACAGATAGGCACAGCAGCCCTGGCCCAAAACCAGAGTCCCCACATCTTAAACCTATAGTAGGTCCGACTGCTAGAGTTACAGAAAGTGCTCCAAGTTTCTCAAATGAAGCCCTAGTATCTGTGAACTAATATCAGACAGAATTTCATTTGTGAAAGGGTTAGGCTTTATTTTTAAAAATGAAACAATGATTTTTATTTTAGAATAATGACATTCAAACCATTAATGAGTGTATAAATTATAAATGTTTAAACATATTCCCTGTATTTTTGCATAAAACCAAACTTAAAATGTATCACCCACCAATAATCTACTTTTTTTTATTATAAAATATTAACTATTTATTCGTTTCCATACATTCTTGTGTCTTTGTTAAAGATCCATTTTTAAAAATTATTTTCATCAATGTGAAAAGTCTTCATGCTTCCTCTAGTTTACATTTTTTTTTTTTTGGTATCGTTAATGTACAATTACTTGAACAAAATTATGGTTACTAGACCTCCTATTATCAAGTCCCCCCCACATACCCCATTAGAGTCACTGTCCATCTGCTATAGAATCATTACTTGTCTTCTCTGTAAATACTGCCTTTCCCATGTCCTCCCCTGCTACACTATGTGTGCTAATCATAATGCCCCTTTTTCCCCCTTATCCTTCCCTTCCCACCCATCCTCCCCAGTCCCTTTCCCTTTGGTACATTCTTGGGTTAGTCCGTTCTTGGGTTCTGTGAGTCTGCTGCTGTTTTGTTCCTTCAGTTTTTCCTTTGTTCTTATACTCCACAGATGAGTGAAATCATTTGATACTTGTCTTTCTCTGCCTGGCTTATTTCACTGAGCATAATAACCTCTAGCTCCATCCATGTTGTTGCAAATGGTAGAATTTGTTTTCTTCTTATGGCTGAATAATATTCCATTGTGTATATGTACCACATCTTCTTTATCCATTCATACTGATGTACACTTGGGTTGCTTCCATTAATAATCTACTTTTAAAAACATATGGTACATTACTAGTTCTCTTTTTTGTTGCTTTTATATACAGCAAAGCAATGTACCTGTAATATGACTAATAGCTCTGTATCTTATAGTAAAGAAGCAGTGACATCATTTCTATTGAACAGTTCTACTGAAATAACTCTTATATTTGTCCTCCCCTCCCCACAATCTCATGAGGATTTGAGAGGAAAATGTGAAAAAAAGCATGTCCTAGATTCAGTGATTCCCTCTCTCCTTTCTATTCCAGTATTCCAAATGACAACATCTGTAAATCATGCTTCATACAAGACTTGAGAAGATAAGAACATGAAATAATTCACATCATAAACATAATAGTATGTTATTTTTAAATTTTTCCTAGGAAGTACTTTATCATGCTATCATCTGTTTATAAATTTCAAAAATGAGTTTCTGCAGTTCTGAAAAATAGATTCTAAACTAGGATTACCAGCATATCAACTGGTTTTGTAAACAGAACCAGTTAAGGAATCTGTTCATCTAAAAATGATCTAGCTTTACTCCACTAGGAAAGGAAGGATCCATTCTTAGATCTTGTCCTCAACATTTCTTAGAACCCTGCTTCCTTCTAAGACTGCTCTATATTTTTAAAAGCTCAGAACCAAAATTATGTGGTAACTCTATTTCCAATTCTATGTAAGTAGCTTAGCATATATACATATTACTTGAGCTACACTGTTCTTAATAAAAAAGGAAGGGAGGAAGGAGAGAAGGAATCTAAATCTGAAACTAGAAGAGGATTTTGGCCATTGAGCTCCAAAACCACCACATCTTCAGTGGGCCACGGCAGAAGGGTTCTTCGTGAGAGGTCCAGGGCTGGCGTTTGTGGCTTTGCTGGCACCAGCCACTTCAGCAGCAGCAGGAAGCAGTTGTGATGGCCGTGATGTAGAGGTGGCATGGGAGTGGTGCTCATGAACTGATGAAGAAGTTCCCTGTCTTGCCAATGGGTTTCAGCCCCAGACAAGTTCACTACAGATTCAATGTGACCAAAGAAATTGACAGCAAAACTGCTCTTGGGGTGAAAAGGTCATACCCAACTTTATTTCCAGGTGGCAGGTCAGTCACTAAAATCCTGTTCACTCAGAGCAAGTCTGTGTGCAGCGAGCTGGCCTCTGCCTCTGGGCCCCTCTGTCTGCACAGCCGCCCTCTGGGCCCCTCTGTCTGCACAGCCGCCCTCTGGGCCTCTCTGCAAAGCCGTCCCGCACAGCCATCCTCTGGGCCTCTGTCCTCGGCATTGCCACCACTCCAGCCTCTGCTCTGCTCTCCTGCAGCCTTGCAGCCCTGCCACCCTGTCACACCGAGAGCACTGGGTGGAACTCTTTATATAGAGTTAACAGCCATATACTTCCCACAGGTGTGCAATGGGCTAATAAACCAGGGCCAGGTGAGAATCCTGGCCACAGGAACTCTCATTTTATCCACACTCCACCCCTCCAGGATTCTCTCCTCTCAATCTATGTGCCCTTAGTCCTCTGTAATGGTCCCTGTGCAAGGAAGCTTGAACATTGTTCTCCAGCCTCTCCAGCAAAAAGTCCTGCAAACACACAGGCTGGACTCGTGGCTCTGTCTCTGACCTCTGCATCTTTGGTCTTAATGGATGGAACTGCTGCTTTGGTTTCAGTTGTTGCCATAGCCCCAGTAAGATCCTGTTTGGGACTTCCTGGAGGATGGCGGCGTGAGCAGGGCGGCAGAAATCTCCTCCCAACACTATATTTATCTAAGAAAATACAGCAAATACAACTATTCCTAAAAGAGAGACCAGAATACAGAGGAAAGCGCACAGCGTGCAGCTACACCTGAGAGGACTTGGCACCCGCGAGGTGGGTAAGAGAGCCGCGACCCGGCGGCACCCAAGCACTCACCCATCACAGCGCCCCAGCGGGAGGAGAGGATTCAGAGCCAGGAGGGAGTGGAAGAGCAGGTCCGCGAAATAAGCGGCCCCGGTGGTCTGCACCGGGAACACTGACACACATCGCGCAGTGCATCAGACATTGGAGAGGCAGAAGGTGCAGGTTTTGAACAGGGAATGCGCCGGGTCTGTGCAGCCAGCGCCCTGGGACAAGAAAAAAGCGTGCGCGGTTTGTACCGGTCTTGGAGAGGCGGGGGGCCCAGCGAGGGAACACCATCGCCCGGCACACTCAGCCCAGCAGTCTGGGAGTCCTGAAGAACTTCGGACCCCTTGGATGGTGACTGAGAAAAGGTAGCAGCCACACTAAAACTTTATACAGAGAACAGCCTCCCATTCGTTCCCGCCCCGGCCAGAGCTACAAAGAGCGGCGCGGACGCAGCTGTGGAATAGTGGAGCAAGAGCGACACCTACAGCATCCTTACAGAATCCACTCCAGGTGGGCATTTTGGTTTTTTTTTCTTTTCCCTTTCCTTTTTCTTTCTTTTCTTTCTTTCTTCTTTCTCTCTTTTCTTTCTCTTCCTCCTTTTTTTGCTTGTTTTTTTTTTTAAGTCTTAGAGAGCCCAGCTGACATACATGGCAACTACCAGCGACCACTCCTATCAATGTGAAAAGACAGAGGAATATGGTACAGACAAAAATCACCCAGACCCAGACAACTCCTGAGAGGGAATCTGAAGGGATGGAAATGCAGAATCTTCCTGAAAAAGAATTCAGAATAAAAGTCATAACCATGCTGATGGATCTACAGAGAAATGTGCAAGAGCTAAGGGAGGAAGTGAGGAAAGTCAGGAAAGACAATGCAGAAATGACACAAGCCGTCGACGGGCTCAGCAGCAGACTGGACGAGATGCAAGAGACTGTTAATGCAATAGAAATCAGAGAACAGGAACACAGAGCAGCTGAGGCAGAGAGAGATAAAAGGATTTCTAGGAATGAAAGAATATTAAGAGAACTGTGTGACCAATCCAAACGGAACAATATTCGCATTACAGGAGTACCAGAGGAAGAAGAGAGAGAAAAAGGGATAGAAAGTGTCTTTGAAGAAATAATTGCTGAAAACTTCCCCATGCTGGGGAAGGAAATAGTCTTGCGGTCCATGGAAGCCCACAGATCTCCTAACACAAGGGACTGCAGGAAGACAACACCAAGACACATAATAATTAAAATGGCAAAGATCAAAGATAAGGACAGAGTATTAAAGGCAGCTAGAGAAAGAAAAAAGATCACCTACAAAGGAAAACCCATCAGACTAACATCAGACTTCTCAACAGAAACCTTACAGGCTAGAAGAGAATGGTATGATATATTTAACGCAATGAAACAGAAGGGCTTTGAACCAAGAATACTGTATCCAGCACGACTATCATTTAAATATGACAGAGGGATTAAACAATTTCCAGAAAAGCAAAAGCTGAGAAAATTTGCCTCCCATAAACCAGCTCTACAGAACATCTTAAAGGAACTGCTCTAGAGGGAAGCACTCCCAAGGCTAAAAAGGTGTCACCAGAGAAAATAAAATCATAGCAAAGAAAGCAGACCATCCACATACTAACTAAAGGCAAAGAATAAAACACCTAGTATATAAGGAATTGAGGAGGAGGAATAAGAAGGGAGAGAAATAAAGAAACATCAGACAGTGTTTACAATAACTTAACAAGAAAGTTAAGTTAGATTGTTAGATAGTAAAGAAGCAACCCTTGAACCCTCGGTAACCACGAATCTAAAGCCAGCAATGGCAATAAGTACATATCTATCAATAATCACCCTAAATGTAAATGGACTGAATGCACCAATCAAAAGACACAGAGTAACAGAATGGATAAAAAAGCAAGACCCATCTATATGCTGCCTACAAGAAACTCACCTCAAATCCAAAGATATACACAGACTAAAAGTGAAGGGATGGAAAAAGATATTTCATGCAAACAACAAAGAGAAAAAAGCAGGTGTTGCAGTACTTGTATCAGACAAAATAGACTTCAAAACGAAGAAAGTAGCAAGAGATAAAGAAAGACATTACATAATGATAAAGGGCTCAATCCAACAAGAAGACATAACCATTATAAATATATATGCACCCAACACAGGAGCGCCGGCATATGTGAAACAAATACTAACAGAATTAAAGGAGAAAATAGACAGCAATGCATTCATTTTAGGAGACTTCAACACACCACTCACTCCAAAGGACAGATCAACCAGACAGAAAATAAGGAAAGACACAGAGGCACTGAACAACACACTAGAACAGATGGACCTAACAGACATCTACACAACTCTACATCCAAAAGCAACAGGATACACATTCTTCTCAAGTGCACATGGAACATATTCCAGAATAGACCATATACTAGGCCACAAAAAGAACCTCAGTAAAGTCAAAAATATTGAAATTCTACCAACCATCTTCTCAGATCATAAAGGTATTAAACTAGAAGTAAATTTTAGAAAGAAAACAAAAAGGCTCACAAACACATGGAGACTTAACAACATTCTCCTAATTAATCAATGGGTTAATGACCAAACCAAAACAGAAATCAAAGAGTATATGGAGACAAATGACAACAACAACATAAAGCCACAACTTCTCTGGGATGCAGCAAAGGCAGTTCTAAGAGGAATGTATATTGCAATCTAGGCCTCTGTAAAGAAAGAAGAACATTCCCAAATGAATAGTCTAAAGACACAATTACTGAAATTGGAAAAAGAAGAACAAATGAGACCCAAAGTCACCAGAAGTAGGGACATAATAAAGATCAGAGAAGAAATAAATAAATTTGAGAAGAATAAAACAATAGAAAAAATCAATGAAACCAAGAGCTGGTTCGTGAAGAAATAAACAAAACAGATAAACCCCTAGCCAGACTCATTAAGAGAAAAAGAGAATCTACACACATAAACAGAATCAGAAATGAGTAAGGAAAAATCATGATGGATCCCACAGAAATACAAAGAATTATAAGAGAATATTATGAGAATCTATATGCTAGCAAGCTGGAAAACATACAAGAAATGGACTTCTTAGAAAAATACAACCTTCCAAAACTGATCAAACAAGAAACAGAAAAACTAAACAGACCAATCACCAGCAACAAAATTGAAGCGGTAATCAAAAAACTACCAAAGAACAAAACCCCCTGGCCAGATGGATTCACCTCTGAATTCTACCAGACATATAGAGAAGAAATAACACCCAGACTCCTTAAAGTTTTCCAAAAAATAGAAGAGGAGGGAATACTTTCAAACCATTCGATGAAGCCAGCATCACTCTAATACCAAAACCGGGCAGAGACCTCACCAAAAACGAAAAGTACAGACCAATATCCCTGATGAACGTGGATGTAAAAATACTCAACAAAATATTAGCAAACCGAATTCAAAAATACATCAAGAGGAGCATACACCATGATCAAGTGGGATTCATCCCAGGGATGCAAGGATAGTACAACATTCGAAAATCCATCAACATCATCCACCACATCACCAAAAAGAAGAACAAAAACCACATGATCATCTCCATAGATGCTGAAAAAGCATTTGACAAAATTCAGCATCCATTCCTGATTAAAACTCTCAACAAAATGGGTACAGACGGCAAGTACCTCAACATCATAAAGGCCATATATGACAAACCCACAGCTAACATCACACTTAATGGCGAGAAGCTGAAAGCTTTTCATCTAAGATTGGGAACAAGACAGGGATGCCCACTCTCTCCACTGTTATTCAACATAGTACTGGAGGTCCTAGCCACAGCAATCAGACAAAACAAAGACATACAAGACATCCAGATTGGTAAAGAAGAAGTCAAATTGTCACTATTTGCAGATGACATGATACTGTACATAAAAAACCCTAAAGACTCCACTCCAAAACTACTAGAACTAATATCTGAATTCAGCAAAGTTGCAGGATACAAAATTAACACACAGAAATCTGTTGCTTTCCTATACACTAACGATGAACTAACAGAAAGAGAAATCAGAAAAACAATTCCATTCACAATTGCATCAAAAAGAATAAAATACCTAGGAATAAACCTAACGAAGGAAGTGAAAGACCTGTACTCTGAAAACTACAAGACACTCCTAAGAGAAATTAAAGAGGGCACTAACAAATGGAAACTCATCCCATGCTCTTGGCTAGGAATAAATATTGTCAAAATGGCTATACTACCTAAAGCAATATACAGATTCAATGCAATCCCAACCAAAATACCAACAGCATTCTTCAATGAACTGGAGCAAATAATTCTAAAATTCATATGGAACCACAAAAGACCCCGAATAGCAAAAGCAATCCTGAGAAGGAGGAATAAAACAGGGGGAATTATGCTCCCTGACTTCAAGCTCTACTACAAAGCCACAGTAATCAAGACAATTTGGTATTGGCACAAAAACAGACCCACAGATCAGTGGAACAGAATAGAAAATCCAAACATCAACCCAAACATATACAGTCAATTAATATTTGATAAAGGAGCCTTGGATATACAATGGGGAGATGACAGCCTCTTCAGCAGCTGGTGTTGGCAAAACTGGACAGCTACATGTAAGAGAATGAAACTGGACTACTGTCTAACCCCATACACAAAGGTAAACTCAAGGTGGATCAAAGACCTGAATGTAAGTCATGAAACCATAAAACTCTTAGAAAAATTTTCACAAAAATCACTTGGACATAAACATGAGCGAGCTTTCATGAACATCTCTCCCTGGGCAAGGGAAACAAACAGAAAAATGACCCAGTGGGACTATATGAAGCTGAAAAGCTTCTGTACAGCAAAGTGCACCATCAGTAGAACAAAAAGACATCCTACAGTATGGGAGAATATATTCATAAATGACGTATCTGATAAGGGGTTGACATCCAAAATATATAAAGAACTCAAGCACCTCAACAAACAAAAAGCAAATAATCCAATTAAGAAATGGGCAGAGGACATGAATAGACACTTCGCCAAAGAAGAAATTCAGATGGCCAACAGGCACATGAAAAGATGCTCCACATCACTAATCATCAGAGAAATGCAGATTAAAACCACAATGAGATATCACCTCACACCAGTGAGGATGGCCAACATACAAAACACAAATAACAACAAATGTTGGCAAGGATGTGGAGAAAAGAGAACCCTCCTACACTGCTGGTTGGAATGCAAATTAGTTCAACCATTGTGGAAAGCAGTATGGAGGTTCCTCAGAAAACTCAAAATATAAATACCATTTGACCCAGGAATTCCACTCCTAGGAATTTACCCTAAGAATGCAGCAGCCCAGTTTGAAAAAGACAGATGCACCCCTATGTTTATCACAGCACTATTTACAATAGCCAAGAAATGGAAGCAACGTAAGTGTCCATCAGTAGATGAATGGATAAAGAAGAAGTGGTACATATACACAATGGAATATTGTTCAGCCATAAGAAGAAAACAAATCCTACCATTTGCAACAACATAGATGGAGTTAGAGGGTATTATGCTCAGTGAAATAAGCCAAGCCGAAAAAGACAAGTACCAAATGATTTCACTCATATGTGGAGTATAAGAACTAAGAAAAAAACTGAAGGAAAAAAACAGCAGCAGACTCACAGAACCCAAGAACGGACTAACAGTTACCAAAGGGAAAGGGACTGGGGAGGATGGGTGGGAAGGGAGGGACAAGGGGGGAAAAGGGGCATTACGATTAGCAGATGTAGTGTTTGGGAGGCACGGGGAGGGCTGTACAACTCAGAGAAGACAAGTAGTGACTCTAGCATCTCACTGCGCTGATGGACAGTGACTGTAATGGGGTTGGTGGGGGGGGGAGCTGATGAAGGGGGTAGTTTAATAACCATAATATGGCACTTGTAATTGTAGATTAATGATATCAAACTTCAAAAAAAAAACTTCCTATTTGGCTTCCCATCTAATTTTCTTCCATCTACTCCTGCCCGTATCAAATCAACCCACATCTGGGTCCTCGTAACCCTCCCGGGACCCCTCAAATTCCTCCTGTGAGTAACAGGTCTTATTTCTTTTTGGGTTCTCATTGCTTCAGCTACTGTATGTGTCACCTCGCATTTTGTAGTCGCTGCCTCAAAGTGGGCTGCAGTGTTAGGGAAGATAGCTTTCCCATCTCTGATCCGGAAAGAACACTTCCATCCACCCCTAAGTCCCACAGCCACTCACTCAGCCTGAGTATAGGGGTGGATCATAGCGTGCTGCACCACCTGGAGAGGGCACTGCTCCTCTCCTTGAGGAACTTTCAGCTGCTGGGTCTTTATTTTCTTTACAACCATGGGGCGTGCTTTCAATACAGGAGGGACCAATGCCTCTGGCACCACCCCTTCATCCTTCCCCAGCTCCTCCACTTCTGGGGCTGATGGCACCTTTCTCTCCCTTCCCCTGAGTGCCTCCTCTGTTACAGTGCCTCAGAGCAATGCTAGCTCAGTCTTCAGTAGCTCTCTTACCTTCACCTCAATGCTTCGCAGCTGACGTTCTCAGGCCACCTCCGCCTGTGCTTCCCTCAGGAGTTCGTCTTTTTCCTTGATGGCCTCTTCCTCCTTCAGAACACCTGGCAGCGCTGCCCACTCGTCTTCAGTGGCACCTTGCTGCTGGTGCTCTCGTGCTGCCTCCTCTTGCATCAATGCCATCTCCTTCCTCAGGGAATCCACAGAAGTTTGCAGCTTGCATTCTCATGCCACCATTTCTGGGGTCTCTTCTGTAGACTTTTTTAATACTGTGAGAAGCAGCCAACCCACAGTCCCCGCTGCCTCACAGACACTCTGCTTCTCAAAGGATCTACTTATTTTACCAAGGGCCACCCCTACTCCCTCAGGTGTCACTTCCACTTGCCTCCAGTCCTGGGGTGGGGCCCAGTCCTCTAGGAGGCAAGCCCTCTCAGACCATATACCCACTGCGGGACAATCCACTGTCTCCCCATTCACAGGGGCAGCCCACTGAAGCACCCCTCCCATAAGGGCAGCTTGTCTTTTTCCTTGGTCAACAATGAACCCTGCTGACTTTTGCCAATTGTCTTGCCAATGGGTTTCAGCTCCAGGCAAGTTCACTATAGATTCAATGTGACCAAAGAAATTGACAGCAAAACTGCTCTTGGGGTGAAAGGGTCATACCCAGCTTTATTTCCAGGTGGCAGGTCAGTCACTAAAATCCCGTTCACTCAGAGCGAGTCTGTATGCAGCAAGCCAGTCTCTGCCTCTGGGCCCCTCTGTCTGCACAGCCGTCCTCTGGGCCTCTCTGCACAGCCGTCCCGCAAAGCCGTCCTCTGGGCCTCTGTTCTCGGCATTGCCACCACTCCAGCCTCTGCTCTGCTCTCCTGCAGCCTTGCAGCCTTGCAGCCCTGCCACCCTGTCAACGCCCAGAGCACTGGGCGGAACTCTTTATATAGAGTTAACAGCCATATATTGCCCACAGGTGTGCAGTGGGCTAATAAACCAGGGCCAGGTGAGAATCCCGGCCACAGGAACTCTCATTTTATCCACACTCCCTGTGGGTTACTCAGCAATGGAGGTCTCAGAATAGAGGATTTCCACAAGAACACACAGAAAAGACTTCTTTGAGACTGCCTCGTATGCTGAAGAGTCTTTGAAGGGGATAAAAATACTATATTATATTTCTAATGAAATACTGTTTCTTATTCTGGATGTGGCACATTTTTATATCTGGACCTGCCTAGCTAGAAGAAATTGAAGTTACATTCATAAGTTTTTTTCTATAAAGAAAATTGGGCTTATGTGACCAACCCCCAATAAAAACCTGGGCACTGAGTCCCTCGTGAACTTCTCTGGCTGACAGTGTTTTTGCAGTTGTTGTCATAGCCCATGGCTGGGGGGATTAAGTGTGTCCCATGTGACTCCACTGGGAGTGGACCCTTGGAAGCTTATGTCTGTCTTTCCTGGCCTTCACACACCATTCCCCATTGCTGATTATGCTCTGTATCTTTTGGCTATAATAAATCATAGCTATGTATACAACCAAAAAAAAGTAAAAGAAAAGAAAATTAGGGTGATAAAATTGAGACATAATTCTAAAAGTGAATCCTTGGAAAAATATTTATATTCAGGGAGACCACAAAGTCCAAAGCTAAACGAACCAGTCTAATTTTGAGATCTCATTCATTAGCAATCAATGCAAAATATTTGTGAGAGATACAGATACCATTTGAGTTCTCCTAAAATCAAAGCTTTTCTCTGCCCCAACCCTTAATAAATACATAACAGTCACATGAAGTCTACTAGAATGGCATTGCCTTCCCTGTTAACGGTTTGTTGTAGGCATTTTTACTACAGACATGTATTCATTCTCTCCTCTTTAAAGGATTTTTATTAAAATAAAATCCTTTCTTGAGAGATCTTATGTTTACTGATTAGAACTGAACTTCACTCTTAAAGGGGAAAAAGGACTGGTAAGAACAGGTGGAAACATTTTCCCTTTCACATACCCATTTCAACTCAGGTGAGTTTTATAGTAACTAAAAGCAATTTCATTTGACTTCTCAGTGACCTTTATGAGATTAGGTACTGGCAGCTCGAGGCCGCCTCCTAAAGGACCTGGCTGTATTTCAAAAACACCAGCATAATTGGCACTCCTTCCAATAACCTTTTCAGAGTCCCAAGGTTAAGTGGAAACAGAGACCAAACCAAACATGCACAATGGTCTTCCTTCGACAAGGTTAAAGTCTTTTCTTTGTTTTCTCTTATTTTGTTGTTGCTTTTCATAGGAGGGAGCTTTGTCCATAAATCTGTCAATCTAGAACCTTTTATAAATATGGAGATAGAACAATGTCAATTGAGCATTACATTTATTTTCTGTACTATTTACAATCACTGCAAGAGCCACACATACAGAAAAACAGTGATCAAAATCAGAACACAAAAATGTCCATTTACTAAGTGTCCTCATGAGAAAATACTACAGCTAAGGGCTGAATGTGAAAAAAAAACCAACAACAACAGGGTAGCTCTTTTCTTTTTCTGTGCTGGTACATTGTACAAATGGTATAAAAGTCATGGGGCTGACACCATCATTCTGTTCTATACCACAGTAAATTAATTGGGGGTATATTTTTTTAATCCTAGGCATAGGGAGAGCTGAATTGCTCCTGCTTCTGGCCCAATGTGTTTTGCCATCTGGACTGCCACTAGCTGCTGGAAGTGCCCCCTTCCTCCCAAAGAAAAAATAAAAGATAAATGCTTCTGAACACTACCTTATGCCTGTTTAAACATCAATTTCTAACCCCCTCCCCCACCCCTTTCTCTTCATTTCCCTCCCTCCAACTATCCTGACTAGGGGAAAGAAAGAAGGAAATCTTCCATGTACCACACTCCCATTGTGATCCCCAGTGTGGTGCCATTAAATAGTGCCCTTTTTGAGTGGGTCTAATTGGCCAATACATGGTGTTTTCTAGTGATGTCTTTTCGTCACTGCAGAGTTCAATATACTTACATGTGTATAATTCATCACATGAAGGTCACTTTCTTCACTTTTATTGTTCTGCTGTTTAAATTGTTATTCTATGTGAATTTCCATGTAATTAACTGGTTTGGTTGCAATTTCAAGCACTTCAGAAAGACAAAGGGAAAACGGAAAAAGCCACATTTGTGAATTGGTTTACATTCAGAAGCATTACTTGTCATTTCCCTAGACCACCAGATGTCAGCCTAAATTGAAGAATGGAAAAGAAACCGTGTATCATAATGTGAGTGTCTAGTGTGCCAGATGGAGTTTTATACAACCCTGCAGGAAGAGTTAGCCAGCAGCAGTTAAAATTCAGTGTTAGAAATAGCACAAGTGACACTGCATGCACTGTAGCATTTTTTGATTATGGAACTTAATTGTATCATAGATCACTGAAGGCTTAATTTATGAGGATTGATTTTGTTAATTCAGGCAGTTCAAAAGTCACTGTTAAAGCTTCAGTCCATTTAATTGTATCTGACTTAAGCTTTACTCATGCTATCGGAAGACAAATGGCTGCACAGAGGCAATACATTTTTATTTTTTCTGCTGTCTGTTCATTTATTTCTATATGTACCATTTACTGTGATTTACATTTCAATAGCAGTGTTAGATATGTGAGCCAGATTTTTCTTTCTGCTCTCAGTTAATTAAAAAAAAAATGCAATTTAAACTATGTTAAAAATGTGTCACTTTTGATTTCACTACCATAGATGTACCAAAAGCGGTAGAAGGTTTCGATTTTCCTCTCAATATTACCATTCACCTCAAACTGGAAGATTACAGGTGTTACTTCATAGGACCAAACTGCTGTGTTTTGTGTTAATCTAACAAAAATGGCCTACTGTATTTTTCATTAATATATGCAACATTAAACATGTAGGGAGATTCCGTTAACACATGCATTAGGAAAAGCAGTCAGGAATATGTGTAGGGTGATTTTACTTATATTTTGAATATAACGTAGAAGGATGAGTAGTATATTAAATTGAATAACAGAGGAATGAATTTAAAAGATGGAGCCTTTACTTGTGTATGTGAGAGACAGACAAACGGGAAGAAAGAGATAGAGAGAGAGAATGTGTGTTTTGTTGTTAGTTTATATAGGATTCAGTCTTGCTCAGGCTGGCTCTCATCATCAGTGTAATCAATGAAATGAGGTTTTTCTATCTCTGTCTCTTTACCTTCTAGAATTTTTTAGCCATGACGTTTATTTGAATGCCAGCAGCAAGGGTCTTATCTTTTTTCACCCCACTGAGCTATGAAAGCCAAATTCCCTTTGAAGCCAATGATAATGATAACGCTAATAAAACCTCACATTTGCTTATCATTCTGAAAATAAAAGAGCTTAAAATCCTCCACAGACATGATCTTATTAACCTCATAATAAAGTCCTTTGACAGCATGAATGTGAATTTCAAAAAGGTTAAAGGCCCTTAAACATGGAATCGTGGTTGCATAGTGTATCGGTGGCAGAATCAAATCAAACTCCTTATTTAATCTCAACAGTGGCTTTGACACCTGAACTTCATTTTAAAATCACATCAGTAGGAAAGAGGAACAAAATAAGAAGCTGGGCCTTTATTCAGTTTTACTTGAGCCTTAATCAGAAGGTCTTTCCTAGTGACGTTGTAGAAAATGAAATCTGAACAGTTTTGATTATCCTACATATTATGCTTGTATATTTTGAATCTTGAATATCTGATTTCTATGTCTTCCACTTTTAGCAAATACTGTAATAACCCAGTTTATTCATCTCTAGCACAGCCTAGAGTACAGATTTTGTATTATTTCCAAAATAAATAATCTTCTAATGGTAGAAATATTGATAGCCTAAAGAGGATAGGGTGTTCTTTCTTCTTCCCCAACATGACCACAACATTTATTAGGGTAAGTAAAGAATAGACTTGATTTGATATTTGTAGTTCCAGAAGAAAATTACAAAGAAAATCAAAGACCGAATGCATGCTATAAGCCTATCCCAATTATCCACACCAATGGGTGCCCTATACTCACGGGTGTGATTAGAGACTGAGTCTGAACATATGCTTTGAGGCACATAAATATCCTGGTATACCACACATAGTGGCTTTGGTTTTGGTGTTGTACAGTTTCTGTTTTCCCTGCCTAAGGTGGTATAAAAAGCTTTTTGGGTTTTCCTTGCCTGTCTGTGCCACCAAAAGTCTCAAGTCAAAAAAAGAAAAAAGGAAAAGAAAAAAGAAAAGCTTCTTACTCTGTAGAAGCCACAAAATAATAGTTAGTATTAGTTGAACTATTCCAAGCCTCACTAAGTAACTGTTTACTGTTTAGTTTACAAATAGCTGTGAGAAATTCCCTGAGGACCTATTCCCTTCCAGGCTCCACACAGCCTTGATGCAAATGAAAATCAGATTGTGGTGCCCCTTCTCTCCTTTCCCACTCAACTCAGCAACAGCCCAACTGCATCACAGATAGAAATGTGTGATGATTTCCCTCCCTGGCAATATGCATAGCAATCAATGCTCTTTTTCTTCCAACTCTTTTTGTATCTTCTCTCAGTTGGGCAAAATAATTCTCAGAATGATTTTTATCCCCTTATCTCTCTTCATACCCACTTTCCCCATTATGCATCTTTTGAATACATAATCTGCAATTCTCTTTTTCCCCTTTCCATACCCAAAGCTATTCAACAAATATTTGCTGTTAGGCCCTTTGGGGGGGATTCGAGGGGAGTTACTCTTCCTGGAGTGCACAGCCCAGCAAAGACAGCAGACACAACATGGTTAGTGCTTTTTCAATGTAATAAAACTGCTTACAGGGCCTAGCAAGGGGAACCACCACTTTTTTTCTGGTTCCTAAGATGGTGCTGGTGCTGGGAAAGACCCAGAAATCAGCCTTAAAGCATAAGTGGGGTGTTTCCATGTGAATAGTTTGGGAGACATTACTCTAGATAGCAAAGGCACATATGTAAAAAGGGAGAGGATGTTTGAAGAACAGTGTGCATAGAGTGTCCTGGGGGAATGATAGGACACTGATTTTATCTAATTGTTCTACTTTTGCTCATTTCACTTCTAAAATAATTTACCACAACCCCTATGGAACATCCACTAAGCATTACATTCTGGGGAAATATGTACATGTCAAATACCTGAACATTAAAATTCCTTTTTTTCCACTTGTTATAAATCTAACAACATTCTATTTCTATTCTTTACCTTCTTTACCTTCCATGACTTAGGGGACCTTAGCAGCTCCAACCCTTACTTCCCATTAGAGTCACTTAAAGAGTTTTTTGGAAATACCCATACCCACAGACCTCCTTAGACCAATTAAAGCAGATATCCAGGTGGTTCTCATGTGAGAACCTCTGGGATAGGCTATCTAAGGAGGTCTGCTCTTGGTGCTGTATGTACCTAGGACCACTGAAAAGAATTAACAGTAAAGACCCCTAATACTACCCCAGGGCCATATGTATGGAACAAATTAATTTCCATCAATCTCTTAAAGCACTAGCTGCTTCTATTTTCCTGGGTAAGATTCTTGGAGTATCTTTCAGTGGGTGCCTGAAGATTCAGGATAAAGTAAAATTTCTTAGACCATACAAGACCCTTCATTAATTTCTCACTAGATGCATATTCAGCCTCATCTGCCGCCACACACACACATGCACAACTTTTTTAGGCAGTGTTGTAAACACACTTGCCTTTCTCAGAATATGCCAGGAGGCCTCACAACTTCTAACTTTGAACGTGTTCTTTCTTCTCTCTCTCCTGGTCTTGGTCCCTCAGTTCCCCTCACACCTGTGCATAACTAAGCCATTCTTTTAGGCTTAAAGCAAGTGTTCCTCAACTACACCCCATTCCTCAGGATGATGTAGGGCCTCCCTTTGCTCTTCTCTCCGTGCACAGGTCTACTGCAGTACGGCTCTTACCATATCAAAATTGCTAACTTTTCATTAGTCTTCTAACTAGAGGGTAAACTCCTGCTCAGTAGGCAGGAGGTCGTGTTTATTTTTGAGATCCTTTGTATACCCAGTGCTTGGCACATAACAGAGGTTCAAATATGTATTTAAAAAAAGAATTATGTGGCTTCATTGAAGCATGTTACTATTCCAAAATATTTCCAAATCTCTCCATTGTCACTGAATAGTTTTTAAACTCTTGGCACATTGAAGAGTCAAATTTGTGTAGCGTGTTTTAGCTATTCCTAGATGTATGAATAGTTCCTTTATTTTAGAGTTATTTTACTTAAAAATTGTTTTCTATATTTAAAAAAACTGGAAATATAGACAGGAAATGCTAAATGTAGTGATTTTTATTTTATATTAATAGCAATTAACTGGATAACTTTATTGGAAGGAAATTGCATGCTGAGAAGTAAAGATTGTTTCTTTGCACTTAATTCAGTTTTTATTTCAGACTTAAGGTACAGGGAAATGAGAAAAAGAAATATATGTAAGTTGGATAAGCAATCTGCATATCAGTGAGAAAGAACCTAACTATCTTTTGAAGATCCTTTTCCTTCATGTTTTTCCCCATTAAAAAGGTAAGAGCATTGAAATTGCATAAATAATGCTAATTAATATTTAATGAGTGATTGACCAAATGCCAGATGTGAACCTACCATGACAAAAACCAAGGAAATATCTTTCAGTGGTTTTCACAGCCAATGTCTTTTGGGAATCATTTTTAAAATAAGTTGTTAAAATATTCCTGTTTTTCATAATCAGGCATTTATCTGCTGCTTCTACGTTTAGGTGAGAAGTAAGGACCTTTACTTGTAATCAAAGAACCAAAAATTGTGTCTCATGGAGGTATAACACTGTGTACTTCAGAACTGCTGGAAGCACAAAGAACTTAAATTCTGCTATGCTATTTTGACTGCTGTAGAGAAATATTCCTGTACTGTAATAACTTTCCTATTAGGATCATATCCTTTCTTAGTCTTTTACCTCCTTCAATTGCTACTTGCTTTCCTAATACCAGACTAATACTGCCAAGATGTTACAACTAAAATCTTCATTCTTAAGTGGTGAAACTCTTCTTTATTGCCCTCTTCTCTTTTCCCAAATTCTGTTTTAGGTCTCTCCACACTCATATTTTCTCCACCCCTCTCAAACTTCTTTTTCTTACTTATTGCATATTCTTACCTTGTAAGTGACTGTTGCAAGCTGGTTGGTTGGGAAGCAGACTTGAGATGAAAATTCCATTCAGAGAATTTGTAGAGAGCAGTCTCTGGAATAACAACTGTGGAGAGGAAAGAAGGAAAGCAGGATTGAGCAGAGGGAGAGGATGAGCTGCAATACATCAAAGACTTCAGCTCAGTGAGTCACCTTGTCCCATAGGACATGGAAAGGCTGAGAGGGTCTATCAAAGTTCCCTGAGTTTCATTGAGTGGCCAAGACCTTTATACCTCCACATAGACCAGTTACCAGCTCTGGGCTGCCTCTGGAATGGGAGCATGACCTTGTGAAGGAGATTCTCTTCACCATAGCCAGTGCCAGGACTCACAGAGACAACATTACCAGCAGCTGGGGAAGAAACCCTTCCATCCTTACGGGGAATCTTGGTGGCACATCACAGTGCCCAGAAAAAGACCAAACTGGTTCAACTATGCCTTTTAGCAAAGAAGGCTAAACCAATGCTTCCAAGGAAATTTAATGATTTTTTTTTTTTTTGCTGACCAAGGGCTTTAGATAATACTAGGATGTATGACATGAAAAGTCTCCTTTAGAAAACAATTTGAGAGACTGAATTAGAAAAAAAAGAAAGCCGAGAAAATAGGGTGGGAATGAGAAGGACTAAGAGTAGTTGAAGCATAGGCGCCCTGTGGAACAGAGGGCCAGTGAGGAACCCCAGCTGGCACGGCAGCCAGAAGGATTTAAAGAGCCTGGTTGTCAATGTCTGATCGGACGTGGCTGGTGACCCTTTAATATAAATCTCCCTCAACTCCACCACTTCCACCAGTCTTTAGTTAAGTTTACCTCATGCAAGTGTCCTGCATGGATGATATAATTTTAGTGAAGATTGAGGTATAAGCTTGAGATTCATGAATGGTTGACATAGCATGTGTGTAAGCAGGACCCTGAAACCACAATTGACCACTTGAATATAAACCTTTGAAAATTGTCTTAAATCCTAGAAAATATTCTTACAAAAATTTCATAAATCTTAGCAAATTATACATGGGCATAGAATAAGGCTCGAATTTACCTTAATAGATTTCAAAGGGTGATGAAACTCCAGGTGGTACATGGGTTATATGGGGGGAAAAATATATATATAGTAGACTTAAAATAATTAATGAAATATTGATAATTCAGAATTTAGCAAAAGAGCAACTGCTGGACTCATCTACTTCTGAGATAATGAAGATATACTAAATATGTTAGTGAAGGATATTTTTATTAATAGTATATTAAAGCCACACTCAGTGTAGATTTTCTTTTCCCAGATCAGTACTGATGAAACACCCACAGAGGCTGCCATAGAAGGCATTTCGTAGGAGAAATGTATACACAGGACTTGTCAATAGTGTGTACACATCTGATAAACCCTTACTGCCAGAATTTCTTTTCTTGCAAGGTATTGTACCAACAGTTTATTAAAGGAGTAGAGCAACAAAAATTGGATTAGTAAGAGCTGTGAGAAAGAAAATCATTGCAGTTCTGAAACTGAACCTAAAACAATTGAAGGCAGAAAAAAGCAAACAAAAAATCTTCCATTTAAGAAGTACCTTCTCTGTACCAGGCCCTGAGTCAGGTGTCTTAAATCCTCACATGACTCTGAATGGCAGATAGCACCAATTTGCGCTGAGGGGCCAGAGGGTTAGAGGTGCTACGTCACTTGTCTAGACTTTTCTACCATGAAGCCAACTTCAGTGACTTCACCTAAAGAGGATATTGCTCTACAGTCTAGGGAGGGCAGATATTTACCATTCCAATCGGCCTGTCTCCTGTAGATTCTACCATCACAAAAACTTGAACCTCTAATTTCCCAGAGTCTGGTCTCAAATATGTTGTCCTTCTAGTTAGGTTTTCAGTAACAGATCCTGTGCCCACAAGACCCTCCCTTGGACAGAAGCAAGCACAAAGGCACCTCTGTCTTCTTGAACAGGATTCAAGGCAACAGCCCTGGTGTCTTTGCTTCCGGGGTCTCCAAGATGTGCAGCGAGACCGGAAGAAGCGTGCGTCAGTGCTCCTCCCTCCCGCCACACCGCTCACAGTCAAGTGGGAGCAAACTTTTGAGCACCGTCATCCCGCTGCTGGAGTGCAGCCTACAACTCCTAACAGGAATCTTTAAAGAAACAGTCTTTCCTCTGCTTATATGTATATGCTTCCCCTGGCGTTTTTTCCTGGGGAGGACATCATACAATAAAGGTACCTTATCCTGTCTCAGAGGAAGGACACATTTAGGATACATCAATACAAATACAATAAATACAAATTAACGTGTTTCCATAGGTTAAAAGAAGAAAAACTACATGCTTGTTTTCTTTATGTTTTACCTATGTACACGTCCGGTGCAGCACGCCTTTCTTTCTTACAGAACCGATACACATTGATTGAGTTCCTATAAGTACACACAAATGGATGATGGTGGGACGAAACAATAAGTTCCATTGAGGGGAGGCGCATGTTCCGTCGGTGAACTCTAGCCCTTAGAAACTGCTGCTTCGTTTGTGGGCAACTTGTGTTGCCTTGCTTATTTTTGCTACGTTGGGTTTTATATCTTTTATCCTTCCACTTATTTGGCAAGCTTGCCAAATGCTATGTGTTCACCCCTTTGTCATTTTCTGAATTTCTGTCTGTTGTGCCTGTAACTGACACTGCCCATCATGCTGTGCAGTCTTTTTAACTTCTCTTTACAGTTCTGAGGCCAACTCTTCATATCTGTTTCTCTCCTGCATTCACATTTTTATAATCTTTCAATGCTTCTAACTTTTAAAGGTTTTATCTTGTGCTTATTCACTTTCATCCTTTCTCCCTCTTTTTTCATTCTTGCTTTTGAGTTTACATTTCCAGGCTGTGATCCTGCTGGGTGACCGCCTGTTAAAAAACAAAGCACAGGCATCTCCTGGGAACAGCCTGTCAAAATTGTCTACTTGGTGATTGGTTACAATGCTTGGCAGGTGGTGTGTGACCGATCACTTCTTGAGCACAAATGTATTAAGCTGATATGTGCCCACATTAGTCACCTAAACAACCAGTTCTAAATGATAAAGTAGCCATGGAGCTGAAAAATAAAATTAGGTGAACAAAAGGCAAAATTACCAGTGAAATCACATAAAATCATGGAAAAATGTCAAAAGATGAGTGAAAATATCTGTTTCCCTTGTTCTGAGACTCATGTTTTCTTGTGCCATGAAATAATTTTGTGTACTTATGTAAGACAGTATACAGTATGGGTATACTTGCTTAAATTGTAATTTTTAAAAATATTTTCTAATTCACATTTTGTGTTTCTATTCCCTATTCTCTTCCAATATTCACTTATAACAGACCTAGATAGTCTATACCAAAAGCACTTGGTAGAAAAGAAAACAAATGTCATTATGGGAGTAAGGTGGGAAGTGATAAAACTAGTAGGAATGTTACCTGGGTTTCCCATGAATCCTGGCATTCCTTTTAAAGAGAGAAGGTCCCCACTGTATAATGATATGGTGTTCTACACTTGGGCCTTAATAATGTCAGAAATTATTCTTTTATATACACTGAATGAAAAGGAGACAGGAATTCAATTTTGGAAAAGTAGCAAAGCAACTACATGAAAAAGGAAATCCTTTCTTGAATAACTTATTGTCAATACTTGTATTTAATCACAGAAATGTTTGATTAAAAGATAGCCAAATAGAAAAATAACAGGTGTTAGCAGGGATACGGAGAAATTAGAGCCCTCATACTTTGCTGGGGGGAATGCAAATGGTGCAGCCACTGTGACAAACAGTTTGGCAGTTCCTCAAAAAATTAAAAATAGAATTACCATATGATTCAGTGAATATACTTTAGGTATATAGCTTGGAAAATTTAAAACAGGTACTCAAGAAAATTCTTATACTTGACTGTTCAGAGCAGCACTATATACAAAGGCCAAAGGTGGAAACAGTCCAAATGGCCTTTGACAGATCACTAGATAAACACCATGTAGTATGTATAAATACAATGGGATATTTTTAGTAATAAAAAAGAATGAAGTACTGATACATGCTACGACATGGATGAAACTTGAAAACATTATGCTAAATGAAATAAGTCACATGCCAAAAGTAACATACTGCATGATTCCATTTATATGAAATATCAAAAATAGATAAATCCATGAAGTCAGAAAGCAAACTGGTGGTTTCCAGGGGATGAGAGGAGAATGGGGAGTGACTGCCTGATGGGTACAGGGTCTTCTTTTGGGATGATGAAAATGTTTTGGAATTGGATACAGATACGGGTTATACGACATAGTGAATGCACTAAAACCTACTGAATTGTTCACTTCAAAGTAGTTAATTTCATGTTATGCGAATTTCACCTTAAGAAATAGAACCAATTAAGTCTTTTTCTTGAGAACCAGGAGAAAGATAAAAATTTTCCTAACAAAGCACGTAAAGCACAAACATATATATTCACAAAATTATAACAATCATCTTATATTTGATTCACTAGATGAAATTATAGTTTTATATCTCTTCCTGAAACTTTATTCATTATTTATTTATTTCACATATATTCATAGAGTGCCTAGTATGTCCCAGTCAATTTTAGTATCACTTGATTCCTCTTTCTGGGGAAATTTTCTTTTTTTAAAGCAATGTTTTGTTAGTGTTGTAAATAAAAAGAAATAATCACATGTCTACTTAAAATCTGTCTTTATGTAGTCATAGACTTAAAGAGGAATTGTCAAAGCATAGTTTACCTTAATAGTGAATAATGGTGAAACTGGGATCCAGCACAACATGGCTGTCTTCCTGCATTCTTTTCTTCTCTTTCTTACTTCCTTTTTATTTTAAAATTATTAAATTATATATATGAGAATGTTTTTAAATGATAGCTACAGAAGTTAAAAATTATATTTTAAAGATGTTCCATTTTTTTCCTATCCTTAGAAGACCAAAGGTTTTCTAATTTATTTTAGAGCATAATCCTGTTTTTAAATTTAATCTTATGTGGAAGCTCAATATATAAAACAGATTACAATGGAACTGATCTATTTGAAGCTGCCTCAGCTTTGCCCTTCTACAAGTGGCCTTTGACCTCAGAACACAGTTTAAAAACCACTACTTCAACCAGTTCAATATATTTAATGACATTTCTTGTTCCCCTATTTCTATATAATTTGTTGGGCCTGGTAGTACTAGAAAGGAACAAATTGCTCATTTTCAGTGATACATGGACTCAAGGATTCCTCCAGAATACATTTAGTAAATTACTCCTAGTGAGGTAAATTGTACTTTAGTGGCCTAAAAGAGATCATGAAATTCAGAGGAAAAAACAGTCTATGTTGCATTCAATCCTTTTTGTTAGGTTCTGGGCATCCTGTATGGTTTGGGTCTTTTAATTAACAATTTAAAAAAATTCCCATCAGGATAATTCAGGGACCACATTCTTCATTCCCCACTCTACTTTTTCACTATTAACCGTAAAAATAATCTGCCAGCTACATGTTCATCTTAGCAATGATTTCAAACCTCATTCTTGGGAAATGACCAGAAAAAAATGTAGTTACAGTAGGAAAAGATAGGCACTATATTCACTGATCTAACTGCAGTCACCAGGAAAATATTTTTCTAGAAAGATGTGTCTGCATAGGGGCTGGAGGAAGACAAAAATTGAGTTTATCATATAGCCACTTGTATGATAATGTATTAAGGTCCTGCCAAGACAACTATGTGCTAATTAGGAATTAAGAGGCTGACCAATGTTTACTCCTACAGAGTCCCAAGACTTCATTCTTCTGCAAGCATCAGAGACTGCTACTTTTTCCAAAATTTAGTAGTGGGCAGGGAATTACAAATGGCATTACCTCTTGCCCACCTGTGCTATTGTTTAGCCATAAATCCAACTATTCCCACTCTCTTTGCCCACCTCCCCATCAACAGCACACTCCTTTTACTAATAACTCTGGAAAGCGTGTATCTGCATCATCCTCCATGCTGTGCATCCTCCTCTTCTGCTACCCAGCTTCTTTCTTGCCAATACTCATACTAGCCTCATGCTACATCTTTTTGTTGCATCCATTTGGCAAAATGACAACCTTAGACCATTACATCATAACTCCACCTTTCTTTTCCCATAGAGAAGATGTTGAATTCTTACAATTACGTAAATCGGTACTATACCAAATTCATGGTGTCCGATCTTGATAGAACAGACTCCCATTGCTGACTGTCAGTCATTCCATGGTCTAAATAGTGATTAAGTCTTTATTCTGTTCCAGAAGCTATTCTACATTCTGGTGATGTAGCTGTAAAGAAAACAGAGAGGGGTCCCTTCCCTCATGACATTTACATTCCAGTTAAGGGGACAGAATATAAACAAATGAACTATTATAGAAGGTAATTCCGGTTACTGTTGAGAACAATAAATGAAGTCACCAGGATGATATGGTAGAGATACAGGAAGAGAGAGCCACTTTTGAACATGGCAGGAAAGGCCTCCACCTGAGAGGTGGTGATATTTGAGTTGAGTCAGCAAAGCAAAGAACACAGGAAAGACATCTCTAGAGAAAATAACTAGATTTGCAATAGAACCGAAAATTTCAAGACAGGGAAAAAAGAGCTCAGAGTATATAACAATAAGAGTAGGGTGAACAGGACTGACCCTATAGTGCTTGTAACCCATGAAAGTCATACTCTTTAAAGGTTTTAAATAGGTTTTTCACTGTCAGAGAAAGAGGTTACGAATAAGCAAAAGGAGAATGCTGGAATGAAACTTGTGGTACAGGATTAGATTAGTAAAGGCAGGAACTAACTAAAAAGATCTATCTACGAATAGTATATAAATGTAAATGTATGGTATGAGTAAGAGTTTTAGTGTGCTTACATATACTTCCTAATTCCAAGCATTGAGAGGGTCTAGAAGCAGTGCTAGCTCATTATCAAGTACATCTAGTGTCCAGATCTTCGTTTCTGAACTTATTCTCCAGTAGAAGAAACCAGAATCCCTTGGAGAAGTTGGGATTCCTAGGCTGTGGCAGGAAAAGTGCGAAAGAAGCCTAGAGCATCTTGTGGTGCCAGAATACACAAACATGCTAAAAAAAAGAAAGAAAGAAAAAAAAAACTGTGGGTCAGATTGAAAGGTGACAAGATCCAACCTGAAAGAGTTGCTAATGGTCATATCTGAACCTATTTGAGCAACAATATTAGCAACTATAGCACTGGATTATAACCCATAAGGATCAAGAACACCAGTAATGTTTCAATCTGGTTTTGAAGCTCTTATGCTTGGCATTAAAGCTGATCTTCACTATTAGAACACTTTTGTGTGGACTTGCATAATACACGTGTTATTTCCACAGGCGATATGTACCTGGCTGATCTCTTGTTCCATCCCCTCCACTTCTCTGCTTGACTTTTAAGGTCCCCTTGCCTTGGCTGTCCACCCTCTTGGGGAAGGTCCCTCAGGGTGACTCTGGCTCAGGAAAAACACTTATCTGAAGCTCCCACCCCAACCTTACCATCCAAATCCTACATGCTTGCAGATGTAGTTTTTGTTTTTGTTTCCCAACAGAGCCCTCTCTACTTACTCTGAGGTCAGAGAACCTAACCATTCATAAGATCTCACTTTTAAATTTTTCCAGGTGTGAATAACCCTGACTCAGTACCTCTCCAAAACTCTGGGCAGTACAGGCCACGCTGTCTGAGCAGTCCTCTTGACTACCCACTCAATAGGCTCATGGTCAAAGGCCAAAGATCTTGTCTTCTCTTCCTTTGGCAGAAAAGGGGAAGAGAGGAGAAAACTCTACAGCACTTCCCCAGCTTTCTTCAAAGAAACTCTTTCTCATGTTCATTTAACTTCAAGCCTTTAGAACTCAAAGCAGGGATGGCATAAGAAGGAGGTATTGGGCTAAATATGCAAAGCTGATATTTTATCACCTGCTTTACAAGTCCTGCATAGATGTCTAGCACATCACTATGAAATGTAAAAAACTTGCAATCTATTTGTTACTTCTCCAGTTAGCAACAAGTTCTCAAACTTTAGGGCCCTCAGCTAAATTCGAAACCCAAAGAGTTTCATTTTCTTACTTGGGGTAAAAATAAACTTGCCTAATAAGGGCTCTTTCCCATTTTCCACAATAGACCTGAAAACCTTCCAAAAATTATTGTGGGTCTCAGCAGAATACCTTGTCTTATTAGAAAAATAAAATCTGCCAGAAACTACCTCAATTTTGCTAACTCAGGTACAAATATACCCAATCCTAAATTTCCTCCTCCTATTCTTCTCATGGAGTACCCAAATTAATAGATACAAATAGATCCACACCTAGTCACCTAGAGAATATTTGGAAGACTATGTACAAAAAAGAAACTTCTAACAGCTTCCAGAGAGGAAACTAAGAAAACTAACCAAGAAGGGACACTAACAGGATGAAGAAACAAAATGACTCTCAGTTTCTCCACAGTCACGCTGGAAACTAATAAGATCATGAATAATATGCTAAGGTTGGTGAAAGAAAATTATTTTAAATTGAAAATTTGAAATCAATCCATAGTCAATCAAGGATGAGGATAGAATAAAGATATTTTAGTCATGTAAGGTAGCAAAGATCACAAAAACTCTAAGAAAGCTGGTGAAGGTGACCCATTAAAACAAGGGATTAGAACATGAAAGGAAAACAGAATAAATTTGTTTAGAAAGACAGGACAGGAATCCTCCCATGAGAGTAAGGGAGTCCCTGGAAGACAGTGCATCAGGCCAAGAGAGCAATGAGAAGAGATTGGAGTCAAAACATGAACTCATGAATCGAATCATTTAAGGAGAAGATTTAGACAACTGGCAAGGGTTGGGTATTGGATTAGTGATTTGTACAGAGAAAACTAAGAAAACAAAGATTATTAACCCCAGAGAAAACTCATTAGTAACTAGTATTTGCATAATCATCATAATGTAAATGAAATATTAATCTAATCAAACAGTTGACATAGCTATATTGGGAGGCTTGGTAATAAGATGCATGTGTATCTATAAGGTGTAGGGGGAAAAAAAAGTTCTCATCATCCATAATAGTGAGGGATGAAATGATTCCTAAAACTGAAACAGCAAGAAGTAGGAATACAAACATGCTCAAGAATCATGGAATTAGTACCACAGCAATTGTTAAATTTGCTTATGGGAAAGGAGAAATGGGAGGAGGGGGCCGGAGTCTACTTTTTCATTACCAAGCTTAAGCATCTGTCTTTAAAAAATTTCTGTACATGTAAAACTTTAATAAAAATTAAAAGCAAACATAATAAAAACAAAACACTAATGGTGTTTCACACCTCATAGGACTTACAGTCTCATAAGGGAAACAGGCAAATGAAAAGCACATAAATAAAATAATGAAACAAGTTCTGAAAAGTGCTACGAAGGAAACAGAGCACCCTGATGGAGGATAACTAGAGAATTACTTCTATTTTTTTTCTTTGGGTTGGGTGGTCAGGGTTGATTTCTCTGTTTCTCTAACAAGATGAAATTAAGTTGAAACCAGAACTGAAAGTCATGTGTGGGAATAGCTGGGGGTGGGGTTGAAGGAATGTTCCATGCAAAAGGAAAGGCCAGGTAAAGACCCAGAAGCAGGAAAAAACTTGACGTTTTAGAGAAACTGAGGAAAGGCCTGAGTGTTCATCACTGGGGATAATGGAAAGTTTGAGATGAGTTGGGAGAAACAGGACTGGGTTAGATTAGGCAGACACTCAATTTATAAAAAATATTTAGAACAAATTAGAATGTTTAAGCAGGTAAGTAAATTTATCTGAAGATCTACCTGGTTGCTATGTGGAGAATGCGCTGGACACAGGCAAAATTGGAAGTAGGAGACAATGGTAGCTCTGGAAATGGACAGATGTGATTGAACATGAAATAGATTTGAGTTATAATTGTTCAAGATTAGATGATGGATCCACCATAGTGGCTAAAAGAAAGGATATATTAAAGATAACTCAGATTTCTGATGAAGCAACTCGGCAGATGGTGGCACCATCTCCTAAGTCAGGAATGCTGGAGAAAGAACAGAGGGGAAAGGGAGTGTGCAATAGAAAAGTAGAATCCTTTCCGCACAATTTAAACTTCAGATGCCATTATTCAGGAGGAGCTATGAATCTCACAACTGGATTTCTGCATCTTAGGTTCGGATATACAAGTCAGGGAGGCATTAGCAGTTGGAAGACATGGGAAGGCTAAAGATAGGATCATCCAGGCTGAGTGTGTGTACAGACAGAAAAGGATTAAGTTAGAACTCTGAGTAATTCCAAAAACTAAAGGTCAGAAGTAAAAGAGGAGCAGAAGAGACTGAGAAGCTATAGACAGTGAAAAAGGAAGACCACTAGGGGAACATGATGATAACTGGAAGACATATCAGCAGGGGAAATTATTTCATGATGGAGAAAAGGAATCATTCTTGTCCAGTGATGCTTGGGGGTGAAGTTAAGACAAGAGCAGAAATGTGTCCCTTGTATTTGGCAGTATGGAGGATATTAGTGCCCTTGAGAAAAAGTTTTATCTGAAATGGTGGAGGCAACAGCCAGAGCTAAACAGATTGAAGAGGAAGAAGCAGGTTAAAGAATTAAAGACAACAATGGAAAACAGAGAGTGAGCTGCTATGAAGTACTTGTTGAATAAACTGGATACACACACAAAACAACCAACTGGTCCCTCAGTAAATGGGAAATGTTGAGAGGCTGAGCTGTGGGGTAGGAAGTGACAAAGGTTAGGAAGGATCCATATCACAGGAGACTGTGTGTATCATAAGGTAGACATTAAGTCAGTTCCAGACTGGTAACAAATGACTGGTTTTATTTTTCAAGTAAAAAGCATTCACATAAAATAAAAAAATTCAGAGCCAATCTCTCCACTACTCAGAGTCACAGACATCAAGAAGCCCAGAGCTCTTCATGCTCAGCTGTGCTTTCTCATTGTAATAGTAAAGCAAGATACTCTGAATGCCTACTGACTTTCACTTTTTGTTAGTCATGCAATTTTAACAGCTCTGTATTAGTTTCTTATAGCTGGTGTGACAAATGATCAAAACCTTGGTCACTTTAAATAACAGAAATTTATTCTCTCACAGTTCTGGAGACTAGAGGGAATGACTGGGTTAAAATCAGGTGTCAGCAGAGATATGCTCCCTCCAGAGGCCCTAGGGAAGGATTTGTTCCTTGCTATAGCTTTTGTGACTCTGGCATTCCGTGGCTTGTGACTGTAGCACTTCATGGTCACATTACCTTTTCCTTTTCTGTATCAACATCCCTGTGTCTCCCTCTTACAAAGACATTATTACACTGGGGCCTGGATGCAGATAATCCAGGATAATCTCTCCAGGTCAGGATCCTTACCTTAATCACATCTGACATAGGTAATGTTTACCGACTCCAAAGATGATGTTGGGGACGGGCGCGTTCTTTGGCCTAGCACAAGTCCTCAGAGACCACTAGTTCATTTCTGATGAAGGAAAAAGATGCAGAGTTGAGGTGAGCTATTCAGGCACACCCCTAATAACAGACAGGGCTGAAGCCAGATGCCAGCCTCCTTGCTGCAGAAACCTCACATTAATTTAGAAGCAGGAAGACACTTTTTCTGTTTTCCAAAGCTGGTTTTCTACAGGCAAACTAGAAATTTGTGAATCACAGAGACTAAGGATCAAAATCACAAACAGAGTGGTTTTCCTTTCAATGATGCCCTTAAAAAAATATTTTAAACAGCTATACAGATGAAACTTCTAATTTATAGTGGAAATTCATCATTTAAAATATTTTGTTAGATTAAGAATTTAGTGTTTCAAGTAGTGTTTATCAACTGGGATTTGTGGACAATTTTCCTGAGGTCCTGGAAAGTTTTCTTTTGAAGAAATAATGTTTGAAACAGTGGTGTAGATTTCAGTGCATTAGGAATCCAGGCAATTAAAAATTATTTCCCTCAGTCACCTGGAGAGGTAGAACTAAGCACTGTGTGGACAAGATCCTTCTGGCTGAGGGAGCAGGGAAGGGTAGCAGCGTTTCCATGCTTCCCAAACTGTTTTTACAACCAGGTCAGCCCACCCTTTTCCCTTTTATTTGTTTACACTTCACATGTAAGGTTTCCTAGCCAAAGGGAGAGAAAAAGCTGAACACACTATCTCAGATGATTAAATCATACCACAGAGGGTGGTGGTATCGTAAAATTGCTGTTGTCAGTCATCACTGAAAAATTTTCTGAGTGTCACATCAGTCCTATTAAGTGAAAAACCATAAAATACAAGAAAAAAACATTCAAATTCAAGTTGATTACTCCACAGTCACTCAAAGCTGTCACAAGGAGGGATGAAGAGATAATATAAGTGTATCTTGAAAATAATCGGGTCAGGCCTAGTGCTGTTTGGAATTGTCATCTGTGAGTATCTGCAGAGTAAGCTCTTCCAAATATTAATGTGCTCAGCCCCCCCACACCTTATCAAAAAGATGAGCTTTGACAAACACCATGTTCTAAATCTTGTTCCCTGATTTTATCCTAAAGAAAATTCTTAATTTCATTCCTCTACTTCCTTACCAATACTTATATTCAATAATTTTACATTTAGCAATTCAGTGTTGTACATTTATTTCATTGGACTTTTATTTTGCATTTCTTGATGTGGTACACCTTTAAAAATGTTCACTGTTCATTTGACCTTCCTCTTTCGTTCAGTTCCTGTGGAAGACTTATACCCATTCCCCTTCTAAACTATATTTTCCTTATTGACTTGTAGTTCTTTCTATGTTCTAAATAGAAATCCTTTGTTGGATATATGTATTGAGAAAATCTCTTCCATTCTGTAGGTTGCCTTTAACTTTCTCAATTTTATTTTGTACATAAATCAACTATTAATTTTCATATCAAACAAAAGATCTAATAGTTTTCTATTATGACAGGGTCTACACTAACATTTTTAATGCCTGATTGTGATCATGTGATCAACCAGCTATATGAATTTAAATAACTGTTTTCAAACACTTGGTTTATGAAATAACATCAGCCTTAAAATGATGAATCTTCAGGTGTAGAACCCAATTAGAATTCATTCACAATTATTTTAATGAGTTAATGTGTTAGTGTAGCATGGTAAGAGTGTGTTTTAGCATCAGACATCGATCATATCCTCTTTTGATATCTAGTTCATATTAACGGATAATTTAAACTTCATGAAACTCTCAGAACTTCTTATGTAAACTAGGGCTAAAATGTCTATGTGATTGACTCATTTTGAATTTTAAATTGTTATTAAATATAAGATACCTTAATATGATGTCATTCTAAGATGCCCCTTTTGTAAGCCTTTAAAGGAAATACCAAAATGTTTTAAACCTGAACTCTAATAAATCCAATGAAGTTTC